>CAJQUN010000227.1:0-600000 GCA_907163345.1 Haberlea rhodopensis
TATCATAGGGGCCGTGAATGGGTATTCTTAATGAGCCACATAATGTCAGGGATAGTATATTGTTCTAACCCCCTGATCAATCTCATACTCAACAATATCGGAATAGCCAAGGATCATAACTCAACGTGTGTCATAAATCGATGTATGTATAAAACAATAATGTGTGTTAACAAAACATTTAGTTTTCATACATCGAAATGACAATTATGAATGCCACACAATTTAAATAAAATCAAGTAGCCACGTAATCTAACGTAATTCTTATAATTAATCAAATCATATATCAAATAATACATACCGGTCGTATATTACTCAATCACAACATACTTTTATTTCTTTAATTCTGATCAAAAATCAAACTAATATCTTTCTATGTTTTAACTACAGATAACAAAGTAAAATGAAATTCAGTAATTCTTGATCAATAACATTACCTCATATACATAAGCTAAGCTTACTAATACTTTTCTAAATTATATATCCTATCTTAACCAAATTTAGAAGAGTTAGTAAGTTATTTAAACCAAAACCAATGCAAAGACGATTGTCACTGCATGATATATGCCATAATATCCAACCGAAGCTTGTCTTCCCTGTTTCTTTCTATTCAGCTGGAACATTTCAATTTCACTTCAAATGTTTGTAACTTTTAGCTACAATGTTTCAAATTCAATAGGGGTATGAAATTTTTTTTCTCACAAGCCATGTATAATTTATCAATTTTTTCATTTTCTATTGTTCAAATATTATAAATTTAAAAAGAAACAAAAAGGACCGGGTTGGAACTGATCCCAGTGGAACTGTAAGGCCTCTCTACCTTAACAGTGTAATCAAGACATAAATAGGGCTACACATGCATTAAAGACATCTTAGGGTGTTCCCGGTGTAGTTTGTTGAGCTAATAAGATTACAGGCCAAAATAAAACTTCAACAGTTAATTAATTACATCCCAATAATGAATGTTAAAGCGATAGCATCATACTACTCCTAGAGTAGAGACTATCCAAAATCTTGTATCCTATCTTCTTTTCATGCCCTTTTTAGCTCACAGCCTCAACCCGACCCTCAAACCCTTTGGTCCAAAAGTGTACCTACAGGAACAATTCACCATGAGCATATACATCACCATTTAACACAAATCAACATAATGAAATAATTAAGCGCATGAGACGATATAATAGATATGCTCCTTGGTTTACCACATTAGCACATTTCATGGTTGTTCCGTTACATAACTCATGCACAAATCATTAGTTCACAATATAATGCTCGATATCACGTTTCCAGTTATAACCACAATATTCCACATTAATCACTAGAATTGTGACTGTTTTGGTCCCAATACAACAGCGGAATTTTAGGACCCCTCGCTTCGACAATATAGCGGCATCATATGATATCCCTCGGTTCGACAATGACAGCGGCATTGTTACCTCGCTTATACATGACAACGGCAAATATCATACTACCATCGCTTCATATGACAGCGGCAAGTACCTCCTCGCTCGGAGATAAAGGCTACCGGAACATTCATCAATTCTACCACATAATCAAACACAAACAGTTGATTCCATTTCACAATATATCACTATCATTTCACATATACCATCACATGTAAGGATTCACTATCCACGATATACATAATCAAAGGTGTAACACGTTTTACCGTCCGTGCCCGTACGTCTCACTACCATACCTTAGTCTCAAAAAGTGGAGAAGTTGTATAACTTTATCTCCTTGACGTTGTTGGTACCTGGGATGGTTCTCACACAACCATACAAATCAATATTTAGAAGCCAATTATAGTCCAATATCCAAAAATTCACAAAATAATCGAAAAACACACTTTTGTGTGTCTCGCGATCGATCGCCAAGGTGTCCCGATCGATCGCGAGATCACACTGTCCGTTGCTGAAAAATTTTGGCTTCGGCGATTGTGGGGTCCTCGTTACTTAATCCATTATGTATTTACTTAAGCATACATATGTGAGTCCGAATTAAGTAATTCATGCACTGTTTAAGAGTTTCTTACTAATAGGTTGTTACAAATGTACCAAAACCACTAGTACAAAAACAAAATAACTTTTTCACATATACATTACATGTATAATTAACAACCTAATCCAGTACAACTCCTATGCAGTGGTTCACCTCGCAGCGGAATAAGACTCACGATTCCCACGTCTATGAAATCCTACAGAAACATTCACAAAACGTGAGTATAGATAACAACTATCTCAGTGCAATATCAAAACAATAACATTAATGATAAAGCACAATAAAATCATCAATAGTGAATGCTCTGTATCATGCATCAACAAATGCATTATGTCATGACATGTCCCAACAATCACTCTATTATCACGAACCCCATATGATATGCCTATTCAGCTCAATATGTCAGTGGAACCCACATCACATCTTCATATTAGCAGCACATATCATAGTACCATACTCATCTGTGATAATAACCAGAGTATATACCCAAACCAGGCGTATATCTCTCAAGCCAAAGCATATGTAGTATAGCTATCGTGGCAACGATCCAAGCCAAAGCATATACCACACACGGCATATCTATCAAGGCAATGATCTTACCAAAGCATATACACAATATCTATCAAGGCATCCATCCCAATCATATGAAATCCATGTATGTACATGCATATTGATACTACCAATCAATATGACACAAGATAACATAAATCATATGATATCAAAACCATAACATCATCATCACATCTAATATATACTCCGTACGTCAACACGTACCTGGTATATGACAACAAAGCGATAAAATCAGGCGTTGATGGCTAAGTGCCTCTTTGCCCTGTCCCCTGTGATGATGCTACAACAATACAACAATATCATGTTTAAAAGAGGTTGAACTATTCATTTTCCACAATAAAATAAAGTTTGTTAAACATTTTAGTCTTACCGATCGATCGGTCACCCTAGCGATCGATGCGGTCCAAACACAGTAGCCCTAGCGATCGGTCGGTCAAAAAGCTAGCGATCGATCGCTTAAATGTTTGAATTTCTTTAAAATGCTACGGGCATTCCCACCGATCGATCGGTCGCTTTTAGCGATCAATCGGTACATGAACCGCCTTACTTTCCCCTGTTTTTACCGATCGATCGGTACGATCCTAGCGATCGATCGGTCGATGACAAAATTTTGACACCATGGCGATTTTGAGCTTATCTTCCTAGCTCTTCTCCTACAACTCAAAATTCAACATGTAAACAAGTTTCATGCATTCCCCAAGACCATAACAACATGTTTCCCCCATCTTACAATCCAATTACTAGCATATAAACATGTTATGATTCTTCACATGAACATTTTATATTCCACTTCACATATATCAACATCAATGACATAATTCAAGTGTAAAACTATGAATTCCTTACCAAGATATTACAATTTCACTTCACACAACTTCCTAGCTCAATCCACAAGTGAATCCCAAGCTCAAACCAACAAGAACTTGAAAAAGATGGAGAGGAGCTTGTGTAGTGTTTTAGTAGGTGTGTTTTGGTGAAGTATGTGATTTCACTTGGTATCCTTTAATAAAAGCATTTCAATTAAGCATCCTCCTAAATCACCTTGATATAGGGTATTTGAAGCTAATAACATGTTAGTGGACATGTACATGAAGATGAACTTCAAATTCAAATGCAACTCCAACTCAAGTTAAATTCACATGTAAACTCAAATGCCTACTAATCCATATTGCTTGATATGTTACTATTCAAATCATTGTACACCATGATTCATTCCTTGTCATATATCATTTCATACATGTATTACTTCATTCTTGGTTCCACCCGAACCCCCATTATCATACCGTCAATTGATATAATTACACCATAATCATATCACACGTGTATAAAATAAATCGAGGCATTACAGCTATCGATCGCCACATTTGGCGCGATCGATCGCCAACCTTGGAGATCGATCGCGCCAAATATGGCGATCGATCGCCAAAGGCTTCTGGAGTCCACTGCTGGCTCGCGATCGATCGCCAAAAACGGGCGATCGATCGCCAGTCCCTGTACATCAAAAATCACCATTTTTGCACATTAAAACCTTCACCAACCTCAACAACACTTATACCAAGAACTCAAAAACATTAAAACACTTTAAACCTTCAACAAACATCATTAAACCACCAAAGATCTAACATCCTACCAAAAATCATACCAACCCAAACAAACCCATTTCAAAATCCTTCAAAACCATTCCAAACTCAATCCAAACACTACAAAAACAACAAGGAATGATATATATACACATCCTAGGTCTTAAATCTTACCAAGAATCACAAGGGTAAAGCTTTTGCAAGAACTTCTCTCCCACCTTGAAGCCAAAAACGAGATTGAAGGGAAATGAGGGTCTGGGGAAATGATTTGGGGATTTTTGAGTGTAAAGGTAAAGTGAATAAAGGTAGTGGGGTAAAGGGTTAAAAGCTTTAATTAAACTTGTACCCCAACAATTTGCATGATGTATAAAATACCCCAACATGGTATTTTAAAAGCGTTTCACCATAATGCGCCAAAATCCCAATTAATTACATGTTTCATCAAATAATTAACCCACCAATACATTTAGGCCATTAAAACACCCCAATTCCCCAACATGCACAACATGCAGCCTGCAATGCTCTACCGGGTCACACCCACATGTGACTAAGCATTTCCACATGGTAATTAATTCTAACACATAAAGCAATTATCACCATGATTAATCATATGAACATAATTAATGCCTTAAATGCAATTAATCATTTCGGGGACATCACATTACTCCCATACTTATAAGATTTCGACCTCAAAAATTGCATGCACTTACCCAAAACAAAACTAAATATAAATCACATACCAGAAAATAGTTCCGGGTAATGCTGCACCATATGCTGCTCCGTCTCCCACGTAACCTCCTCGACACCCCTGCGATCCCACTGAACCTTGACCATCGGTATCACCTTGTTCCGAAGTATGCGATCGGCCCTATCCAATATCCTGACTGGCCGTTCCTCATAGGATACATCGGAATCCAACTGAACCTCAGAAGGTTGCAAACATGCGACGGATCCGGATCATACTTCCGCAGCATGGATACATGAAACACATCGTGAATACCAGACAACGATGGTGGTAGTGCCAAACGGTAAGCCAAAGTACCGATGTGCTGTAAAATCTCATACGGTCCCACATACCTCGGAGACAATTTACCACGTATGCCGAATCGAACCACACCCCTGAAGGGTGAGATCTTCAAAAAGACTCTGTCTCCCAATTGAAACTCCAACGGTCTCCGCCGTTTATTCGCATAGGCTGCCTGTTTGGCCTGGGCTGCCTTCATTTTCTGACGGATAACCTTTACCTTATCCTCCATCTCCTGTATCAGCTCGGGTGCTCCCACTGATTTACTGGTCAAGTCATCCCAGTATAATGGCGACCTACAACGCTTACCATACAAAGCCTCAAACGGTGCCATCTGAATACTCGCCTGATAGCTGTTATTGTATGAAAACTCTACCAAGGCCAAAGAATCTTGCCATGAGGTATCAAACTCCAACACACAAGCTCGTAGCATGTCCTCGAGCGTCTGTATAGTACGCTCAGTCTGACCGTCCATCTGGGGATGATATGCCGTACTCAATCTCAACTCAGTACCCAAGGCTGACTGGAGACCTCCCCATAAATGAGATGTGAACCGCGGATCTCTGTCAGACACAATAGACACCGGAATCCCATGCAATCTCACTATGTCCCTGACATACAACTGAGCCATCCTCAAGTATGTGTACGTCATACTGTAGGGAATGAAGTGAGCTACCTTCATCAGCCTGTCAATGATCACCCAAATGGCATCACAACCCGAAGTAGTCCTCGGCAAGTGGGTCACAAAGTCCATAGATATGTGCTCCCACTTCCACTCTGGTATTTCCAAGCTCCTTAGCTCGCCACCGGGTCTCTGTCTCTCTGCCGTGCTGGCAGATCAAACACCTCTTAACAAAAGCGATTACATCACGCTTCATCCGCTTCCTCCAGAACTGATCACATAAGTCTTTATACATTTTCCTCCCTCCTGGATGGATACTGAATCGGCTACTATGAGCCCGTTCCAAGATTCCTCTATGCAACTCCGGCGTACATGGATGTGATGACCTGGGATTATAGATGTTAATCCTGGAGTATTAATGACCCCTAAAGTTGTTTTTTACGTGGCGATTTGGAGTTTAATCGCGGTGTTGGGCCTCCCGAGCTCGTCTATTTGGGTAGTTGGGATCGTTGGATTCCGAGGTTGAGATTGTATTCTCATTTGGGTGAAAAACCTATGAGTTGGGTTTTTAGTGTGACTCGGGATCTGGGGTGCTTTGTGTGGGCACCGGTAGGGGGTTTTGAAGTTAGAGAGAGAATTTTTGAAAACAGATGATTTTTAATGAATCATGATGTATTTGTGGGGCTTTTAGAATTTCGGGATAATTTTGCTATTTATACCAGTTCAACCCGAGATTTTAATTAAAAAAAAGACATTTCTTCAGCTTGCCCGCCTCTCTCTCTCTCCCCGTCTGCACCCATTCCCGTCTCCCTCAACCCTCGCCGCTTCAAGCCGTGGGCCCGCCGCCGTCCGGCCACCATCCGGCGCGTCCGGACCGCCGTTAGCTTCGTCTCTTCCAGGCGCAACTTTCCACACCAAGAATTCGAAGTTTCGTCGTGATTTGCGTTTGGATTTTACAGAAAAGCGTAGAGGCCCAATTTCTAGGGTTCTTCGATTTTCGATCGATTTCCTTCCGATTTTTGATTTGGTAACCTTCCTTACCCCTTTTTCGTTCTTCTCCTCTAATTCCCTGCCATTTTTGTGATGATTGGTTCGAATTTAATCGCTTCTTGCGTGAGGGTTATGTTCGATTTTAGGGGTTTTGGCAGGGGGGGCGGTAATTCTTGTTATTGATCGATTATTTCATGTTTTAGATGAATTATGGTGCTTAGTTGGGTTCGAATTGTGATGTTAGGGTTCGAAAATTAAAGGGTGGTTCTTGAACAATTTTCGTTGATGTCTCATTCGTTTCCCTCCCTGCATGTGCCCTACCCCAGGTCTTTTAAATGGTTAATTGTCGTGTGTTGACAATATTTTTGTATAAGGGTTATGGGTGTGCTTGAGCATGGGTTACATGTTCGTAAATAATTGTGAATTATTTATCGTGTTAGCACATCATTCCTCGGGGCATGGAACTCGAGCAAGGTTTGGCTTGGACTAAGGAGATTTAAGGTACGTGCGACGTACGATCATTTCTTTATATGAGAGCATTTGTGAAATGTATAATGTATTTTGATTGCATTGAATAATTGTGCATATGGTGATATATATGTGTTGATATAGCTAAAGAACGACCAAATCTTGATATCGCCGCCACAAGCGTGCGTGACACTAGAGTAGTATAACTCTTACAAAATATATGGGGTACTGGATTTATATGACCATTGTAGTGCATTGAGATGCCTGAGAATGACTGTTGAAATCATGAAATCATTATAAGACATTGAGATGTCTGAGTATAATGGAGAATTGGTAAAATAAATGCAAGGTATTTGAGCTATATGTGATTGGTAGCGAAGTTGAGAATCAGTATTAGATATTGAGATATCTATATTTGTATGTATAATGAATTTGGAATCATTAATTATTGATATTTGAGAATCAGGCATGCAATGAGTTAATCAACGTGTTGATTTATTGATTTTTGAGATTTGATGAGTTTGATGATTGTGAGAGGGACAGTACACGGAATCCCGGATGAGGACGTTGCCATCCAGGGAGTATCATTTAAATTCATTAGTATTTACTTGTGTTGTAATTATGAATTTCATTATTGTGATTATGGGATTTTGTGTATTGGTATGCTCACCCCGTTGGGGGCTGTCTCTGTTGGGACAGGTGAACAGGTACATCAATTGTTTTGGAGCTGAGCTCGAGCTGTTGATTGGAGGTACTCCCAGGGTCGTGGTACCAGGGTTTGATGGAGCACGGTATCATATAGGGTACTTATATACACCTGAGGGTTATATACATATTCATAATGCTCGCATGTGAGCACGATTATACTTGTATATGGGTTGTATATAAAGGCATGAGCCTTTCTCTCTTTCATTTTATGTTGCATGCAATTATTGGTAGAATTGCTAAATGATATGAGAGTCATTGGTGTATTATGTGGGTGTTGAAACCCACTTTTGTTGTCATATTGTGTGGTGCTTTCCCTGGCTGGGAATTTACTTAGTATTTCTGTATTCTGTTAAGTATTGTGCTTCCCTGGCCGGGAATTATGTTATGTGTTGTGCTTTTATTTCGGGATAGCTCAATTTATGGGGAGAATCTGCCCAAATATTTATAAAAGTCCACAATGTAAAAAGGTGGCGTATTGGGGATGTAATGGGCGAAATCTATGAGTCTATTTGTTGGTAGAGATGATCTTATAATGCTGAATATTAAAGAAATTTAGTAATTGCCATTCAATGGTAAAGTATCATCTGAGTTTCCCGATTGATTTTTATTGAAAGCATGTGCCACACATAGTGGTTAATACACTAATCAAGGGTTAAGGGCTAGGGGTCCTTACATTAGTGGTATCAGAGCAGTGGTTGCTCATTGGGGCTGTAAGGGCCTAGGAAGTTATTGATAGCACATATTTATGCATGATGGCATTAATGTTGTTGGGATATGCCCTAAGACATATCATTAGATGATTGTTTATGACATACAATGTCATATGATTTTATGAATGGCAATTCATTATTATATATTATTCTTTTAACTGTGCAATATGAATTAATATATATGTTAATGTCCTTAGAATAATAATGTATTATTCTTAAAGATGTCCTTAGTCAAGTATTATCATGAATAGGGATAATGATAATACGTAGAGACTAGTATGTGTTGATTGATGAATTGTTCATTGATATGAGATATCAAATCAATACATGGGTACATGTTAGAGAACGATGTACTGGACAGACCCACCATGAGAATGCAACATGGATAGTTATATGATCGTCATATGCAATTCTCATAGTGATAATAATGTATGTAATCCTTATGACTTGTGATCATCAGAGATCCCAACATAAGGAGTTATGTATCTTGATATCGTCAAACGTTACCCGTAACAGGGTAAACTATAAAGGCGACTATTGGATACACTACGAATTATGTAGAGGGATGTTGACTGATCGAGATAGGATTTGTCCCTCATATATACCAGGAGATGTGTTTGGCCCTTGATCAAGTGAGAACTAAAATGCATGGCCATGCTCGAATGAGTCGATATGTGATATCAAGCTTATTCGTTTATTCTAGTTCTACTTGGGGATCAAGAAATAGAGATTGAATATACGAGTATGACTATTCCATGACTCGTGTTCAATCTAAACACAAAGGACAAAGGAATTAAGTTACATGGTTAATATTATCACAAGTTCTAAAGGTTATGTCGAGTCATTGACATTCTTGTAATTTGGGTAGCCTCGATGTGTTGCTAGACACCGCTCCTTGCTTGTAACGTAAAATAAGATTTTATGTCACTGCCAACATTACAAGATCCTATTGGGTCGCACAAAAGATTAAATCGAGAAGGGAAATTAAATTCATTGGATGAATTAATTAATTAAGAAGAGTCTTAATTAAAAGATTATAAAGATTTAATTAAATCATGGGTTTGGGCCCATGAGGCTTTAAGAAAGCCTTAAACCTTAATTAAATCTTATAATATAAATACAAGGTTATGATTAATTGTAAGACACACTTTATATCATTCCAACCTAAACATTGAGAAGCACACGGACTCACCATCACATTGCTCTCGGCTTCTTCATAACCGAAGAGAACTTGTGGTGATTTAGTGCCATCCTTTGATTGTGAATCAAGTGTGCTTCTTGTTTGGTTTAAGAACAAATCTAGCACTTTGTTCTTAAGCTTTTCCTTCGTTCGATTTGATCGTGTGGATACCGTGGAGGCAAAACTTGACAAGTTTTGCTAGTGACTCGAAGGAGACGTTGGACGTGGTGCTGCTCCGTGGAATCGGCTCAAACACGCTACAAGGGTGAGACTTTTGTATTCCTTTATCCGATATGAACTCCTATGATAGATCCGGTGTTTAGTAATCCAAAAAAAAAATTCTATTCCGCTGCGTTGTATGCTCATTGGATTACTTACAGTGGTATCAGAGTCAGGTTCAAGGCTCATATCGGATTTATGTTGTTAAATAGTTTAATCATATTAGAATTTATATTGCTTGCTATTTAAAATTGTATGAACATATATGATATGTTAATATTTAGTTTGTGAAATTATCATGATATTATATTTGATATAATTGATGTTTGATGTATACGATACACAAAGTGAATAATCAAATTTTTTGATCAAAGTTTTGGCCACCCCTAGCATATTGACCCACGGCTTAGCCACATGAGGGCTAGGGTTTTCGAACCCCTGGCTCGAGATGGCCTAGTCGTTGTGGCTCATGTTCATGCATGGAGGTTTTGAGACGTGGATGAGTTTTGAACTCTTTGGCTCGATAATGGTTCACGCATGCATGGATTAGTAGCTTTACCACATGAGAGCAAGGTTTTTCGAACCCTTGGCTCAAGATGGTTGAGCCAACCCCGTGCATGGCCTGACCGTGACTCGTGGCTAACAAATTCCATTGTTTCAATCAAGATGGCTCGATGAAAACTCAAGAAGGTGCGAGGCGGCTAGGGTTTGGAACCCTAGCGCCGCCGCCGCTCGAGCTTGGTTCGGCCATGGGCTAGGGTTTCGAACCCTAGGCCCATAATTGGTCCAGCCGTGTGCTTTTGTGGTTCGTGGCTTAGTCACTTTAGTTCGTGGCATGTGATGTCCCGAGCGTACGATAATTTTTCAAAAATTATTTTACAGTTTTAATTAGAATTAAATTTAAAATGTTTAGAATTTAATTAATTAAAAGTTAATGCATGCTTTATGTGTTGTTTGAGCATGGTGCGTGGTTATAGCCCTTTGACCTATTAGATAGGATTTGTGAATGTTTGTAATTTATAATACGACCTGCGTGTCGTGCCTTCTCTATTTTATTCTAAATGTTATCCCTCCCCTATGTTCCCCTCGAATGTGAATCGAGGAATTCTATATCTTGTAAATAGTATAGTTTAATTGTTGATGGTGATCAATGAAGATGGAGCATCGTGCCGGGATGAGGAGGCCATTCACAAATTGGAGCCAAAGGAAGGTGCTTGTGAAGTTACCTTAGGTTGACTCTTAGGATTTCTCATTGGCTTGAGAAAATCGTTAGTAGGGGCTATAACCATGTCACGTTTAATTATGTATGTTGATGCATGATTTATCTTATGCTTTAGATTGATAATTGTATTACACATATATGTAGATATGTATACAACTATATGTAGTGGACATATTTTAAATTATCAAACTAATCATGAGATCAATAAATCCCTCTAAAATATTAAGTTTTAGATGCCTTCCAAAATTAAAAGTACTCGTCAAAAACTTCGATTGTACATATGTGGGTTTGCCAAAGCAATGCACCGTGGCAATCTTAGTAAGGCGCGAAAGGATAAACGTGATATCCGTTATACTTTAAATTGGGTACGACTTAACTAGGTTATCTCAATAGGATGGGGAACCTAGAGGCATAGGTTGGATAATAATTCATTTGATGAATTGAACAAAGCGTTGTTCGTCCAACTATCCAAGAATTATATGTGATGTAATTGACAAAGTGTTGTCTACCTAAATAACCGAGTCTTGGGCGATTAGCCAAAGCTAACTCAAGATTAGGCGAAATATGGATCTTTGCCCACTAAAGGTTTCGAGGGTTGATATTTTTTAACAAAATAGTGGGAGTATCATTTAATATAAGACCATGTTAAATGATTAAATCATAAACTTATTTTGCATATTTATATTGTAGATATCCATGGCAACTAACAACGTAACAAGCACTTTATCACTGCGATCGGTCCTTGAGAAGGACAAATTAAATGGGACAAATTTCCTAGACTGGCATAGGAACTTGAGGATAGTCCTCAAACAAGAGAAGAAACAATATGTCCTAGAGGAACCCTTACCTGCTGAGGAACCTCCCCTAACGGCTACAAGAGCCGAAAAAGATGCTTACAAGAAGCATCAAAGTGACGCACTTGATGTTGGGTGCCTTATGCTTGCCACCATGAACTCTGAGCTTCAGAAGCAACATGAGGAAATGGAGTCGTTTGATATGATCGAGCATCTTAAACAACTGTACCAACAACAAGCAAGACAAGAGAGGTATGACGTCTCTAAGGCGTTATTCTATTGTAGAATGGTAGAAGGAAGTCTGGTTGGTACTCATGTACTCAAGATGATTGGGTATATTGAGAATCTAGAGAAACTGGGTTTTCCTTTGGACCAAGAGTTGGTCACTGACGTGATCTTGCAATCGTTGCCTGAAAGCTTCAGTCAATTTGTCTTAAATTAAAATATGATTGAAATTGAGAAGACACTACCATAGTTACTTGGCATGCTTAGAACTTTTGAAGCAAATAGCAAGAAGTCTAAACCTACAAATGTTCTTATTGTGAATAAGAACAAAGGAAAGACTAAAGCTAAGAACTTCAAGAAAAACAAGAAGGTCTTTGTTAAATCTAAGCCAAAGTCATCTGCACTGAAACCAAAGGGAGGGATAGCGAAGGGAGGAAACTGTTTCTGTGATGCCCTGAAATTAATTAATGGCAATTTGGACATTAATTATGTGTATGTGATGAATTATTGCGATGATTAAGTTATGTGTGGAAAATGAAGAATTATCATGATTTAAGGATGTTGATTTTAATTATGTGGATGGTATGGATTTAATGAAGTTGGTTGCATTTTGTAAATGCTTACCATGTTAATGCATTTTATATACATCATGTTAATTATTGGGATACAAGTTAATTATAAGGATTTAACCCTTAACCCACCATTTTTACCTCACTTTACTCTTTACACTCAAATCCCCAAATCTCTTCCCAAACCCTCACTTTTTCCCTCAAACCCGATTTTGGCACCAAAGTGGACAAGAAGTCCTTGTAAAAGCTTTGTTCTTGCACTTCTTGGTAAGATTTAAGACCTAAGATGTTTGTATATCACTCCTTGATGTTCTTGAAATGTTTGATTTAAGTTTGGAATGGTTTTGAAGGGTTTTGAAATGGGTTTGTTGGGGGTTGGGATGACTTTTGAAATGATGTTTGTTTTTGGTGGTTTAATGATGTTTGAGGAAGGTTTTAAGTATTTTTATGTTGTTGAATTGATGGAATTAATGTTGGTTGAGGTTGGTAAGTTTCAATGTGTAAAAATGGTGGATTTTCGAAGTGCAGAGGCTGGCGATCGATCGCCCGTTTTTGGCGATCGATCGCGAGCCAACAGTAGGCTCCAGAAGCCTTTGGCGATCGATCGCCACTTTTGGGCGATCGATCGGTGACGATGGCGATCGATCGCGCCAACTATGGCGATCGATCGCCGAAGAAGGAAATTTTCACCCCCCGTCCAGTGTGATCTCGCGATCGATCGCGCCAACTATGGCGATCGATCGCCGAAGAAGGAAATTTTCACCCCCCGTCCAGTGTGATCTCGCGATCGATCGCGCCTGGGCAGCGATCGATCGCGAGATGTAAAAAATTGGTATTTTTGATTTTTTTGTGGGGTTTTTGAATATTGGACTATGATTAGCTTCTAATATTGAATTGTATGGTTGTGTAGAACCATCCCAAGGACCCACGACTTCGAGAAGATAAAGTGCTACGACTTCACCATATTTTGAAAAGGTACGTAAGAAACGTACGGGCATCAAACGGTAACATATTCCTAAACTATGACTTTGCATTGATTGCATAAGTATTTATGATGATGATTATGATGAATAAGTTTATGATGATGATGTTGTGATAAACCAAGATGATATGATGTTACGATGACAGTTATGATAAGACGATGATGTTTGGAGATGATGATGCTTATAAGATAATAATGTATGTTTAACTATGCTACTTAGAATGGTTGAATGTCCGGTGGCTATTATGGGCAAGCGAGGAAGGTACTTGCCGCTTACATAACTAAGCGATGGGGTACATCCGCTATCAAGGCGTAGCGAGGGGTATCATCCGCTAAGCGAGGGGGTACATCCGCTATCAAGGAGTAGCGAGGGGTATCATCCGCTGAACAAAGAGATACATCCGCTATCAAGGCGTAGCGATGGGTATCATACGATGTGTTATGTCGAGCGAGGGGGGCCAATTGTACCGCTGTCATAATAGAACCCGGATAGTCCCATTACTAAGTAACATGGATTCTTGTGTGCATATATGCGAAGTATGATGTTAATCATTTACGTCTTGAACTAATGATTATATGCATAACTATGAAACAGGGACAACCAAAGAAGGATAATACGATTAACCAGGAAGTATATGTTATCAATTATTTCTGTACATTTATTTATATGCCATATGATATTAAGTAACGATGTACATGCTCATGATGGGTTGTTCCTGTAGGTACACTTTTGGACCAAGACTAAGGGTCGGGTTGAGACGGTGAGCTAAAGGAGCATAAAAGAAGATAGGTTACAGGATTTCTTTTGGGATAGTTTCTACTCTAGGAGTAGTATAATTCTATTGATACACTTCTTTTGAGGATGTATTTAATTTAACTTTTGATAAATTTAGTCTTGGCATGTAATCTAATTAGCTCAAAGCTACAACCGAAACCCTAAGACGTTATTTATGCATGTTTAGTCCATAATTGTGTTAAGAGGATGTTAAGGTAGGAGGACCCTACAGTTTCCATTGCGGTGAGACCGGCCATTGGAAAAGAAACTGCAAAGTATATCTGGAGGATCTAAAGAAAGGAAGTGTGACTTCCACTTCAGGTATTTTTGTTATAGAAGTCAATTTATCTACTTCTTCATCATGGGTATTAGATACTGGATGTGGATCTCACATTTGTGTAAATGTGCAGGACCTCAAAAAGAGTGATTGTTGGCGAAAGGCGAAGTTGATCTCCGAGTTGGAAATGGAGCAAGAGTTGCTGCATTAGCTATAGGGATTATCATTTATCTTTGCCTTCTGGTTTATCGTTGACTTTAAAAAATTGTTATTTTGTGCCTTCAATTACCAAAAACATTATTTCTATTTCTTGTTTAGACAAGTATGGATTCTCATTTATTATAAAGGACAACTGTTGTTCCATTTATTTAAATGATATGTTTTATGCTAGTGCACAAATGGTGAATGGTCTTTATTTATTAAATCTTGATATACCTGTCTATAACATAAATACTAAAAGGATTACAAATAATGATTGTAATCCGACTTATCTCTGGCATTGTCGCTTGGGCCACATAAACGAGAACCGCATATCTAAACTTCATAAGGATGAAGTATTAGATTCATTTGATTTTGAATCATATGAAACATGCGAATCTTGTTTAATGGGCAAGATGACTAAAGCCCCTTTCAAGGGACATGTTGAAAGGGCAAATGCTTTATTGGGACTAATACATAGTGATGTATGTGGGCCAATAAGTACACAAGCTAGAGGTGGTTTTCAATACTTCGTTACATTTAGATATGGGTATGTGTACCTAATGAAGCATAAGCATGAAACCTTTGAAAAGTTCAAAGATTTCAAGAATGAAGTACAAAACCAACTTGGCAAAAGTATCAAAATCCTTCGATCAGATCGAGGAGGTGAATACTTAAGCCAAGAGTTTCATGACTATCTAAAGGAGTGTGGGATAGTCCCACAACTCACTCCTCCGTATACTCCACAATGGAATGGTGTATCCGAGAGGAGAAATCGAACCTTGTTAGACATGGTTAGATCAATGATGAGTCATGCAGATCTTCCGATATCGTTTTGGGGACACGCTCTAGAAACAACGATTTTCTTACTGAACCGTGTTCCATCTAAATCAGTGGAAAAGACACCATATGAGATATGGACTGGGAAGCGTCCTAGTATGTCTTTTATGAAGATTTGGGGTTGTGAGGCTTTCGTTAGACGTCACGCCACTAACAAACTTGGACCCAAATCTGATAAGTGTTTATTTGTGGGGTATCCTAAGGAAACGAAAGGATACTATTTCTATTAGCCCACCGAGAACAAAGTAGTTGTTGCTCGGACTGGTGTATTTCTTGAAAGAGAATTTATTTCTAGAAAAACCAGTGGGAGAAAAATAGAACTTAGTGAAGTTCAACCACAAGAAAACACTGAACCTGAGATTGAGATGGAAACAGAGCAGGCACCGTAAACTGTTGTGGAAGAAGTACCTGCTCAAGAGACACAAGCCCAGCGTAGGTCTGTAAGAGAACACCGGGAGCCACAGAGATATGGATTTCTTGTGACTCAACAAGGTGACTTACTACTTATTGATGAGGATGAGCCGTCATCTTATCAACAAGCTATAATGGGCACTGATTCTGAGAAATGGCAAGAAGCCATGAAATCTGAGATGGAATCCATGTATGCAAACCAAGTATGGACTTTGGTTGATCCACATGAAGGGGTACGACCCATAGGGTGCAAATGGATTTTCAAGAAAAAGACCGATATGGATGGTAACGTACAAACCTATAAAGGTCGGCTGGTTGCAAAAGGATTCAAACAAATTCATGGTATTGACTATGATGAAACCTTTTCACTAGTGGCCATGGTTAAATCCATAAGGATCTTACTTGCAATAGCTGCATTTCATGATTATGAAATCTGGCAGCTGGATGTCAAAACAGCTTTCCTTAATGGAAATCTGCTCGAGGATGTGTACATGACACAGCCCGAGGGTTTTGTCGATCCAAAGGATGCTGGAAAGATATGCAAGCTACAACGATCCATTTATGGATTGAAGCAAGCTTCTCGGAGTTGGAATCTTCATTTTGATGATGCAATCAAAGAGTTTGGTTTTATCAAAAACGAAGATGAACCTTGTGTCTACAAGAAGGTCAGTGGGAGCGTAATCATTTTCCTAGTGTTGTATGTAGATGACATACTTCTCATTGGGAATGATATCCCTGCCTTACACTCTGTAAAGATTTGGCTAGGGAACTGCTTTTCGATGAAAGACTTGGGAGAAGCCACCTATGTATTAGGAATCAAGATCTATAAAGATAGAACAAGAAGACTTCTCGGCCTAAGTCAAAGTACATACATAGACAAAGTGCTTAAAAGGTTTAGCATGCAAGAATCAAAAAAATGATTCGTGCCTATGACGCATGGCATTTATCTCTCGAAGGAACAATGTCCTTCAACACTAGATGAGAGACAACGCATGAGTATGATTCCATATGCGTCAGCTATTGGATCTATCATGTATGCCATGATATGTACTCGTCCCGATGTATCGTATGCTTTAAGCATGACGAGCAGATATCAAGTTGATCCAGGTGAAGGTCACTGGATTGCTGTCAAGAATATCCTGAAGTACTTGAGAAGAACTAAGGATACATTCTTGATTTATGGAGGTGAGGAAGAGCTCAATGTAATTGGTTACACTGATGCAAGCTTCCAAACTGACAAAGATTATTTTCGATCGCAATCTGGATATATGTATTGCCTAAATGGAGGTGCTGTGAGCTGGAAGAGTTCAAAGCAAGAAACAGTAGCCGATTCTACAACGGAAGCTGAGTATATTGCTGCCTCGGATGCAGCAAAGGAAGCTGTTTGGATTAGGAAGTTCATTACTGAACTTGGAGTGGTGCCTAGCATTAAAGATCCGATAGAATTCTATTGTGACAACAATGGAGCGATCGCATTAGCTAAGGAACCTAGATCTCACCAAAGATCCAAGCACATACTTCGGCGTTTTCATTTCATTCGAGAAATCGTTGAAAGGGGAGATGTTAAAATATGCAAAGTACCAACAGATGATAATGTATCTGACCCATTGACGAAGCCACTGTCACAGCAGAAGCATGATCGTCATACTAGATCTCTAGGCATTAGGTATATGTCTGGGGATCAAGAAATAGAGATTGAATATACGAGTATGACTATTCCATGACTCGTGTTCAATCTAAACACAAAGGACAAAGGGATTAAGTTACATGGTTAATATTATCACAAGTTCTAAAGGTTATGTCGAGCCATTGACATTCTTGTAATTTGGGTAGCCTCGATGTGTTGCTAGACACCGCTCCTTGCTTGTAACGTAAAATAAGATTTTATGTCACTGCCAACATTACAAGATCCTATCGGGTCGCACAAAAGATTAAATCGAGAAGGGAAATTAAATTCATTGGATGAATTAATTAATTAAGAATAGTCTTAATTAAAAGATTATAAAGATTTAAATAAATCATGGGTTTGGGCCCATGAGGCTTTAAGAAAGCCTTAAACCTTAATTAAATCTTATAATATATATACAAGGTTATGATTAATTGTAAGACACACTTTATATCATTCCAACCTAAACATTGAGAAGCACACGGCCGCACCATCACTTTGCTCTCGGCTTCTTCATAACCGAAGAGAACTTGTGGTGATTTAGTGCCATCCTTTGATTGTGAATCAAGTGTGCTTCTTGTTTTGGTTTAAGAACAAATCTAGCACTTTGTTCTTAAGCTTTTCCTTCGTTCGATTTGATCGTGTGGATACCGTGGAGGCAAAACTTGACAAGTTTTGCTAGTGACTCGAAGGAGACGTTGGACGTGGTGCTGCTCCGTGGAATCGACTCAAACACGCTACAAGGGTGAGACTTTTGTATTCCTTTATCCGATATGAACTCCTATGTATAGATCCGGTGTTTAGTAATCCAAAAAAAAATATCTATTCCGCTGCGTTGTATGCTCATTGGATTACTTACAAATGTTGTACGACATGACTAATTGTTTATGTGCTTTTATGATATGAAAAGTGGTATTGCTAACCATTGTGGTTGCAGGAATAGTGTGGAACACGATAGGATGGCATTAATAGTGATGTCTAGCACTCTATATGTTACGTGCCAAGGAATCTGATTTTGGGTAAGAAAATCAGGGAAAAGAAAGATATGATGTATTGTCTGAGGACAGACTGGGTAGACAACCGACAGTGGAATACTCCGGTATGGTCTCAATTATTATTGAATATACTAATGCGTTTGTTCATGGTATGTTCAAGCAAGGAAAGTACGTAAGCAACGTACGATCATCCCAACGGTAACATGTATTATGTGTTTATTTATTTAACACAAGGTAAAGCAAGATATGCATAAGATAGTGCATCATGATATGATACATGTTGATATGCATCGTTTCTGCATATGTATGTTGTGAAATATAAGAGGTGTATTTCACGAGTCAAGGTTATCATAGTGAGGATTTTAATGCTTACGCAAACTTCTATAATAAGCGAGGAAGAATTCCGCTTACGTGGATTTCCATAAGAAGCGAGGAAGAATTCCGCTTACGTGGAGAAGTAAGAAGCATTGAAATACACTAATGATAAATGACTCAGGATTAAAGTAAGGATTTAAGAAGTAAAGATATGTCATGACATTACTAAGGAACCATAATTTCATATGTTGATTATTTATGAGTTGTGGTTTGTATTTATGATTTATGCATTTACGTTTGCATTCATATTATGTTGCCGATGTTATTATGTGGTAAGATGCCACGGGGTAAGATGCCCATATGGTAGGAGGCCATACGACGTTATTATGTGGTAAGATGCCACGGGGTAAGATGCCCATATGGTAAGAGACCATACGATACTTACATGTGGTAAGATGCCATAAGACGTTATGATGTTTACGATACGGTAAGATACCATATGATGCTATGATGATAATCAATTACGCTAAGATCTAATGATTATGTGCATGAATATTTGAAACAAGGACAATAAAAGTGGGTTAACGTGTTTAACCAGGAAGTATACTTAACTATGATTCATGCATTTATTAATTGATGTACATCTTTTTGTGAGCGGTGGTTTATACCGCCGGACACGGATGATAGCGATGATGTATTCCGCTGTGTCAATGACGATGATTCATTCTTCTATGATGATGGGCGATGATTCATACCGCCAGACACATGTATAGCGATGAGGCATTCCGCTGTGTCGGTTGATGATGGTTCACGCCGTTGAGCATATGTATATGATGATTTACGATGATTCATTCTTCTATGAGGATTGGCGATGATTCGTGCCGCCGGATATGTTAATAGCGATGCCTCGTTCCGCTATTATGTGGATGATGATTCATGCTCAGGTGTATAGCAAGGTTTCATGCCACTTATTATATGACGAGGTATCATACCGTCGATTCTATAGCGATGGATTGTGCCGCTATGTACGCAGCACAGGATTTTGCCGCCTTCGAGCGATGAGTGCTGATTACGCACTATTATCGAGCGACGGAGACAAGTATGCCGCTATCTTGTTAGCGATGAAGTATGAGATATTGCTATTCTATTAGCATTATTGTGGATGGCATACGTTGATGTACATGGACCGTCACGAGTTGACTAGGTTGTTTTGATGTCATTGTTGACATGTATCGTCACTAGTTGACGATGCCTTAGATGCCATGAGTGGGCATGTGTCGTCACGGGATGACGATGATGATGGTGTAGGAGATGTCTTATTAGACATGCATCATCGTTACGATGAACACTGCGTTGAGTATACGTATTCAGTTGTATGCCTTGGGTGCCAGTGACGAGCACAAGGAGGTGTTTACGTCACCGATTGACGTGACCCTTATACCGAGCGGGTTGCTCGAGAGATGGATGGACGCGCTGTACATGTGATTGTACCGCGACATATGTTTGAGGTAATTATATTACGAGTGGTGATACCCTTGAGGTATGCTCGTTGGAATGGCTTTTGGCCATGTAATTTGACGACAGGAGTAATCATGGAGGAAATTTGAAAGGACCCTAATCCTTAAATGCGGAACCAAGGCATAATAGAGCTAAATAAATAATCAGAGTGAGAAATAACGTGTTGAGTTTATGAGCTTAAGCATTACATGCCAAAAAATAAGGACTTCCAAACATGGATTAATTACATTCCAATCAATGAATGCGTTCAACTATAGTTTTATACTACTCCTAGAGTAGATACTATCCAAAAGAATCCTGTCCTTCAATTCCCAAAAGCATCCTCAATAAGCTCACAATCTCAACCCGTCTAGCCCTTCTATCATGCCAAACGTGTACCTACAAGGACAACCCCCAAACATGAGCAATAATAATCATTCATATTCAACACAATATGAAGATAAAGCGTAAATGCATAATCATAATAAAACACTTCCTGTTTTCCCCATGCATTTCAAACGCTTCCCGTTTAGTTGTCCCTGTACCATAACTCATGAGTATAATCAACAGATTATTTTTAATGGTCAAAACATGTCATGACATATACCAGCTCATCAATACCAAATACTGATCACCAATCCCTAGTCTGTCCATCACAATGTATTTTAATGCCCCTCGCTTATTTACATATAGGCGGCATAGAATAACCTCGCTTCAATGGACATGCGGCGCTCCCACCCCTCGCTTCACATTGAGCGGCAAATATTCTTTCCTCGCCCTATATGATAACCACGCTCAAATGTGACATGCGGCGCTCCCACCCCTCGCTTCACATTTAGCGGAACCAAACCAAATAGCGGCAAGCATTAAAATCATCAAGGGATGACCACGACTCATAGGATGTGCACCAATAATCATATGCATCTATAAACATCATGCATAACATGTATTTGCATCCACAATGCAATACCACATATATACCCGCATCCACAATGCATAAACAATGAGTATATAAGATACATGTACCGTTGGGGTGCCCGTACGTCCACTACGTACCTTTCCAAAAGTGGAATTGATCTGGCTTCAGTTCCTCGGTTGCGTTGCTACCTGGGATGGTTCTACACAATCACACAACCCCATATTAGAAGCCAAATAATAGCCAAATACCAAAAATTTGACAAAATAAACCATTTTCCAAAAATCCACTGGCGGCGATCGATCGCTTCCCTCAGGCGATCGGTCGCCTCAAAATTTTCACTGCGGCGATCGGTCGCCTCAAACATGGCGATCGATCGCCATTCCTTTGATTTGGATACTGCCTCTCGGCGATCGGTCGCCTCATTTTAGGCGATCGATCGCCTAACCCGCAAAAAGTCTACTGCCTCTTGGCGATCGGTCGCCTCTTTTCAGGCGATCGATCGCCTCGCACAGAGGCGCGATTTTCTGCCATTTTTGCTCCAAAATCTCATCCAATCCATCCCAACACTTATACAATCAAACAAAAACAAAAATGACAACTTAAACCACCAAAATATACTTCAAAACAAGTATAAATCTAACCATTAACCAAACCCACAACAACCCAACATAAACCCATTTTAAAACCATTCAAAACCAACCCAAACTTAAACAAACCTTACAAAATTAACCATGAGGTATCCATACCTCTTGGGGACCTCAAATCACCCAACAATCTCCACAAATCAAGATTTTTGAAAGGTTCCTCTTCACCCCAAAGCTTGAGTTCGAAAATGGAAGGAGGAAGGGTTTGTGGATTTGATTTTGGTAAAGTGTGGGTGATATGGTAAAGGTGGGGGGTTTTAAGTTAAAATAGGGTGCATACAATACCACGGTGTATAAAACACCACAACATGATATTTTCCAAAGCATTAAACCAAATGCACCAAAATATCAATTAAACACATGATTTCCAATTAATTGCTACCCATGGCAAATAAATCATGCTTCCAACCATAATTCTCAACATGCTCAACATGCACCCGGAAATGCAACCCGATCACATCTACCATGTGACTAAACATTTCAACATAATAATTCCAACACATAATTAATTACCACATAATTAATCATATAAACTTAATTAATGCACCAGATTGCAATTAATCATTTCAGGGATACCACAATACTCCCCTACTTATAAGATTTCGTCCTCGAAATCACATGCACTTACCCCAACAGGAAACTAAACATAAACACATACCAGAGAATAGTTCCGGGTAGTGCTGCACCATATGCCGCTCCGTCTCCCACGTAGCCTCCTCGACACCCCTGCGATCCCACTGAACCTTGATCATAGGTATCACTTTATTCCGAAGTCTGCGGTCTGCTCGATCTAGAATTCTAACAGGCCGTTCCACATAAGACACATCGGACTCTAACTGAACTTCGGAAGGGTGTAAAACATGCGACGGATCCGGCTCATACTTCCGCAGCATCGATACATGAAACACATCATGTATACCAGATAAAGAAGGCGGCAAGGCCAGTCGGTAAGCTAAGGTGCCAATGCGCTGCAAAATCTCGTACGGTCCAACATACCTCGGAGACAGTTTCCCGCGCATCCCAAATCGCACAACGCCTCTGAAAGGCGAGATCTTCAAAAAGACCTTTATCTCCCAACTGAAATTCCAACGGTCTCCGCCGTTTATTTGCATAAGCTGCCTGTCTGTCCTGGGCCGCTTTCATTTTCTGCCTTATCGTCTTTATCTTTTCTTCCATCTCCCGAATCAACTCCGGTCCTCCGACCGATTTGCGGTCCAAATCATCCCAACACAAGGGTGATCTACACCGTCTGCCATAAAGAGCTTCAAACGGAGCCATCTGAATACTCGCCTGGTAGCTATTGTTATAAGAAAACTCTACCAAAGGCACTGAATCCTGCCAAGAGGCATCGAACTCCAAAACACAAGCTCTCAGCATGTCCTCGAGCGTCTGAATAGTGCGCTCGGTCTGGCCATCCGTCTGAGGATGATAAGCAGTGCTCAATCGGACTTCAGTTCCCAAGGCTGACTGAAGACCTTCCCAAAAATGAGATGTGAATCGCGGATCTCGATCTGACACTATGGAAACGGGGATCCCATGCAATCTCACCACATCTCTAATATACAACTGCGCCATCCTCAAAAAGGTGAATGTCATGCTATAGGGGATAAAATGAGCTACCTTGGTCAATCGATCCACAATCACCTAAATAGCATCAAAGCCTGAAGTACTCCTCGGCAAATGAGTCACGAAGTCCATGGAAATGTGCTCCCACTTCCACTTCGGTATCTCCAAGCTTCTCAACTCGCCGCCAGGTCTCTGCCTCTCTGCCTTAACCTGCTGGCAGATCAAACACCTCTTTACAAAAGCGACGACGTCACTCTTCATTCTCTTCCACCAAAACTGCCCACGCAGATCTCTGTACATCTTTTTCCCGCCTGGGTGGATGCTCAGTCTGCTACTATGAGCTCGCTCTAAGATTCCTTTACGCAGCTCCGGCGTACTCGGAACCACCCAACGGTTACCCAATCTCAAGGATCCGTCGTCGGCCACTCTGAACTTCGTTGGCTGACCAAGATGTACTAAAGATAACCACCTCTGAACCTCATCATCTGACCTCTGAGCTCTCCTGATGTCCTCAGAGATATCTGGCTCAGCTAACAAGGTCGATACATGCACAGGTGATGCATCAATGTCAAAATCATAGATGGCAATAGGAGGTCATCATGGCTGACAAATGGATGACGTCCTCAGCAGAACTCCTTACTTTCCGGCTCAAAGCATCTGCTGTCAAATTAGCTTTCCCGGGATGGTACTCAATCTCACAATCATAGTCCTTGAGTAGGTCCATCCACCTCCTCTGCCTCATGTTCAACTCTGCCTGAGTGAATAAAAACTTGAGGCTCTTGTGATCCGTATAAATGGTAAACGAAGTACCATACAAGTAATGCCTCCAAATCTTCAGGGCGAAGATGATAGCCGCCAATTCCAAGTCATGAACTGGATATCTGGTCTCATGCGGCTTCAACTGCCTCGATGCATAAGCTACCACATGCTTCTCTTGCATCAGAACACACCCAAGGCCCTGAAGTGATGCGTCAGTATACAGAACAAATCTGGAGTTCTCCGTAGGGATCACTAACACTGGCGCCGTCGTCAACCGGTGCTTTAATTCCTGGAAGCTTTCCTCACAAGCTTCTGACCAAAAGAAAGGTACTCCCTTCTGGGTCAACTGTGTCAACGACTTGGCAATCTTCGAAAAGCCCTCGACGAAGCGTCGATAATAACCGGCCAAACCCAGAAAACTCCGGATCTCCGGCACAGAAGTGGGGGCAGCCCACTCCATCACAGCCTCAATCTTCCTGGGATCTACAGATATCCCGCTGCTCGATATGACATGCCCCAGAAACACTACACTGCTCAGCAAAAATTCACACTTACTGAGCTTAGCATACAACTGATGCTCTCTGAGAATTTGAAGCACTGTCCTCAAGTGTTTCACATGTTCTTCCTCACTCCGAGAGTAGATGAGAATGTCGTCAATAAACACAATGACGAACTGATCAAGATACGGCTGAAACACCCTGTTCATCAGACTCATAAAGACTGCTGGAGCATTTGTCACGCCGAACGGCATCACTAGGAATTCATAATGTCCATATCGGGTCCGGAATGCTGTCTTCTGCACATCTTCCTCTCTGACTCGAATCTGATGATACCCGGATCTCAAATCAATCTTGCTATACACCCTGGTACCTTGCAACTGATCAAACAAGTCATCTATCCTTGGAAGAGGATACTTGTTCTTCACTGTAGCCTTATTCAGTTGCCGGTAATCGATGCACAACCGCATCGAGCCGTCCTTCTTCTTCACAAAGAGAACTGGTGCGCCCCATGGCGACACGCTCTGGCGTATATATCCCTTGTCCAGGAGATCCTGCAACTGTTCTTTCAACTCTCTCAATTCTGTCGGTGCCATCCTATAAGGTGCACGAGAGATAGCGGATGTCCCTGGCAACAGCTCGATCCCAAACTCAACTTCCCTAGCCGGTGGGAATCCTGGGATCTCTTCTGGGAATATATCAGCAAACTCTACCACTACTGGCACACCCTCAACTCTCAATTCTTTACTCTTCCCAGACGTGTCCACGGCATAAATGAGATAGCCCGTGTGGCCACGTTCCAACAACTGAGTCATCTTGATCGCTGAAATCAACGGAATCTTCGCACGAGAACCGTTGCCATAAAAGGTCCACTGACTGCCCAACTCAGGTCTGAACTTCACTGTCCTCTGCCGGCAATCTACCACTGCCTGATATCTGTTCAGAATATCAATACCCAAGATGCAGTCGAAGTCTGACATGCCCAACACAATCAAGTCTGACCTCAATTCGTTGCCCTCAAAATAAATGAGGCTATCTGCCAAAAATTGATCAGCAACGACATTTCTTCCAGTGGGTGTCGAGACCAAAAGAGGGGTGGGTAAAGAAGACGTGCGCATATGGTGTCTTTCCACAAAACCCACCGATACAAAAGAATGGGAGGCACCTGTATCGATCAAAATAAAAGCAGGGTACGTAAATAAATGACACGTACCGGCAATCACCTCCTCTGGGGCTGCCTGGGCCTGCTCCCTGGTCAGCGCATACACCTGTCCCTAGGGCTGTCCCACTGACTGACCTCCTGATGGTCGAGGCCCAAACTGCTGCCTCTGCTGCACTGCTCTCTCATCAAACCTCGGCCTGTTGCCCTGAAACTCTGACTGTCCTCCCCGGGTGGGGCAATACCGAGCGATGTGGCCCATCTTGCCACAGATATAACAGGCAATCATCAAAAGAAGTTGGGTTATTGGTAATAACCCGGTCATAGAGCTCCGGTCGCAACCCCTTCATAAAATTCCTCATCTTTGCGTGCCCATTGGTGGCAATGTGGGGAACGTACCTCAGCAACGAAGAGTACCGTGTGGCATAGTCTGCCACTGTCATGTTCCCCTGTTTCAGACTTGTAAACTCGTCCTCCTTTGTCTGTCTCGCCGCTGCGGAGAAATACCGGTTCAGAAACCTAGTCCTGAAGAGTGTCCAATCAATCACAGCACCCAGTGCTCTTAGCTCCATCACCGTGCTCCTCCACCACATGAGAGGTTTCTTTGCTAACTGAAACTCCGCCAGCCTCAGCCAAGCTGTAACAGCACAAGGAGCCGATACAAAGATCTGTTCAAGTCTTTCCAACCACTCTTCAGCCTCCTCTCCGGACTCTGTCCCCTCAAACCGGGGCGGATGGTAAGACAGAAATTGCGTCAAACTGATCTCACCCGGTAGTAATAACTGAGCTACGGGTTCCATGCCTACGGCCGGTGGAGGTAGAGGGTTTGCCTGTCCAATACTTGCGTTCACACTACCAACATCTCCAACCTCCTCATTAGCAGCCATGCTGTAACACAAATGTTAACAACAATTCCAAAGCAATATATATGTTATGCCGTTAGATAACAGGAATGAGAATAAGCACGTTAGTATAACAGGGTATACATATGCACAACATGCATAAACATGCTTCAAATGTAAGCACCTAGCCAATCATGCTAAGGCTACCCTGCACTCGTTCCCGGGTTCTCTAACCACTGCTCTGATACAACTAATGTAAGGACCCTAATCCTTAAATGCGGAACCAAGGCATAATAGAGCTAAATAAATAATCAGAGTGAGAAATAACGTGTTGAGTTTATGAGCTTAAGCATTACATGCCAAAAAATAAGGACTTCCAAACATGGATTAATTACATTCCAATCAATGAATGCGTTCAACTATAGTTTTATACTACTCCTAGAGTAGATACTATCCAAAAGAATCCTGTCCTTCAATTCCCAAAAGCATCCTCAATAAGCTCACCATCTCAACCCGTCTAGCCCTTCTATCATGTCAAACGTGTACCTAAAAGGACAACCCCCAAACATGAGCAATAATAATCATTCATATTCAACACAATATGAAGATAAAGCGTAAATGCATAATCATAATAAAACACTTCCTGTTTTCCCCATGCATTTCAAACGCTTCCCGTTTAGTTGTCCCTGTACCATAACTCATGAGTATAATCAACAGATTATTTTTAATGGTCAAAACATGTCATGACATATACCAGCTCATCAATACCAAATACTGATCACCAATCCCTAGTCTGTCCATCACAATGTAGTTTAATGCCCCTCGCTTATTTACATATAGGCGGCATAGAATAACCTCGCTTCAATGGACATGCGGCGCTCCCACCCCTCGCTTCACATTGAGCGGCAAATATTCTTTCCTCGCCCTATATGATAACCACGCTCAAATGTGACATGCGGCGCTCCCACCCCTCGCTTCACATTTAGCGGAACCAAACCAAATAGCGGCAAGCATTAAAATCATCAAGGGATGACCACGACTCATGGGATGTGCACCAATAATCATATGCAGCTATAAACATCATGCATAACATGTATTTGCATCCACAATGCAATACCACATATATACCCGCATCCACAATGCATAAACAATGAGTATATAAGATACATGTACCGTTGGGGTGCCCGTACGTCCACTACGTACCTTTCCAAAAGTGGAATTGATCTGGCTTCAGTTCCTCGGTTGCGTTGCTACCTGGGATGGTTCTACACAATCACACAACCCCATATTAGAAGCCAAATAATAGCCAAATACCAAAAATTTGACAAAATAAACCATTTTCCAAAAATCCGCTGGCGGCGATCGATCGGTTCCCTCAGGCGATCGGTCGCCTCAAAATTTTCACTGCGGCGATCGGTTGCCTCAAACATGGCGATCGATCGCCATTCCTTTGATTTGGCTACTGCCTCTCGGCGATCGGTCGCCTCATTTTAGGCGATCGATCGCCTAACCCGCAAAAAGTCTACTGCCTCTTGGCGATCGGTCGCCTCTTTTCAGGCGATCGATCGCCTCGCACAGAGGCGCGATTTTCTGCCATTTTTGCTCCAAAATCTCATCCAATCCATCCCAACACTTATACAATCAAACAACAACAAATATGACAACTTAAACCACCAAAATATACTTCAAAACAAGTATAAATCTAACCATTAACCAAACCCACAACAACCCAACATAAACCCATTTTAAAACCATTCAAAACCAACCCAAACTTAAACAAAACCTTACAAAATTAACCATGAGGTATCCATACCTCTTGGGGACCTCAAATCACCCAACATTCTCCACAAATCAAGATTTTTGAAAGGTTCCTCTTCACCCCAAAGCTTGAGTTCGAAAATGGAAGGAGGAAGGGTTTGTGGATTTGATTTTGGTAAAGTGTGGGTGATATGGTAAAGGTGGGGGGTTTTAAGTTAAAATAGGGTGCATACAATACCACGGTGTATAAAACACCCCAACATGATATTTTCCAAAGCATTAAACCAAATGCACCAAAATATCAATTAAACACATGATTTCCAATTAATTGCTACCCATGGCAAATAAATCATGCTTCCAACCATAATTCCCAACATGCTCAACATGCACCCGGAAATGCAACCCGATCACATCTACCATGTGACTAAACATTTCAACATAATAATTCCAACACATAATTAATTACCACATAATTAATCATATAAACTTAATTAATGCACCAGATTGCAATTAATCATTTCAGGGATATCACAAAATTACTCGCTTGCTGTCGATATGACATGTGGTAGACATGGTCACACCACCCTTGAGGGTGTAGAATGTGTCCTAGAGGATTAGGATCAGGTTACGTTAAGTACATAGAGACACTAGAGTGTCCAGGGTGTATCGTCATTAGAGGAATGTTGGGTGCAGACCCACTACTCTATTGATTTTTTCTTCCCACGGTATGGTATGCCGTGCAGAAACGTCCGTCTTATTGGTGGGTTTGAGGTAAACCTAAAGAGGCAGCGACTAGTTTGTCTGCCGCGTGTGTGCAGCACCATGATGGGCTTGCTAGAGCCGTTATACTACTCGTTGGAACCAAGTTTGGCAAATCGTAAGGTGATACGATGTGGATTGTGGTGGACTCTAGTAGTCACCACGTCATTTGAGGTGGAGGTTGTGCATACCTCACTGAAACGTGTATACGTTTATGTTAATCTTGGTGAGACTTGTCTGAGACAGCTCATAATGTTGGAGTACCAACAAGAGAGTCATCAAGTCGTCGTTGACTCGATCTGGGGAATCCGTGTATTTGGGATGCAATGGGTGTTATTGTATCCAGTTTTTCCGAACGGTGGTTCGAGACTAGTGGATCTCGAGTTCGATGGCACTTCCCTTGTGAGTGTTAGTAACCCCATGAGCATACAACGCAGCGGAATAAAATTTTGGGATTACAAACCAGTGATCTATACATAGGGATTCATATCGGATTAGAGAATTACAAGTGTCTTACCCTTGTAGCGTGTTTGAAGCCGAATCCACGGAGCTGCACCACGTCCTACGCCTTCTCCGAGTCACTAAGCAAAACTCGATTGGTTTTGCCTCAACGGTATCCACACGATCAGATCGAGTGAAGGGATGGATTAATAACACGTTGCTAGACAAGTTATTAATCCGATACACGAAGCTAACTCGATTCACAATCGAAGATCACCACCAAAACAACAAGATCACTCCTCGGTTATCAAGAAAACGAGAGCTCCTCTTGAAGTCGGCGGCCGTGAGCTATCTAGCTTGTGTAGGGTTTTTTGTGTTTTGATCTTGTCTTACAATTAAAAACCTTGCAATCATATTAAATATGATTAATTAAAGGCTTTCTTAAAGCTTCATGGGCTTAAGCCCATGATTTAATTAATCCTTATGATTATTAATTAAGACTCCTCTTAATTATTTAATTCATCCCATGAATTTAATTTCCCTTCTCGATTTAATCTTATGTGCGACCCGATAGGATCTCGTAATGTTGGCAGTGACATAAAATCTCATTTTATGTCGCAAGCATCGAGCGGTATCTAGCAACACATCGATGCTACCCAAATTACGAGAATGTCAATGACTCGACATAACCTTTAGAACTTGTGATAATATTAATCATGTAACTTAATCCATTTGTCCTTTGTGTTTAGATTGAACACGAGTCATGGAATAGTCATACTCGTATATTCAATCTATATTTCTTGATCCCCAAGTAGAACTAGAATAAACGAATAAGCTCGATATCTCATATCGACTCATTCGAGCATGGCCATGCATTTTAGTTCTCACTTGATCAAGGGCCAAACACATCTCCTGTTATATAGGAGGGACAAATCCTATCTCGATCAGTCAACATCCCTCTACATAATTCGTAGTGTATCCAATAGTCGCCTTTATAGATTACTCTGTTACGGGTAACGTTTGACGATATCAAGATACATAACTCCTTATGTTGGGATCTCTGATGATCACAAGTCGTAAGGATTGTATACATTATTATCACTATGAGAATTGCATATGACGATCATATAACTATCCATGTTGCATTCTCATGGTGGGTCTGTCCAGTACATCGTTCTCTAACATGTACCCATATGTTGATTTGATATCTCATATCAATGAACAATTCATCGATCAACATATACTAGTCTCTACGTATTATCATTATCCCTATTCATGATAATACTTGACTAGGGACATCTTTAAGAATAATACAATATTATTCTAAGGACATTAACATATATATTAATTCACAATGCACAGTTAAAAGAATAATATATAATAATGAATTGCCATTCATAAATCCATAAACATTGTATGTCTTAAACAATCATCTAATGACTTGTCTTAGGGCATATCCCAACAAATCTCCCACTTGCACTAAGACCACTCAGACATATACCTAATGCCTAGGGATCTAGTATGACGATCATGCTTCTGCTGTGACAGCGGCTTCGTCAATGGGTCAGATACATTATCATCTGTTGGTACTTTGCATATTTTAACATCTCCCCTTTCAACGATTTCTCGAATGAAATGGAAACGCCTAAGTATGTGCTTGGATCTTTGGTGAGATCTTGGTTCCTTAGCCAATGCGATCGCTCCATTGTTGTCAAAATAGAGTTCTATCGGATCTTTAATGCTAGGCACCACTCCAAGTTCAGAAATGAACTTCCTCATCCAAACAGCTTCCTTTGCTGCATCCGAGGCAGCAATATACTCAGCTTCCGTTGTAGAATCGGCTACTGTTTCTTGCTTTGAACTCTTCCAGCTCACAGCACCCCCATTTAGGCAATACACATATCCAGATTGCGATCGAAAATCATCTTTGTCGGTTTGGAAGCTAGCATCAGTGTAACCCATTACATTGAGCTCTTCCTCACCTCCATAAATCAAGAATGTATCCTTAGTCCTTCTCAAGTACTTCAGGATGTTCTTGACAGCAATCCAGTGACCTTCACCTGGATCAACTTGATATCTGCTCGTCATGCTCAAAGCATGCGATACATCGGGACGAGTACATATCATGGCATACATGATAGATCCAATAGCTGACGCGTATGGAATCTTGCTCATGCGTTGTCTCTCATCTGGTGTTGAAGGACACTGTTCCTTCGAGAGATAAATGCCATGTGTCATAGGCACGAATCCTTTCTTGGATTCTTGCATGCTAAACCTTTTAAGCACTTTGTCTATGTATGTACTTTGACTTAGACCAAGAAGCCTTCTCGATCTATCTCTATAGATCTTGATTCCTAATACATAGGTGGCTTCTCCTAAGTCTTTCATCGAAAAGCAGTTCCCTAGCCAAATCTTTACAGATTGCAAGGCAGGGATATCATTTCCAATAAGAAGTATGTCATCTACATACAACACTAGGAAAATGATTACGCTCCCACTGACCTTCTTGTAGACACAAGGTTCATCTTCATTTTTGATAAAACCAAACTCTTTGATTGCATCATCAAAACGAAGATTCCAACTCCGAGAAGCTTGCTTCAATCCATAAATGGATCGTTGTAGCTTGCATATCTTTCCAGCATCCTTTGGATCGACAAAACCCTCGGGCTGTGTCATGTACACATCCTCGAGCAGATTTCCATTAAGGAAAGCTGTTTTGACATCCATCTGCCAGATTTCATAATCATGAAATGCAGCTATTGCAAGTAAGATCCTTATGGATTTAACCATGGCCACTGGTGAAAAGGTTTCATCATAGTCAATACCATGAATTTGTTTGAATCCTTTTGCAACCAGCCGACCTTTATAGGTTTGTACGTTACCATCCATATCGGTCTTTTTCTTGAAAATCCATTTGCACCCTATGGGTCGTACCCCTTCAGGTGGATCAACCAAAGTCCATACTTGGTTTGTATACATGGATTCCATCTCAGATTTCATGGCCCCTTGCCATTTCTCAGAATCATTGCCCATAATAGCTTGTTGATAAGATGACGGCTCATCCTCATCAATAAGTAGTAAGTCACCTTGTTGAGTCACAAGAAATCCATATCTCTGTGGCTCCCGGTGTTCTCTTACAGACCTACGCTGGGCTTGTGTCTCTTGAGCAGGTACTTCTTCCACAACAGCTTGTGGTGCCTGCTCTGTTTCCATCTCAATCTCAGGTTCAGTGTTTTCTTGTGGTTGAACTTCACTAAGTTCTATTTTTCTCCCACTGGTTTTTCTAGAAATAAATTCTCTTTCAAGAAATACACCAGTCCGAGCAACAACTACTTTGTTCTCGGTGGGATAATAGAAATAGTACCCTTTCGTTTCCTTAGGATACCCCACAAATAAACACTTATCAGATATGGGTCCAAGTTTGTTAGTGGCGTGACGTCTAACGAAAGCCTCACAACCCCAAATCTTCATAAAAGACATACTAGGACGCTTCCCAGTCCATATCTCATATGGTGTCTTTTCCACTGATTTAGATGGAACACGGTTCAGTAAGAAAATTGCTGTTTCTAGAGCGTGTCCCCAAAATGATATCGGAAGATCTGCATGACTCATCATTGATCTAACCATGTCTAACAAGGTTCGATTTCTCCTCTCGGATACACCATTCCATTGTGGAGTATACGGAGGAGTGAGTTGTGGGACTATCCCACACTCCTTTAGATAGTCATGAAACTCTTGGCTTAAGTATTCTCCTCCTCGATCTGATCGAAGGATTTTGATACTTTTGCCAAGTTGGTTTTGTACTTCATTCTTGAAATCTTTGAACTTTTCAAAGGTTTCATGTTTATGTTTCATTAGGTACACATACCCATATCTACTGAGGTCATCAGTAAATGTAACGAAGTATTGAAAACCACCTCTAGCTTGCGTACTTATTGGTCCACATACATCACTATGTATTAGTCCCAATAAAACATTTGCCCTTTCAACATGTCCCTTGAAAGGGGCTTTTGTCATCTTGCCCATTAAACAAGATTCGCATGTTTCATATGATTCAAAATCAAATGAATCTAATACGTCATCCTTATGAAGTTTAGATATGCGGTTCTCGTTTATGTGGCCCAAGCGACAGTGCCAGAGATAAGTCGGATTACAATCATTATTTTTAATCCTTTTAGTATTTATGTTATAGATAGGCATATCAAGATTTAATACATAAAGACCATTCACCATTTGTGCACTAGCATAAAACATATCATTTAAATAAATAGAACAACAATTGTCCTTTATTATAAATGAAAAACCATACTTGTCTAAACAAGAAATAGAAATAATGTTTTTAGTAATTGAAGGCACAAAATAACAGTCTTTTAAAATCAGTGATAAACCAGAAGGTAAAGCTAAATGATAATCTCCTATAGCTAATGCAGCAACTCTTGCTCCATTTCCAACTCGGAGATCAACTTCACCTTTTGCCAATGTCCTACTCCTTTTGAGATCCTGCACATTTACACAAATGTGAGATCCACATCCAGTATCTAATACCCATGATGAAGAAGTAGATAAATTGACTTCTATAACAAAAATACCTGAAGCGGAAGTCACACTTCCTTTCTTTAGATCCTCCAGATATACTTTGCAGTTTCTTTTCCAATGACCGGTCTCACCGCAATGGAAACAGTTCCCTTCTTTTGCTATCCCTCCCTTTGGCTTCAGTGCAAAAGACTTTGGCTTAGATTTAGCAAAGACCTTCTTTGCTTTCTTGTTGCCTTTAGCTTTGGCCCTTCCTTTGCCCTTATTCACAATAAGGACATTTGTGGCCTTAGTCTTCTTAGTATTTGCTTCATATGTTCTCAACATACCAAGCAACTGGGGCAGAGTCTTTTCCATATCAGTCATATTGTAATTTACTACAAATTGACTGAAGCTCTCCGGCAACGATTGCAAGATTACATCGGTGGCCAACTCTTGGTCCAATGGAAAACCTAGCTTGTCCAGATTCTCAATGTACCCAATCATCTTGAGCACATGAGTTCCAACTAAGCTTCCCTCTACCATCCTGCACTGGAATAACGCTTTAGAGACGTCATACCTCTCTTGTCTAGCTTGCTGTTGGTACAACTGCTTTAAGTGTTCGATCATATCGAACGCCTCCATTTCCTCATGTTGCTTCTGAAGCTCAGAGTTCATGGTGGCAAGCATGAGGCACCCAACATCAAGTGCGTCACTCTGATGCTTCTTGTAAGCATCTTTTTCGGTTCTTGTAGCCGTTAGGGGAGGTTCCTCAGCGGGTAAGGGTTCCTCTAGGACATATTGTTTCTTTTCTTGTTTGAGGACTATCCTCAAGTTCCTATGCCAGTCTAGGAAATTCGTCCCATTTAATTTGTCCTTCTCAAGGACCGATCGCAGTGATAAAGTGCTAGTAACGTTGTTAGTTGCCATGGATATCTACAATATAAATATGCAAAATAAGTTTATGATTTAAATCATTTAACATGGTCTTATATTAAATGATACTCCCACTATTTTGTTTGAAAAATATCAACCCTCGAAATCTTTTAGTGGGCCAAGATCCATATTTCGCCTAATCTTGAGTTAGCTTTGGCTAATCGCCCAAGACTCGGTTATTTAGGTAGACAACACTTTGTCAATTACATCACATATAATTCTTGGATAGTTGGACGAACAACACTTTGTTCAATTCATCAAATGAATTATGATCCAACCCATGCCTCTAGGTTCCCAATCCTATTGAGATAACCTAGTTAAGTCGTACCCAATTAAAGTATGACGGATATCACTTTTATCCTTTCGCGCCTTACTAAGATTGCCACGGTGCTTTGCTTTGGCAAACCCACACATGTACAATCGAAGTTATTGACGAGTACTTTTATTTGGAAGGCATCTAAAACTTAATATTTTAGAGGGATTTATTGATCTCATGATTAATTTGATAATTTAAAATATGTCCACTACATATAGTTGTATACATATCTACATATATGTGTAATACAATTATCAAACTAAAACATAAGATAAATCATGCATCAACATACATAATTAAAACGTGACATGGTTATAGCCCCTACTAATGAGTTTCTCAAGCCAATGAGAAACTCCTATGAGTCAACCTAAGGTAACTTCATAAGCTCCTTCCTTTGGCTCCAATTTGTGAATGGCCTCCTCATCCCGGCACGATGCTCCATCTTCATTGATCACCATCAATAAAATAAACTATACTATTTACAAGATATAGAATTCCTCGATTCACATTCGAGGGGAACATAGGGGAGGGATTACATTTAGAATAAAATAGAGAAAGGCACGACTCGCAGGTCGTATTATAAATTACAATCATTCACAAATCCTATCTAATAGGTCAAAGGGCTATAACCACGCACCATGCTCAAACAACACATAAAGCATGCATTAACATTTAATTAATTAAATTCTAAACAATTTAAATTTAATTCTAATTAAAACTGTAATATAATTTTTGAAAAATTATCGTACGCTCGGGACATCACATGCCACGAACTAAAGCGACTAAAACACGAACCACCATGGTTCGAACCAAAACCCACGGCTCGACCAATAGTGGGCCTAGGGTTCAAAACCCTAGCCCATGGCCGAGCCATGGTCCATGCGGCGGCTTGGGTGCGGCGCTGCTAGGGTTCCAAACCCTAGCCGCCTTGCACCATGTTGATTCTATCGAGCCAACTTGCACCTTTTCAATACTTTATCGAGCCAATAGAGTTCAAAACCCTAGATAGTGCAACGGCTTGACCCATGCTCGAGCCAGGGTCCGAACCCTAACTCTCAAGCGGCGGCCGAGAGGCTTATGTGACTAGGGTTCAAAACCCTAGCCTATTTGAAGCGGCGGCCGAGCCATGGTGACTAGGGTTCGAAACCCTAGCACGTAGGTGGCGTTGGCCGTGAGCCATACTCGAGCTAATGTTCCGGTTTTTGATCACGAATTATCATATATTTCGATCCGTCAATTATATCATATATATTATCATACGATGATTTTCACAAAATCAATTTTTCCATATCATATATGAAAATACAGTTTTAAATAGCATGCAATATTAATTCTAACATGATTAAACTATTTAACCACATAAATCCGATATGAGCCTTGTACACGGCTCTGATACCACTGTAAGTTTCCCCATGAGCATACAACGCAGCGGAATAAAATTTTGGGATTACAAACCAGCGATCTATACATAGGGATTCATATCGGATTAGAGAATTACAAGTGTCTTACCCTTGTAGCGTGTTTGAAGCCGAATCCACGGAGCTGCACCACGTCCTACGCCTTCTCCGAGTCACTAAGCAAAACTCGATTGGTTTTGCCTCAACGGTATCCACACGATCAGATCGAGTGAAGGGATGGATTAATAACACGTTGCTAGACAAGTTATTAATCCGATACACGAAGCTAACTCGATTCACAATCAAAGATCACCACCAAAACAACAAGATCACTCCTCGGTTATCAAGAAAACGAGAGCTCCTCTTGAAGTCGGCGGCCGTGAGCTATCTAGCTTGTGTAGGGTTTTTTGTGTTTTGATCTTGTCTTACAATTAAAAACCTTGCAATCATATTAAATATGATTAATTAAAGGCTTTCTTAAAGCTTCATGGGCTTAAGCCCATGATTTAATTAATCCTTATGATTATTAATCAAGACTCCTCTTAATTATTTAATTCATCCCATGAATTTAATTTCCCTTCTCGATTTAATCTTATGTGCGACCCGATAGGATCTCGTAATGTTGGCAGTGACATAAAATCTCATTTTATGTCGCAAGCATCGAGCGGTATCTAGCAACACATCGATGCTACCCAAATTACGAGAATGTCAATGACTCGACATAACCTTTAGAACTTGTGATAATATTAATCATGTAACTTAATCCCTTTGTCCTTTGTGTTTAGATTGAACACGAGTCATGGAATAGTCATACTCGTATATTCAATCTCTATTTCTTGATCCCCAAGTAGAACTAGAATAAACGAATAAGCTCGATATCTCATATCGACTCATTCGAGCATGGCCATGCATTTTAGTTCTCACTTGATCAAGGGCCAAACACATCTCCTGTTATATAGGAGGGACAAATCCTATCTCGATCAGTCAACATCCCTCTACATAATTCGTAGTGTATCCAATAGTCGCCTTTATAGATTACCCTGTTACGGGTAACGTTTGACGATATCAAGATACATAACTCCTTATGTTGGGATCTCTGATGATCACAAGTCGTAAGGATTGTATACATTATTATCACTATGAGAATTGCATATGACGATCATATAACTATCCATGTTGCATTCTCATGGTGGGTCTGTCCAGTACATCGTTCTCTAACATATACCCATATGTTGATTTGATATCTCATATCAATGAACAATTCATCGATCAACATATACTAGTCTCTACGTATTATCATTATCCCTATTCATGATAATACTTGACTAGGGACATCTTTAAGAATAATACAATATTATTCTAAGGACATTAACATATATATTAATTCACAATGCACAGTTAAAAGAATAATATAGAATAATGAATTGCCATTCATAAATCCATAAACATTGTATGTCTTAAACAATCATCTAATGACTTGTCTTAGGGCATATCCCAACAGTGAGGAAGGAATTAGTATTATACCTATTGGGAATCACACCTTGTGCTGTTAATCATCGATTATCATTCTCCACTGGGTAGGGAATGACTCAGAATCGACGAATGTGTTTGAGGTATGTTGTAAATATCCGAGCCAAGTGCATTGTGTATGCATGTAATGTCTGTGCTTAGGCAGGTATACCGGTGAGTATACGGATGCCAGTTGTTGTTTTCCTTTTGTCAAGCTTAGAGTTATGTTATGTTTGGACGGTTAAATCTCTGAAGAGAGATTTGGAACACCTCGAGATTGAGAATCTCCAGGGCACGATAAATTATGAGGAATAATCGTGAAGTTAATTGACTCCCTTTGAGGAGGGGTTACCTTGTGAGGATTAAGGTATTTCCTTGTTAGTGTTTTCCTCCGAGTTATGCGATAGCCATCCCAAGTTTGGATTGTTAAATCCTAGAATTATCAAGGGATGGCAGGAATTCGAATTTGTTGGGTGTCACTTTCGACACAAGCGTTGAAGATGCAATGGGTTTATTGCATGTCCTTTCAGAATTTGCGACTCTATGGAGTCTCAAATGTTTATTTTGATCAGGATGTGATTCTTGGAACATCCGGAAGTGGACATCTTATAAGATGTATTTTTGTGTGAATCTGCGGCCGTGAGTTGCCCAAATTAAGTTGCAATGATGCGACTACTCCTTTGATGAATGAGGTTTGAAAAGTGGAAACCAGGGTTGGTATATGTACACCGTGGTATACTAGAGTTTCCCTTGTAACGATGTGTGTTAGACATCGTGAGTCATAGTAAAGATGTCATTGAATGATATCTACGATGGAATCGGGAGAGATTCGAATCCCTGCAGTTCAGTTGACTGGCTATTTTTGGATTGTTAGCATTGTGTAGTGTCGACGCTCTTTCGATTTAGTGAACTGGAAGGTTTATTTCATCCCAGGGTTTGGTGCGAGGTCAGTGTCCTCGTGACTGATGTGTCATCCATGATACGTTCATGTTAGCCATGTTGGGGCTAAGGGTGACTGTTCGATTCACAGTCATGTGATTTGGTTTGGGTTGTTGCGGCTGTACTAGGAGTACGCCTGTGCTAATTTCGAGGACGAAATTCTTTTAGTGGGAGATATTGTGATGACCTGGGATTATAGATGTTAATCCCGGAGTATTAATGACCCCTAAAGTTGTTTTTACGTGGCGATTTGGAGTTTAATCGCGGTGTTGGGCCTCCCGAGCTCGTCTATTTGGGTAGTTGGGATCGTTGAATCCCGAGGTTGAGATTGTATTCTCATTTGGGTGAAAAACCTATGAGTTGGGTTTTTAGTGTGACACGGGATCTGGGGTGCTTTGTGTGGGCACCGGTAGGAGGTTTTGAAGTTAGAGAGAGAATTTTTGAAAACAGATGATTTTTAATGAATCATGATGTATTTGTGGGGCTTTTAGAATTTCGGGGTAATTTTGCTATTTATACCAGTTGAACCCGAGATTTTAATTAAAAAAAAGACATTTCTTCACCTTGCCCGCCTCTCTCTCTCTCCCCGTCTGCACCCATTCCCGTCTCCCTCAACCCTCGCCGCTTCAAGCCGTGCGCCCGCCGCCGTCCGGCCACCATCCGGCGCGTCCGGACCGCCGTTAGCTTCGTCTCTTCCAGGCGCAACTTTCCACACCAAGAATTCGAAGTTTCGTCGCGATTTGCGTTCGGATTTTGCAGAAAAGCGCAGAGGCCCAATTTCTAGGGTTCTTTGATTTTCGATCGATTTCCTTCCGATTTTTGATTGGGTAACCTTCCTTACCCCTATTTCGTTCTTTTCCTGTAATTCCCTGCCATTTTTGTGATGATTGGTTCGAATTTAATCGCTGCTTGCGTGAGGGTTATGTTCGATTTTAGGGGTTTTGGCAGGGGGCGGTAATTCTTGTTATTGATCGATTATTTCATGTTTTAGATGAATTATGGTGCTTAGTTGGGTTCGAATGTGATGTTAGGGTTCGAAAATTAAAGGGTGGTTCTTGAACAATTTTCGTTGATGTCTCATTCGTTTCCCTCCCTGCATGTGCCCTGCCCCAGGTCTTTTAAATGGTTAATTGTCGTGTGTTGACAATATTTTTGTATATGGGTTATGGGTGTGCTTGAGCATGGGTTACATGTTCGTAAATAATTGTGAATTATTTATCGTGTTAGCACATCATTCCTCGGGGCATGGAACTCGAGCAAGGTTTGGCTCGGACTAAGGAGATTTAAGGTACGTGCGACGTACGAGCATTTCTTTATATGAGAGCATTTGTGAAATGCATAATGTATTTTGATTGCATTGAATAATTGTGCATATAGTGATATATATGTGTTGATATAGCTAAGGAACGACCAAATCTTGATATCGCCGCCACAAGCGTGCGTGACACTAGAGTAGTATAACTCTTACAAGATATATGGGGTACTGGATGTATATGACCATTGTAGGGCATTGAGATGCCTGAGAATGACTGTGGAAATCATGAAATCATTATAAGACATTGAGATGTCTGGGTATAATGGAGAATTGGTAAAATAAATTCAAGGCATTTGAGCTATCTGTGATTGGTAGCGAAGTTGAGAATCAGTATTAGATATTGAGATATCTATATTTGTATGTATAATGATTTTGGAATCATTAATTATTGATATTTGAGAATCAGGCATGCGATGAGTTAATCAACGTGTTGATTTACTGATTTTTGAGATTTGATGAGTTTGATGATTGTGAGAACAGGGACAGTACACGGAATCCAGGATGAGGACGTTGCCATCCAGGGAGTATCATTTAAATTCATTAGTATTTACTTATGTTGTAAATTATGAATTTCATTATTGTGATTATGGGATTTTGTGTATTGGTATGCTCACCCCGTTGGGGGCTGTCTCTGTTGGGACAGGTGAACAGGTACCTCAATTGTTTTGGAGCTGAGCTCGAGCTGTTGATTGGAGGTACTCCCAGGATCGTGGTACCAGGGCTTGATGGAGCACGTTATCATATAGGGTACTTATATACACCTGAGGGTTATATACATATTCATAATGCTCGCATGTGAGCACGGTTATACTTGTATATGGGTTGTATATAAAGGCATGAGCCTTTCTCTCTTTCATTTTATGTTGCATGCAATTAGTGGTAGAATTGCTAAATGATATGAGAGTCATTGGTGTATTATGTGGGTGTTGAAACCCACTTTCGTTGTCCTATTGTGTGGTGCTTTCCCTGGCTGGGAATTTACTTAGCATTTCTGTATTCTGTTAAGTATTGTGCTTCCCTGGCCGGGAATTATGTTATGTGTTGTGATTTTATTTCGGGATAGCTCAATTTATGGGGAGACTCTGCCCAAATTTTTATAAAAGTCCACAATGTAAAAAGGTGGCGTATTGGGGATGGTAATGGGCGAAATCTATGAGTCTATTTGTTGGTAGAGATGATCTTATAACGCTAAATATTAAAGAAATTTAGTAATTGTCATTCAATGGTAAAGTATCATCTGAGTTTCCCGATTGATTTTTATTGAAAGCATGTGTCACACATAGTGGTTAATACACTAATCAAGGGTTAAGGGCTAGGGCTCCTTACAATGGAACTACCCATCGGTTGCCAAGTCTCAAAGAACCGTCCTCAGCCACTCTGAACTTTGATGGTTGTCCCTGAAGTGCTAACGGTGACCTTCTCCGAAGCTCATCATCTGTCCTTTGAGCTCTCCTGATATTCTCTGTAGGGCCTTCCTGCCATAACAGTGTTATAGTGACATAAGAAGGACTAATCATGCATTAAATAACATCTTAAGGTTCTGGTTGTTACATGAGCTAACAGGATTACAGGCCAAAATACAAAACTTCAAAATAATTCATTACATTCCAAAAAGAATGCTAACATTTAGATTTACACTACTCCTAGAGTTGATACTAATCATGACTTGCATCCTATACATTCCTTTGTTCCTCGTAGCTCACTGCCTCAACCCGACCCTTAGTCCTTTAGTCCAAAAGTGTACCTACAGGGACAACACATCATGAGCATATACAATCTCACTTAACATCATAAAAACATCACAGTAAATGCATGAAATTTTGGTTAAGTAAATATGCTGGTTATTCATTAACTTCTTTTTGTTGTCCCTGATTCATATTCATGCATATGGGCATCTTACCCTGTGGCATCTTACCACATCATAAGCATCGTATGGCCTCTTACCATATGGGCATCTTACCCCGTGGCATCTTACCACATAATAACATCGTATGGCCTCTTACCATATGGGCATCTTACCCTGTGGCATCTTACCACATAATAACATCGTATGGCCTCTTACCATATGGGCATCTTACCCGGTGGCATCTTACCACATAATAAATATCGTATGGCATCTTACCATATGGGCATCTTACCCCGTGGCATCTTACCACATAATAACATCGTATGACCTCTTACCATATGGGCATCTTACCCCGTGACATCTTACCACATAATAAATATCGTATGGCATCTTACCCCGTGGCATCTTACCACATATTAACATCGTATGACCTCTTACCATATGGGCATCTTACCCCGTGGCATCTTACCACATAATAAATATCGTATGGCATCTTACCATATGGGCATCTTACCCCGTGGCATCTTACCACATCATAATCATCGCATCACATCATTATATAAACATCGTATAAACATCATCATATAAACATCGTATAAACATCATCATTTCATCGTAAATATTCATGCGATAAATGCATAGTCATAGTGTAGAGATGTGTTTTACCGTCCGATGCCCGTACGTCTCTTACCTACCTTTTTTAAAAGGAGGAGGAGTCAACAGACTTTATCTCCTTGATTGTGCGAGTACCTGGGATGGTTCTACAAGACCACATAATACCATATTAGATGCCTCAATATCATCTCATACCATAAACTTAACAAAATAAATCATTATTTTATTTTCAACATTCTGCCTCTCTCGATCGATCGGCCCCAAGGTCTCGATCGTTCGAGAAACTGTGCACAAACAGTGCCCAAACATTCTGCCTCGATCGATAGATCGAAACATTTTACCGATCGATCGAGGAGCTTCACCGATCGATCGAGAAATCCTTCGATCGATCGGCACCTGAAATTCAAACCATGCTTAAAAGCTTTCTACCTCGCTCGATCGATCGGGACCAAAATCTCGATCGATCGAGAGCTCTGAAAAATCGGGACTTCCTCAGATTTTTGAGCACCACATTTCATACCATCATTTCTACTCCATAAGGCGTAAAACATGCTAGAACAAAAATGTTATAAGCTTCATAAAACTATCATGCATGTATTCAAATCAAAGGTTTAACAAAACCTAAGCTAACATGCATCATAACGTCATCAAAATCTTCATCCTCAACCAACCTATACAGAAAACAGAGCATGTTCATCCTTGCCCAGATTTTCGAGCATATAGTTTCACCACAAGAAATCTATCACATATATCATGTCACATGCTCAAACAAACATGCCAGTAGTTACATGAAACTACCATGTAAGTACTCATACCAAGGTTTCACCGAAACCTACACTTAGCATGCGTTAAAAACAATCCACCAAACCCAAACTCAACACAAACCCAGAAAAACAGGGTACCCACTTACCCCTCTCTTTTTGCTCCTATTTTTGTAAGGATTAGGACACCTTCTTACCAGTCTTCTCCTTGCCTAATTGCAGCTTGTCTGGACGAAAATGGAGGGGGAGAGAAGGAGGAGGATTGATTGGGAGGTGGAGTGAGAAAGGGAGAAGGGAGCATGGGTTGGGCAAGTGGCCAAGTGGGGTGGTGGCCGAGTAGGGGGGGTGGTGTGGGTTGGGGTGGTCATGTGGTGTTTAATTGTGTCCCGGTATTTTAGTATTAAAATATCCTCACTCGATATTTCTAACTTCATTTAATTAATACATCCCTTAAAACATCCAACATGCCCCCTAAAACATATCATCATATCATAATTATAACCCCCAAATAAAGTTCCACAACCCACTTAAACACATCGTAAATTATCATCATGGCACATAATCATATAAAATTTCGGGGGTATTACATTACTCCCCTACTTATAAGATTTCGTCCTCGAAATCCACATGCATCATCATATCGAAACTAAACATAAAAACATACCAGAGAATAGTTCCGGATAGTGTTGCACCATATGCCGTTCCGTCTCCCACGTAGCCTCCTCGACACCCCGACGATCCCACTGAACTTTTACCATCGGTATGACTTTGCTTCGTAGCCTGCGATCCTCTCGATCCAGAATCCTGATTGGTCGTTCAACGTAGGACACATCTGAGTCTAACTGTACTTCAGTAGGCTGTAAGACATGAGACGGACCTGGCTCATACTTCCTTAACATAGAGGCATGGAAAACATCGTGTATGCCAGATAAGGATGGCGGTAGAGCCAGACGATAAGCCAATGTAACGATTCACTGTAACACTTAATATGGCCCGACATACCTCGGAGATAACTTTCCCCGCATCCCAAAACGAACCACACTCCTGAACGGCGAGATCTTTAAGAAGACCCTGTCTCCTAACTGGAATTCCAACAGTCGTCGCCGCTTATTGGCATAGGCTGCTTGCCTATCCTGGGCCGCTTTCATCTTTTGGCGTATCAACTTTATCTTTTCTTCCATGTCCTTAATCATATCCGATCCTCCGACCGTTTTGCTAGTCAAGTCCTCCCAATACAGCGGTGATCTACATCGTCGTCCATACAGAGCTCTTCAAAAGGAGCCATTTGAATGCTCGCCTGATAACTGTTATTATAGGAGAACTCCACCAGCGGCACTGAATCCTGCCACGGAGTATTAAACTCCAAAATACATGCCCTCAACATGTCCTCGAGCGTCTGTATGGTACGCTCCGTTTGGCCGTCTATCTGAGGGTGATAGGTCGTACTCAGTCTCACCTCTGTGCCCAAAGCTGTCTGGAGACCCTCCCAGAAAATGTGAAGTGAACCTCGGGTCTCTGTCAGACACTATCGAGACTGGAATACCATGCATTAAATAACATCTTAAGGTTCTGGTTGTTACATGAGCTAACAGGATTACAGGCCAAAATACAATACTTCAAAATAATTCATTACATTCCAAAAAGAATGCTAACATTTAGATTTACACTACTCCTAGAGTAGATACTAATCATGACTTGCATCCTATACATTCCTGTGTTCCTCGTAGCTCACTGCCTCAACCCGACCCTTAGTCCTTTAGTCCAAAAGTGTACCTACAGGGACAACACATCATGAGCATATACAATCGCACTTAACATCATAAAAACATCACCGTAAATGCATGAAATTTTGGTTAAGTAAATATGATGGTTATTCATTAACTTCTTTTTGTTGTCCCTGATTCATATTCATGCATATGGGCATCTTACCCTGTGGCATCTTACCACATCATAAGCATCGTATGGCCTCTTACCATATGAGCATCTTACCCCGTGGTATCTTACCACATAATAACATCGTATGGCCTCTTACCATATGGGCATCTTACCCCGTGGCATCTTACCACATAATAACATCGTATGGCCTCTTACAATATGGGCATCTTACCCCGTGGCATCTTACCACATAATAAATATCGTATGGCATCTTACCATATGGGCATCTTACCCCGTGGCATCTTACCACATAATAACATCGTATGACCTCTTACCATATGGGTATCTTACCCCGTGGCATCTTACCACATAATAAATATCGTATGGCATCTTACCATATGGGCATCTTACCCCGTGGCATCTTACCACATAATAACATCGTATGACCTCTTACCATATGGGCATCTTACCCCGTGGCATCTTACCACATAATAAATATCGTATGGCATCTTACCATATGGGCATCTTACCCCGTGGCATCTTACCACATCATAATCATCGCATCACATCATTATATAAACATCGTATAAACATCATCATATAAACATCGTATAAATATCATCATTTCATCGTAAATATTCATGCGATAAATGCATAGTCATAGTGTAGAGATGTGTTTTACCGTCTGATGCCCGTACGTCTCTTACGTACCTTTTTTAAAAGGAGGAGGAGTCAACAGACTTTATCTCCTTGATTGTGCGGGTACCTGGGATGGTTCTACAAGACCACATAATACCATATTAGATGCCTCAATATCATCTCATACCATAAACTTAACAAAATAAATCATCATTTTTTTTTCAACATTCTGCCTCTCTCGATCGATCTGCCCCAAGGTCTCGATCGATCGAGAAACTGTGCACAAATAGTGCCCAAACATTCTGCCTCGATCCATCGATCGAAACATTTTACCGATCGATCGAGGAGCTTCACCGATCGATCGAGAAATCCTTCGATCGATCGGCACCTGAAATTCAAACCATGCTTAAAAGCTTTCTGCCTCGCTCGATCTATCGGGACCAAAATCTCGATCGATCGAGAGCTCTGAAAAATCGGGACTTCCCCAGATTTTTGACCACCTCATTTCATACCATCATTTCTACTCCATATGGCGTAAAACATGCTAGAACAAAAATGTTATAAGCTTCATAAAATTATCATGCATGTATTCAAATCAAAGGTTTAACAAAACCTAAGCTAACATGCATCATAACGTCATCAAAATCTTCATCCTCAACCAACCTATACAGAAAACAGAGCATGATCATCCTTGCCCAGATTTTCGAGCATATAGTTTCACCACAAGAAATCTATCACATATATCATGTCACATGCTCAAACAAACATGCCAGTAGTTACATGAAACTACCATGTAAGTACTCATACCAAGGTTTCACCCAAACCTACACTTAGCATGCGTTAAAAACAATCCACCAAAACCAAACTCAACACAAACCCAGGAAAACAGGGTACCAACTTACCCCTCTCTTTTTGCTCCTCTTTTTGTAAGGATTAGGACACCTTCTCACCAGTCTTCTCCTTGCCTAATTGCAGCTTGTCTGGTCGAAAATGGAGGTGGAGAGAAGGAGGAGGATTGATTGGGAGGTGGAGTGAGAAAGGGAGAAGGGAGCATGGGTTGGGCAAGTGGCCAAGTGGGGTGGTGGCCGAGTAGGGGGGTGGTGTGGGTTGGGGTGGTCATGTGGTGTTTAATTGTGTCCCGGTATTTTAGTACGATGTATTAAAATATCCTCACTCGATATTTCTAACTTCAATTAATTAATACATCCCTTAAAACATCCAACATGCCCCCTAAAACATATCATCATATCATAATTATAACCCCCAAATAAAGTACCACAACCCTCTTAAACACATCGTAAATTATCATCATGGCACATAATCATATAACATTTCGGGGGTATTACATTCTCATAGATATCTGGCTCAGCCAATAAGGTCGATACCCAAACTGGCGATGCATCCACATCGAAGTCATAGCCCAGATGGAAACAAGAAGTCATCATAGCTGACAGATGCATTACATCCTCAGCAGTATTCTTCACCTTCCTACTCAAGGCATCAGCTGTCAGATTCGCCTTCCCCGGATGGTACTCTATCTCACAGTCATAGTCCTTAAGCTAGTCCATCCACCTCCTCTGTCTCATATTCTTGGGTGAATATGAACTTCAAGATTTTATGGTCCGTGTAAATGGTAAATGAATTACTATAAAGATAATGCCGCCAAATTTTCAAGGCGAAAATAATGGCCGCCAGTTCCAAATCATGAACTGGGTATCTGGTCTCATGAGGCTTCAACTGCCTCGAAGCATAAGCCACCACGTGCTTATCCTGCATCAGTACACAGCCCAAACCCTGCAGTGATGCATCCGTGTACAAAGCAAACCTCTCGTTCTCCGAAGGAATCACCAACACAGGTGTTGTAGTCAACCGGTGCTTCAACTCTTGGATGCTCTGCTCACATGCCTCAGACCACAAAAACGGAACTCCTTTATGCGTCAACTGCGTCAATGGCTTAGCGATCTTAGAGAATCCCTAGACCAAACATCGGTAATAACCCGCTAACCAAGGAAGCTCCGGATCTCGGGCACAGATGTAGGCGCTGCCTCTACCTTCCTGGGATCCACAGATATCCCATTACTAGAAATCACATGCCCCAAAAACACCACGCTGCTCAACCAAAATTCACACTTGCTCAGCTTGGCGTATAATTGATTGTCCCTAAGAATCTGAAGCACTGTTCTCAAATGATTCTTGTGTTCTTCCTCACTCCGAGAATAAATTAGTAAGTCGTCAATAAATACTATGACGAACTGATCAAGGTAAGGTTGGAATACTCGGTTCATCAAACTCATGAAAATAGCCGGGGCGATTGTCACTCCAAACGGCATGACCAAAAACTCATAATGACCATAACGGGTCCAGAAAGCTGTCTTCTGCACATCTTCCACCCTTACTCGAATCTGATGGTACCCCGACCTCAAATCAATCTTACTATACAACCTCGTGCCCTGTAACTGATCAAACAAGTCATCGATCCTTGGAAGAGGGTATTTATTCTTCACTGTGGCCTTGTTCAATTGTCTGTAATCGATGCACAGACGCATCGATCCATCTTTCTTTTTCACAAATAACACAGGCGCATCCCAAGGCGATACGCTGGGGCGTATGTAACCTTTGTCAAGGAGTTCCTATAGTTGCTCTTTCAACTCCCTTAACTCTGCCGGTGCCATCCTGTAAGGGGCACAAGAAATAGCGGATGTTCCGGGTAGTAATTCGATCCCAAACTCGACTTCCCTAGCTGGTGGGAAACCTGGAATCTCCTCCGGAAATACGTCGGCAAACTCCACGACCACGGGTACATCCTCGACTCTTAACTCTTCCCTCTCATCAGCAACATCAATGGCATAAATAAGATAACACATATGCCCATGTTCCAATATCTGAGTCATCTTGATAGCCGATATCAATGGGATTCTTGAGCGAGAACCATTCCCATAAAAAGTCCACTGGACCCCCAAACCAGATCTGAACCGCACTGTTCTCTGCCTGCAGTCCACCACTCCCTGATATCTGTTCAGCACATCAATACCCACAATACAATCAAAGTCTGCCATTCCCAGAACAATCAAATCTGACTTCAACTCGTTGCCCTCAAAATAAATGAGGCCGTCCACAACAAACCGATCAGCAATCATACTCTTTCCAGCGGGTGTCGATACTAGAAGAGGCGTGGGCGACGGAGACGTGCATATTCGATGCCTCTCCACAAAATTTGTCGACACAAAGGAGTGTGACGCACCTGTGTCTGTCAAAATAAAACCAGGGTGCGTAAATAAATAACACATACCCGCTATCACTTCTTCTGGGGCCGATGTAGCTTGTTCCCTAGTCAGAGCATACACTTTCCCTTGAGGTGGCCCCAACGGCTGACCTCCCAATGGTCTCGGCGCAAATGGCGGTCTTTGTTGCACTGCCCTGTCTGAAGGTCTCCCCATATTGTTCTGTGGTCCTCCCCGATTAGGACAATTTCGGGCCAAATGACCATGTTTACCACACTCATAACAAGCGGAGCATCCTTTCACTGAGTGGGGTCCTCCGCACAGAAAACACTTAACCTTCCCAAAACTTCCGGCTTGAGATTGTCCCCTATGAGGCGGGGCATCACTTCCACGATTTCCCCTTCCACGAGTATCCGACCATCTACCACTGAATCTGGAAGATGATGAGTTCCCCCTTGGCTTAAAATGGTCACCCCTTGGTTTCAAGTTTTCAGGGGTCGATCTCTGTGGTGGTGCTGGGGGTGGTGCTACAGTCGGATACGCACCCACTCCCAATTCTGCCAACTCAGTCCGTGCAAGGGCGTCATCAAAACAAGTAGGGCCATAAGTGATCACCCTATCATACAACTCAGGCCTCAAGCCTTTCATGAAGTTCCTCATCTTTGCTTGAGTACTGGTGGCGATATGAGGTACATATCTGAGTAAGGAACAGTACTCATATCTGAGTAAGGAATAGTACTGGAGAGCATAGTCTGACACCGGCATAGAACCTTGCTTTAAGTTAGTAAACTCATCCTCTTTAGCCTGCCGAGCCGCAGCTGAGAAGTATCGGGTCAAAAATCGAGTTCTAAACAGCTTCCAGTTTATTTCCAGACCCTGAGCCTCCTGTTCAATCACTGTGGTCTTCCACCACATCAGCGTCCATTTGGCCAATTGAAACTCTGCTAGCCTTATCCAGGCTGTCTTTGCACACGGGGCTGCTACAAATATCTGTTCTATCCTCTCCAACCATTCCTCGGCCCGTTCCCCCGTTTCAGTCCCTTCAAATGTCAGGGGCCGATATGCTAGAAATTGAGTCAAACTCAGTTCTCCCGGTAATAACTGCTGTTCGGACGGCTCTTCGCCCAAAGCTGACGGCGATAGGGGATTTGTGTGTCCGGCACTAGCATTAACACTTACTGCGTCACCTATGTCGATATTTGTGTCATACTGCAACACAAGGGTTAACAACAATACTCAAAATAGTTCACATAATACATCGTTAGAAACCATAACATGTTAGTATAACAGTCATATGCCACATATGCACAAAACATGTTTAAAAGTAAGCACCTAGCCAACTTATTGCTAAGGCTACCATTCACTCATTCCCGGGTTCTCTAACCACTGCTCTGATACCACTAATGTAAGGCCTCTCTACCTTAACAGTGTAATCAAGACATAAATAGGGCTAAACATGCATTAAAGACATCTTAGGGTTCCGGTTGTAGTTTTGAGCTAATAAGATTACAGGCCAAAATAAAACTTCAACAGTTAATTAATTACATTCCCATTAATGAATGTTAAAGCGATAGCATCATACTACTCCTAGAGTAGAGACTATCCAAAAATCATGTATCCTATCTTCTTTCATGCCCTTTTTAGCTCACAGCCTCAACCCGACCCTCAGCCCTTTGGTCCAAAAGTGTACCTACAGGAACAATTCACCATGAGCATATACATCACCATTTAACACAAATCAACGTAATGAAATAATTAAGCGCATGAGACGATTAATAGATATGCTCCTTGTTTACCACATTAGCACATTTCATTGTTGTTCCTGTTTCATAAACTCATGCACAAATCATTAGTTCACAATATAATGCTCGATATCACGTTCCAGTTATAACCACAATATTCCACATTAATCACTAGAATTGTGATTGTTCCGGTCCCAATACAACAGCGGAATTTTAGGACCCCTCGCTTCGACATATAGCGGCATCATATGATATCCCTCGCTTCGACAATGACAGCGGCATGTTACCTCGCTTAGACATGACAGTGGCAAATATCATACTACCATTGCTTCATATGACAGCGGCAAGTACCTCCCTCGCTCGGAGATAAAGGCTACAGGAACATTCATCAATTCTACCACAATAATCAAACACAACAGTTGATTCCATTTCACAATATATCACTATCATTTCACATATACCATCACATGTAAGGATTCACTATCCACGATATACATAATCAAAGGTGTAACACGTTTTACCGTCCGATACCCGTACGTCTCACTACGTACCTTAGTCTCAAAAGTGGAGAAGTTGTATAACTTTATCTCCTTGACGTTGTTGGTACCTGGGATGGTTCTACACAACCATACAAATCAATATTAGAAGCCAATTATAGTCCAATATCCAAAAATTCCACAAAATAATCGAAAACACACTTTTGTGTGTCTCGCGATCGATCGCCAAGGTGTCCCGATCGATCGCGAGATCACACTGTCCGTTGCTGAAAATTTTTTGCTTCGGCGATCGTTCGCCACATTTGGCACGATCGATCACCAACCTCACCGATCAATCGCCTAAAAGTGGCGATCGATCGCCAAAGGCTTCTGGAGTCCACAGCTGGCTCGCGATCGATCGCCAAATGTGATGACCAGGGATTATAGGTGTTAATCCCGTAGTGTTAATAATCCCTAAAGTGGTTTTACGTGGCGATTTGGGATTTAATCGAGGTGTTGGGCCTTCTGGGCTCGTTTATTTGGGTAGTTGGGATCGTTGGATCCAGAGGTTGAGATTGTATTCACATTACGGTGTAAAACCTAAGAGTTGGGTTTTTTAATGTGTCTCGGGATCTCGGGTGCTGGGTGAGCACCGGTAGGGGATTTTGGAGTTAGAGAGAGAGTTTTTGAAAACAGATGATTTTTAAGGAATCATGATGTATTTGTGGGGCTATTAATTTTTCGGGGTATTTTTGCTATAAATACCATTTGAACCCAAGATTTTAAGAGAATTTCATTTAAGCCCCAAAGTTTTCCTCCCTCTCTCTCCCGCGCGATTCCCGTCTGCTACAGGACCCCCGCCGTTTCAGGCGCTGCGCCAGCCGCCGTCCGGCCGCCGATCGGCGCGTCCGACCTACCCCCGTCTTCGTCTCGACGAGGCGCTTCTTTCCCCTCCATCAATTCGAGGTTTCGTCGCGTGTGGAAGTCGGATTTTGCTGGTAAGCGTCGATCCCCAATTTCTAGGGTTCTTCGATTTTCGTTTGTTTTTGCTTCCGATTTCGTTGGGTAATCTCCCTAACCCCTTGTTCGTCTTTTTCATGTATTTCCATGCCTTTATTGTTTCGAATTTCCCCAATTTCGTAGGGATTAAATTTCGAATTATTGGGGGTTTTTGGCAAAGGTGATGATTCTTGCCATTGATGGTTTAATTCACATCTTAGGTGTATTATGATGCTTAAGTGGGATCGAATTAAGATGTTATGGTTCGAATTTGAAGAATTGTTAGGGTTCGAATTTAAAGGCTTGTTTGGGTTTCGAATTTTAGGGATTTGGATTTCAAATTTGGGGGTTTGGCATGTGGGATGATTATTCATGCTATGGATTGCTTAATTGACATTTTAGATGAATTATGGTATTTTATTGGGTTCGAAATTGTGAGATTAAGGTTCGATTTTTGTAGGGCATTCTTGAACAAATTTCGATTGTCTCATTTATTTCCTTCCCTGCATGTACCCTGCCCCGGGTCTTTTAAGAGGATAATTGTCGTGTATTGACAATGTTGTGAGGGATATGGGTGTGCTTGAGCATAGGTTACATGTTCGTAAATAATTGTGAATTATTTATCGTGTTAGCACATCATTCCTCGGGGCATGGAACTCGAGCAAGGCTTGGCTCGGACTTCGGAGATTTAAGGTACGTGCGACGTACGAGCATTACTATATATATGTGAAATGCATAAGGTGTTTTTGATTGCATTGAATGTTTTGCGTATGGTTATACATATATGTTGATATAGCCAAGGAAGGACCCAAATCTTGATATCGCCGCTTGTAGCGTGCGTGACACTAGAGTAGGATGACTCTTGCATGATATATGGGGTACTGGGTTTATATGACTATATTATGAGACATTTGAGATGTCTAGGTTTGTAGAATCATGCATTCTTCGTAAGACATTTGAGATGTCTAGGTTCGTAGAATCATGTATTCATTATGAGACATTTGAGATGTCTAGGTTTGTAGACTCATGTATTCATTATAAGACACTTGAGATGTCTAAGTATAATGAAGGAATGGTAAAATAAATGCTAAGGCATTTGAGCTATCTGTGATTGATAGCAAGGTTGTGAAATCAGTATTAGATATTGTGATATCTGTAATTGCATGTTTAATGAAATTGTAATCACTATATGTTGATATTCGAGGATTAGGCATGCGATGAGTTAATCAATGCGTTGATTTACTGATTTATGAGATTTGATGAGTTTGATGTTGTGAGAACAGGGACAGTACACGGAATCCCGGATGAGGATGTTGCCATCCAGGGAGTATCATTTAAATTCATTAGTATTTACTTGCGTTGTAAATTATGAATTTCATTATTATGATTATGGGATTTTGTGTATTGGTATGCTCACCCCGTTGGGGGCTGTCTCTGTTGGGACAGGTGGACAGGTACATCGATGGCTATGGAGCTGAGCTCGAGCTGTTGATTTGAGGTACTCCCAGGATCGTGGTACCAGGGCTTGATGGAGCACGGTATCGTATAGAGTACCTATATATACACCTGAGGATTTATACATATTCATATTCATGATGCTCGCATGTGAGCACGATTATACTTGTATATGGATTGTATATAAAGGCATGAGCCTTTCTCTCTTTCATTTAAGGTTGCATGCAATTAGGTTGAATTGCTAGAATGATATGAGAGTCATTGGTGTATTATGTGGGTGTTGGAACCCACTTTTGTTGACATATGTGTGGTGTCTTCCCTGGCTGGGAATCTACTTGTATTACTGCTTTCTGTTGAGTATTATGTGTTCCCTGGCCGGGAATTTTGTTATGTGTTGTACTCTGTTTTGGGATAGCTCTATTTATGGGGAGACTCTGCCCAAATTTTCGTAAAAGTTTACAATGTGAAAAGTGGCACCAAGGGGTTGGTAAAGGGCAAACATATGAGTCTTTTATTGACAGGCAATGATTAAGTATCATCAGAGCTTCCCGATTGACATTTTATAGAAAGCATGTACCACACATAGTGGTTAATACACTAATCAAGGTTTTAAGGGCTTGGGGTCCTTACACCAAAAACGGGCGATCGATCGCCAGTCCCAGTACATCGAAAATCACCATTTTTGCACATTAAAACCTTCACCAACCTCAACAACACTTATACCAACAACTCAAAAACATTAAAACACTTTAAACCTTCAACAAACATCATTAAACCACCAAAGATCTAACATCCTACCAAAAACCATACCAACCCAAACAAACCCATTTCAAATCCTTCAAAACCATTCCAAACTCAATCCAAACACTACAAAAACAACAAGGAATGATATATATACACATCCTAGGTCTTAAATCTTACCAAGAATCACAAGGGTAAAGCTTTTGCAAGAACTTCTCTCCCACCTTGAAGCAAAAAACGAGATTGAAGGGAAATGAGGGTTTGGGGAAATGATTTGGGGATTTTTTAGTGTAAAGGTAAAGTGAATAAAGGTAGTGGGGTAAAGGGTTAAAAAGCTTTAATTAAACTTGTACCCCAACAATTTGCATGATGTATAAAATACCCCAACATGGTATTTTAAAAGCGTTTCACCATAATGTGCCAAAATCCCAATTAATTACATGTTTCATCAAATAATTAACCACCAATACATTTAAGCCATTAAAACACCCAATTCCCCAACATGCACAATATGCACCCTGAAATGCTCTACCGGGTCACACCCACATGTGACTAAGCATTTCCACATGGTAATTAATTCTAACACATAAACCAATTATCACCATGATTAATCATATGAACATAATTAATGCCTTAAATGCAATTAATCATTTCGGGGACATCACAGGAACCGATTCTGAACCCGGATCAGAGCAGTACTATGGTTAAGGCCATGGAACCGGAACCAAAATCGAAACCGAATTGGTGTGGTTCCAACCCATTCTAATCGGATACGGTTTGAATTGGTTTGGAACCAGTTCAAACTGGTCCGATAGTACTCTGATGATAAAATTTTGTGGATGTGTTTAGGATGAGAATAGAAATTGTGTGGCTCTAATAATTTTCCACATAGTATTTTTTTCTTCTTTGCGGCTGATGATTTTTCTCTTTATTTGATAGTTTTTCACATCAAAATCTTATGTCGTTATTAATTTTCTCTTTTTTTCCTTCTTTAAGGACCCCCGTGCCCTTAACCCGTAATTAGCGTATTAATCCATACCATTAGTGCATACAATCATATTATCATGGGGAAAACCATATGCAAGTATTACATCATATACTATCCAGAAACTTTCTTGCATTAGAACCACATAATATTCAAATTCCCCAACCAAGATCACTTACATAGCATGCACCCTCATAATACACTAACATGCTCTCAGTTCATTTAGCAATCCCGTGTTTAATTGCATGCAACAATAAATGAAGAGAGTGAAGTCTTTGCCCATTTATACATTCCATATACACGTAGAAACGTACTCACATGAGAGTACCCAATGAATAAACGTGTATCTAATGTATAAGATACTCTACCGAATGCCGTTATTGGTACTTCGATCCTGGAAGCACCTCCCATGCATAACTGGATCTCAACTATGGATCTACGTACTTATTCAACCAGCTCTGATGTGATATCCCCGAAATGATTAATTGCAATTTGAGCATTAATTGTGTTTATATGATTAATTATGGTGGTAATTAATCTTGTGTTGGATTTATTAATCTTATGGAAATGCTTAGTCACATGATAGAGTGACCCGGGAGGGCATTTCAGGATGCATGTTGTGCATGTTTGGAAAATGGTTATTAGCATGATTTATTTGCCATGGGTAGCAATTAATTGGAAATCATGAGTTTATTTGATATTTGGTGCATTTTGGATTAATGCTTTTAAAAATATCATGTTGGGGTGTTTTATACACCATGGGTTTGTGGGATGCTTTTAATTAACCCAACCCACTTTATTACCCCAAACCCCCTCAACACTCATTCTTACTTTTCACTTTACCAAATAACACCTCCCAAACCCTCATTTCCCTTATTTTCGAGTTGGTGCTCAAGGGTGGAGAGAAACCCTTCCAAAAAATCTTGTTGTGTGGAGTTTATTGGGAGATTTGAGATCCCCAAGAGGTATGGATACCTCATTGTCGATTTTGTAAGGTTTTGTTTAAGTTTGGTATGTTTTTGAAGGGTTTTAAAATGGGTTTGTGTGAGTTGGTGTTATTTTTGGGTGAGTGTTAGATTTATGGTTATATGATGTTGTTTATTGAAGATTTGTGGTGATTTGGTATGGTTGGTGTTGGATTATTTGAGTTTATTTGAGTTTATTTGAGTTGAAGATGGGTGAATAGTGCCCGAAAATCGGGTATGCAGGACTCGGCGATCGATCGGCGCCTTCCGCGATCGATCGCGAGCTGCAGTGCTGAAGACAGTGGACTTCAGCGATCGATCGCGAGTTTGGCGTGATCGATCGGTGAGGTCGCGATCGATCGGCGCAAACTCAGCGATCGATCGCGGATTGAATATTTTTGTTGGGCGAGGCAGAGAGGTCTAGCGATCGATCGGGGCTTTATGGCGATCGATCGCGAGACACCAAAAATGGTGTTTTTGGATTTTTTTGTAGGATTTTTGGTATTGGACTATTATTGGGTTCTAATATTGATTTGTGTGAATGTGTAGAACCATCCCAGGTGGCAACACAGCCAAGGAATTGAAGTCCTACCATATCCTACATTTTGGAAAGGTACGTAGAGGACGTACGGGCACCCAACGGTACATGTATCTAATATACTCATTGTTTATGCATTGTGGATGCGAGTATATATGTGATTATGCATTGTGGATGCAAATACATGTTGAATTATGCATGATGATTGTAGATGCATATGATTATTGGTGCACATCCCATGAGTCGTGGTCATCCCTTGATGATTTTAATGCTTGCCGCTATTTGTTTTGTTTCCGCTAAATGTGAAGCGAGGGGTGGGAGCGCCGCATGTCACATTTGAGCGTGGTTATCATATAGGGCGAGGAAAGGATATTTGCCGCTCAATGTGAGGCGAGGGGTGGGAGTACCGCTTGTCCATTGAAGCGAGGTTATTCTATGCCGCCTATATGTAATTAAGCGAGGGGCATTAAAATACATTGTGATGGACAGACTAGGGAATGGTGACCGGTATTTGATATTGATGAGATGGTATTGTGTCATGACATGTCTAGACCATTAAAAATAATCTATTGATTATACTCATGAGTTATGGTACAGGGACAACCAAACTGGAAGCGTTTTGAAATGCATGGGAAAACAGGAAGTGTTTTAATTGTGTTTTATGCATTTACGCTTTATATTCATATTGTGTTGAATATGAATGATATTATTGCTCATGTTTGGGGGTTGTCCTTGTAGGTACACGTTTGGCATGATAGAAGGGCTAAGCGGGTTGAGGTGGTGAGCTTGTGGAAAATTCTTTTGACCCAGGCAGGACAGGATTATTTTTGTATAGTGTCTACTCTAGGAGTAGTGTAAAACTATAGTTGATACATTCTTTTGATGGGGAATGTAATTAATCCATTGATAGTCCTCATTTTGGCATGTAATTATTAAAGCTCATAGACTCAACATGATTAATTCACTCTGATCATTTATATTAGCTCTATTTATGCCTTTGATCCGTACTTAAGGATTAGGGTCCTTACATTAGTGGTATCAGAGCAGTGGTTAGAGAACCCGGGAATGAGTGAAGGGTAGCCTTAGCATGATTGGCTAGGTGCTTACATTTGAAGCATGTTTATGCATGTGGTGCATATTGACGTATATTCTGTTATACTAACATGCTTATTATCATTCCTGTTATCTAACAGCATAACATGTATATTTGTTTTGGAGTTGTTGTTAACCTCTGTGTTACAGCATGGCTGCTATGAATGCGGGGAACCTTAACGAAGAAGTTGGCGATGTGGGCAGTGTTAACGCTAGCGTTGGACAAGTGAATCCTCTACCTCCACCAGCAGTAGGCATGGAGCCCGTGGCTCAGTTATTACTACCCGGTGATATTAACTTGACTCAGTTTCTGTCTTACCACCCGCCCCGGTTTGAGGGCACAGAATCAGGGGAGGAAGCTGAGGAGTGGCTGGAGAGACTTGAGCAGATATTTGTGTCGGCTCCTTGTGCTGTTACAGCGTGGCTGAGGCTAGCGGAGTTCCAGTTAGCAAAGAAACCTCTAATGTGGTGGAGGGGCACTGTATTGGAGCTAAGAGCACTAGGTACTGTGATTGATTGGACACTCTTCAGGACTCGGTTTCTGAACCGGTACTTCTCCGCGGCGGCGAGACAGACGAAGGAAGACGAGTTTACGAGTTTGAGACAGGGGAACATGACAGTGTCAGACTATGCCACGCGGTACTCTTCTTTGCGAGGTATGTTCCCCACATTGCCACCAATGGGCACGCAAAGATGAGGAGTTTTATGAAGGGGTTGCGACCGGAGCTCTATGACCGGGTTATCACCAATAACCCAACTTCTTTTGATGATGCTCTCACAAGAGCGGAGCTTGCTGAGCTTGGAGTGGGAGCTTATCCTAGTGCTATGCCACCACCAGTACCACAACAGAGGCAGACTAATGACAGCTTGAGGCCCCGAGGGGAGCCATTTAAACCTCGTGGTGCCTCTTCATCTTCACGGGTTGGTGGAAAGAAGTACTTTGGTCAGAAACAAGAGAACAAGAAGAGCAATTGGTCCGCCAATCGAGGGTCTTCACAAGGGAATAGGCCGGGAGAGCCGAGGTGCGACAACTGTGGAGGGCCACATTCTTCAAGTAAGTGCCCTGCCTGTTATAGCTGTGGCAAGATGGGCCACATCTCTCGGTATTGCCCCACCCGGGGAGGACAGTCAGAGTTTCAGGGCAACAGGCCGAGGTTTGATGACAGGACAATACACCAGATGTGATGACCAGGGATTATAGGTGTTAATCCCGTAGTATTAATAATCCCTAAAGTGGTTTTACGTGGCGATTTGGGATTTAATCGAGGTGTTGGGCTTTCTGGGCTCGTTTATTTGGGTAGTTGGGATCGTTGGATCCAGAGGTTGAGATTGTATTCACATTACGGTGTAAAACCTAAGAGTTGGGTTTTTTATGTGTCTCGGAATCTCGGGTGCTGTGTGAGCACCGGTAGAGGGTTTTGGAGTTAGAGAGAGAGTTTTTGAAAACAGATGATTTTTAAGGAATCATGATGTATTTGTGGGGCTATTAATTTTTCGGGGTATTTTTGCTATAAATACCATTTGAACCCAAGATTTTAAGAGAATTTCATTTAAGCCCCAAAGTTTTTCCTCCCTCTCTCTCCCGCGCGATTCCCGTCTGCTACAGGACCCCCGCCGTTTCAGGCGCTCCGCCAGCCGCCGTCCGGCCGCCGATCGGCGCGTGCGACCTACCCACGGCTTCGTCTCGACGAGGCGCTCCTTTCCCCTCTGCCAATTGGAAGTTTCGTCGCGTTTCTCGTTCGAATTTGGCTGGAATGCGTCGATCCCCAAAAGTTAGGGTTCTTCGATTTTTCGTCCGATTTTGCTTCCGATTTCGTTGGGTAATCTCCCTAACCCCTTGTTCGTCTTTTTCATGTATTTCCATGCCTTTATTGTTTCGAATTTCCCCAATTTCGTAGGGATTAAATTTCGAATTATTGGGGGTTTTTGGCAAAGGTGATGATTCTTGCCATTGATGGTTTAATTCACATCTTAGGTGTATTATGATGCTTAAGTGGGATCGAATTAAGATGTTATGGTTCGAATTTGAAGAATTGTTAGGGTTCGAATTTAAAGGCTTGTTTGGGTTTCGAATTTTAGGGATTTGGATTTCAAATTTGGGGGTTTGGCATGTGGGATGATTATTCATGCTATGGATTGATTAATTGACATTTTAGATGAATTATGGTATTTTATTGGGTTCGAAATTGTGAGATTAAGGTTCGATTTTTGTAGGGCATTCTTGAACAAATTTCGATTGTCTCATTTATTTCCTTCCCTGCATGTACCCTGCCCCGGGTCTTTTAAGAGGATAATTGTCGTGTATTGACAATGTTGTGAGGGATATGGGTGTGCTTGAGCATAGGTTACATGTTCGTAAATAATGGTGAATTGTTTATCGTGTTAGCACATCATTCCTCGGGGCATGGAACTCGAGCAAGGCTTGGCTCGGACTTCGGAGATTTAAGGTACGTGCGACGTACGAGCATTACTATATATATGTGAAATGCATAAGGTGTTTTGATTGCATTGAATGTTTTGCATATGGTTATATATACATGTTGATATAGCCAAGGAATGACCCAAATCTTGATATCGCCGCTTGTAGCGTGCGTGACACTAGAGTAGGATGACTCTTGCATGATATATGGGGTACTGGGTTTATATGACTATATTATGAGACATTTGAGATGTCTAGGTTTGTAGAATCATGCATTCTTCGTAAGACATTTGAGATGTCTAGGTTCGTAGAATCATGTATTCATTATGAGACATTTGAGATGTCTAAGTTTGTAGACTCATGTATTCATTATAAGACACTTGAGATGTCTAAGTATAATGAAGGAATGGTAAAATAAATGCTAAGGCATTTGAGCTATCTGTGATTGATAGCAAGGTTGTGAAATCAGTATTAGATATTGTGATATCTGTAATTGCATGTTTAATGAATTTGTAATCACTATATGTTGATATTCGAGGATCAGGCATGCGATGTGTAAATCAATGTGTTGATTTACTGATTTATGAGATTTGATGAGTTTGATGTTGTGAGAACAGGGACAGTACACGGAATCCCGGATGAGGATGTTGCCATCCAGGGAGTATCATTTAAATTCATTAGCATTTACCTTTGTTGTAAATTATGAATTTCATTATTATGATTATGGGATTTTGTGTATTGGTATGCTCACCCCGTTGGGGGCTGTCTCTGTTGGGACAGGTGGACAGGTACATCGATGGCTATGGAGCTGAGCTCGAGCTGTTGATTTGAGGTACTCCCAGGATCGTGGTACCAGGGCTTGATGGAGCACGGTATCGTATAGAGTACCTATATATACACCTGAGGATTTATACATATTCATATTCATGATGCTCGCATGTGAGCACGATTATACTTGTATATGGATTGTATATAAAGGCATGAGCCTTTCTCTCTTTCATTTAAGGTTGCATGCAATTAGGTTGAATTGCTAGAATGATATGAGAGTCATTGGTGTATTATGTGGGTGTTGGAACCCACTTTTGTTGACGTATGTGTGGTGTCTTCCCTGGCTGGGAATCTACTTGTATTACTGCTTTCTGTTGAGTATTATGTGTTCCCTGGCCGGGAATTTTGTTATGTGTTGTACTCTGTTTTGGGATAGCTCTATTTATGGGGAGACTCTGCCCAAATTTTTGTAAAAGTTTACAATGTGAAAAGTGGCACCAAGGGGTTGGTAAAGGGCAAACATATGAGTCTTTTATTGACAGGCAATGATTAAGTATCATCAGAGCTTCCCGATTGACATTTTATAGAAAGCATGTACCACACATAGTGGTTAATACACTAATCAAGGTTTTAAGGGCTTGGGGTCCTTACATTAGTGGTATCAGAGCAGTGGTTGCTCATTGGGGCTGTTAAGGGCCTAGGAAGTTATTGATAGCACATATTTATGCATGATGGCATTAATGTTGTATGACATAGCAAATTGTTTATGTGCTCTTATGATATGAAAAGTGGTATTGCTAACCATTGTGGTTGCAGGAATCGTGTGGAACACGATAGGATGACATTTATGGGGATGTCTGGCACTCCGTGTATTATGTGCCAAGGAAGCTGGTTTTTAAGAAAATCAGATAAAGGGATATTTCCGAGGTAACATGTATTTTACGTTGTCTTGTTGACACATGATGAATGCAAAGTGGTGCATTGAGGTTATGATATATGTTATTGTGCATTGTTTTTGCATATGCATGTCTTGAGTCAAAGTTATCTTAGTAAGGATTTTAATGGCTTATGCTAAAGTCCATATGAAGCGATGAAGAGTCCCGCTTATATGGAGTAGCAACGCTAAAGTCCATTGGAAGCGATGAAGAGTTCCGCTTACATGGAGTAGCAACGCTAAAGTCCAGTGGAAGCGAGGAAGAATTCCGCTTTCCTGGAGTAGCAAGAAGCATTAAAATGTACTAATGATAAGGGCTCAGGATGAAATAAGGATTTAAAGAAGGATATCATGACATTTATTTGTGAAACCATACATTCTCATAATGTGTTTTTATTATGAATTGAATGTGGATGCATAGCGTATATGGCTATTGTTGTTAACCCTGATGGTTGCAGGTTACAGGAAATATGGAGTATAAAAAAGGAATGATGATTATACATTCCAGGAGTCCTGCTTATGACAGTGAGAATTTTTATACTTATGCTTGACCGCTAAAAATGTGGAGCGGGCGGGGATGCTCGCTTGCACATGGAGGCGGGGTATTCCATACGAAGCGAGGATGATATACCGCTTGTGTGAAGAAGCTTATGCTTGTACCGCTAAAAATGTGGAGCGGGCAGGGATGCTCGCTTGCACATGGAGGCGGGGTATGCCATACGAAGCGAGGATGAGATACCGCTTGTATGAAGAAGCGAGGATGAGATGCCGCTTGTTAGGATGATGATTCATTCCTATGTGATGACACGGATGATAGCGGTGATGTGTCCCGCTGTGTCGATTTATATTCATTTCTCTATGAGGACACGGTTTATAGCGACGGTTCATTCCGCTATATCTATTGGCGATGGTTCATTCCGCCAGGTGTATTGATAGCGATGGTTCATTCCGCTATATCTATTGGCGATGGTTCATTCCGCCAGGTGTATTGATAGCGACGGTTCATTCCGCTATATTTATTGGCGATGGTTCATTCCGCCAGGTGTATTTATAGCGACGGTTCATTCCGCTATATTGATTGGCGATGGTTCATTCCGCCAGGTGTATTTATAGCGATGGTTCATTCCGCTATATCTATTGGCGATGGTTCATTCCGCCAGGTGTATTGATAGCGATGCCTCTTTCCGCTACTATGTGGACGATGATTCATACTCAGGTATATAGCGAGGTTTCATGCCACTTATTATATGACGAGGTGTCATGCCGTCGATTCTATAGCGAGGGATTTTGCCGCTATGTACTCAGCACAGGATTTTGCCGCCTTCGAGCGATGGGTGCTGATTACGCACTATTATTGAGCGACGGAGACAGGTATGACGCTATATCACTAGCGATGAGGTATGAGATATTGCTATTTTATTAGCTTTATTGTAGCTGGCATGCATTGATATACATGTTTATTATGCCTATTTTACTAGCATGTTAGTGGATGACATACGCTGATGTACATGTATCGTCACTAGTGGGCAATGTTTTAGATGCCATGAGTTGGCATGTGTCGTCACGGGATGACGATGACGATGGTGTAGGAGATGTCTTATTAGACATGCATCATCGTTACGATGATCGATGCGTTGAGTATACGTATTCAGTGGTATGCCTTGGGTGCCAGTACCGAGCACAAGGTGGTGTGTGCGACACCGATGGACGTGACCCTTATACCGAGCGGGTTGCTCGAGGAATGGATGGATGCGCTGTACATGTGATTGTACCGCAGCTTATGTTTGGGGGTAATCATTTTACGAGTGGTGATACCCTAGAAGTATGCTCGTTGGATTGGCTTTTTGGCCATGTTTTTGACGACAGGAGTAATCATGGAGGAAAGTACTCGCTTTCTGTCGATGTGACATGTGGTGGACATGGTCACACCACCCTTGAGGGTGTAGGATGGGTCCTAAGGGAGTAGGATCAGGTTATGTTAAGTACATAGGGACATTGGGTTGTCCAGGGTTGTATCGGCATTGAGGAATGTTGGATAAAGACCCACTACTCTATTGAGTTTTCTCCCATAGTATGTTATACCATGTGGAAACGTCCGTCTTATTGGTAGGTTTGAGGTAAACCTAAAGAGGCAGAGACTAGGTTGTCTGCCGCGTGTGTGTAGCACCATGATGGGCTTGCTAGAGCCGTTACACTGCTCGTTGGAACCAAGTTTGGCAAATCGTAAGGTGATACGATGTGGATTGTGGTGGACTCTAGTAGTCACCATGTCATTGAGGTTAAGGTTGTTCATGCCTCACTGAAACGTGTATACGTTTATGTTTAAATCTTGGAGACTTGTCTGGGACAGCTCAGGATGTTGGAGTACCAACAAGAGAGTCATCAGGTTGTTATTGACTCAATCTAAAGGAACCCGTGTATTGGGATACAATGGGTGTTATTATATCCAGTTTTTCCGAACGATGGTTCGAGACTTGTGGATCTCGAGTTCGATGGCATTTCCCTTGCGAGGAAGGAGGTAGTATTATACCTATTTGGGAATCTTGAAAGATTCGGTAAGTTGGTGCAAGTGGTGTTGATCTTGGGAATCACACCGTGTATTGTTAATCGTCGATTTTCATCCTCCACTGAGTAAGGAATGACTCAGAATTGACGGTTGTGTTTGGGGCTTAGGGATATGTGGTAGATACCCGAGCCGAGTGCATTGAGTATGCATGCGACATCAGTGCTTAGGCAGGTATACCGGTGAGTATACGGATGCCAGTTATTGATTTCCTCTCTGTTAAGCATAGAGTTATGCTATTTTTGGATGGTTAAATCTCTGATGAGAGATATGGAACACCTTGAGATTGGGAATCTCCATGGCACGATGATTATGAGGAATGATCGTGAAGTTAGTTGACTCCCTTGAGGAGGGATTTTCTTGTGAGGGTTAAGGTATTTCCCTTATTGGTGTTTTCCTTCGAGTTATGCGACAGCCTTCCCAAGTTTGGATTGTTAAATCCGAGGATTTTCAAGGGATGGCAGGATTTCGGATTGGTTGAGTGTCGCTGACGACACAAGCGTTGAGGATGCAATGGGTTTATTGCATGCCCCTTAAGAAATTTAAACTCTGCGGAGTCTCGGTTGTTATTTATGATCAGGACGTGATTCTTGGAACATCCGTAGGTGGACATATTGTGAGATGTCTTTTGTTTTAATTTGTGGCCGTGAGTTGCCCAAATTAAGTTGCAATGAGGCGACTACTCCTTCGATGGAGGAAGTTTGAAGTGGAAACCAGGTTTGATATGGGTACACCGTGGTTGTACTAGTGTTTCCTTCGTAACGATGTATGTTAGACATCGTAAGTCATAGTAAAATATCATTGGATGATATCTACGATAGAATCAAGAGCGATTCGAATCCTTGCAGTTTCAGTTGACTAACTGCTTTTGGACTGTTAGCGTTGAGTTGTGCTGACGCTCTTTGACGTTATGATGGATTTGGAAGTCTATTCCACTCCAGAGTTTGACACGAGGTCAACGTTCTTACGGTTGAGGTGTCATTCAGGATGTTCGTACTGTTGTATTAGATCGAAGGAGGACTGACCGATCTACGGTCGTAAGTATCAGTTGTTTCGCAGTCATGAGGGACTGACTTTTGGGATGACCCGCATCGAAGTACGTTTTACCTCTTGGGTGTTATGTTGGTTATGGTATGTCGCTCTGTTTCAGAGATTAGATGAGAGGTAAGTATCCTCGCGTTTATTAATACGATTCTGATATGGTCAGGAATCGATGTTATGGCTTCATGTTGTTGTGCAGCCTGGGTGTTACGTGATACACCAGTGCTAATTTCGAGGACGAAATTCTTTTAGTGGGGGATATTGTGATGACCAGGGATTATAGGTGTTAATCCCGTAGTATTAATAATCCCTAAAGTGGTTTTACGTGGCGATTTGGGATTTAATCGAGGTGTTGGGCTTTCTGGGCTCGTTTATTTGGGTAGTTGGGATCGTTGGATCCAGAGGTTGAGATTGTATTCACATTACGGTGTAAAACCTAAGAGTTGGGTTTTTTATGTGTCTCGGAATCTCGGGTGCTGTGTGAGCACCGGTAGAGGGTTTTGGAGTTAGAGAGAGAGTTTTTGAAAACAGATGATTTTTAAGGAATCATGATGTATTTGTGGGGCTATTAATTTTTCGGGGTATTTTTGCTATAAATACCATTTGAACCCAAGATTTTAAGAGAATTTCATTTAAGCCCCAAAGTTTTTCCTCCCTCTCTCTCCCGCGCGATTCCCGTCTGCTACAGGACCCCCGCCGTTTCAGGCGCTCCGCCAGCCGCCGTCCGGCCGCCGATCGGCGCGTGCGACCTACCCACGGCTTCGTCTCGACGAGGCGCTCCTTTCCCCTCTGCCAATTGGAAGTTTCGTCGCGTTTCTCGTTCGAATTTGGCTGGAATGCGTCGATCCCCAAAAGTTAGGGTTCTTCGATTTTTCGTCCGATTTTGCTTCCGATTTCGTTGGGTAATCTCCCTAACCCCTTGTTCGTCTTTTTCATGTATTTCCATGCCTTTATTGTTTCGAATTTCCCCAATTTCGTAGGGATTAAATTTCGAATTATTGGGGGTTTTTGGCAAAGGTGATGATTCTTGCCATTGATGGTTTAATTCACATCTTAGGTGTATTATGATGCTTAAGTGGGATCGAATTAAGATGTTATGGTTCGAATTTGAAGAATTGTTAGGGTTCGAATTTAAAGGCTTGTTTGGGTTTCGAATTTTAGGGATTTGGATTTCAAATTTGGGGGTTTGGCATGTGGGATGATTATTCATGCTATGGATTGATTAATTGACATTTTAGATGAATTATGGTATTTTATTGGGTTCGAAATTGTGAGATTAAGGTTCGATTTTTGTAGGGCATTCTTGAACAAATTTCGATTGTCTCATTTATTTCCTTCCCTGCATGTACCCTGCCCCGGGTCTTTTAAGAGGATAATTGTCGTGTATTGACAATGTTGTGAGGGATATGGGTGTGCTTGAGCATAGGTTACATGTTCGTAAATAATGGTGAATTGTTTATCGTGTTAGCACATCATTCCTCGGGGCATGGAACTCGAGCAAGGCTTGGCTCGGACTTCGGAGATTTAAGGTACGTGCGACGTACGAGCATTACTATATATATGTGAAATGCATAAGGTGTTTTGATTGCATTGAATGTTTTGCATATGGTTATATATACATGTTGATATAGCCAAGGAATGACCCAAATCTTGATATCGCCGCTTGTAGCGTGCGTGACACTAGAGTAGGATGACTCTTGCATGATATATGGGGTACTGGGTTTATATGACTATATTATGAGACATTTGAGATGTCTAGGTTTGTAGAATCATGCATTCTTCGTAAGACATTTGAGATGTCTAGGTTCGTAGAATCATGTATTCATTATGAGACATTTGAGATGTCTAAGTTTGTAGACTCATGTATTCATTATAAGACACTTGAGATGTCTAAGTATAATGAAGGAATGGTAAAATAAATGCTAAGGCATTTGAGCTATCTGTGATTGATAGCAAGGTTGTGAAATCAGTATTAGATATTGTGATATCTGTAATTGCATGTTTAATGAATTTGTAATCACTATATGTTGATATTCGAGGATCAGGCATGCGATGTGTAAATCAATGTGTTGATTTACTGATTTATGAGATTTGATGAGTTTGATGTTGTGAGAACAGGGACAGTACACGGAATCCCGGATGAGGATGTTGCCATCCAGGGAGTATCATTTAAATTCATTAGCATTTACCTTTGTTGTAAATTATGAATTTCATTATTATGATTATGGGATTTTGTGTATTGGTATGCTCACCCCGTTGGGGGCTGTCTCTGTTGGGACAGGTGGACAGGTACATCGATGGCTATGGAGCTGAGCTCGAGCTGTTGATTTGAGGTACTCCCAGGATCGTGGTACCAGGGCTTGATGGAGCACGGTATCGTATAGAGTACCTATATATACACCTGAGGATTTATACATATTCATATTCATGATGCTCGCATGTGAGCACGATTATACTTGTATATGGATTGTATATAAAGGCATGAGCCTTTCTCTCTTTCATTTAAGGTTGCATGCAATTAGGTTGAATTGCTAGAATGATATGAGAGTCATTGGTGTATTATGTGGGTGTTGGAACCCACTTTTGTTGACGTATGTGTGGTGTCTTCCCTGGCTGGGAATCTACTTGTATTACTGCTTTCTGTTGAGTATTATGTGTTCCCTGGCCGGGAATTTTGTTATGTGTTGTACTCTGTTTTGGGATAGCTCTATTTATGGGGAGACTCTGCCCAAATTTTTGTAAAAGTTTACAATGTGAAAAGTGGCACCAAGGGGTTGGTAAAGGGCAAACATATGAGTCTTTTATTGACAGGCAATGATTAAGTATCATCAGAGCTTCCCGATTGACATTTTATAGAAAGCATGTACCACACATAGTGGTTAATACACTAATCAAGGTTTTAAGGGCTTGGGGTCCTTACACCAGAGGCAGCAGTTTGGGCCTCGACCATCGGGAGGTCAGACAGTGGGACCGTCCCAGGGACAGGTGTATGCGCTGACCAGAGACCAGGCTCAGGCAGCCCCAGAAGAGGTGATCGCCGGTACGAGTCATTTATTTACGTACCCTGCTTTTATTTTGGTAGATACAGGTGCCTCCCACTCTTTTGTATCTGTTGGCTTTGTGGAGAGACACCATATGCTCACGTCTTCTCTACCCACGCCTCTCCTTGTCTCGACACCCACTGGAATGAATGTCGTTGCTGATCAGTTCATGGCAGATTGCCTCATTTATTTTGAGGGCAACGAGTTGAAGGCAGACTTGATCGTGTTGGGCATGTCAGACTTCGACTGCATCATGGGTATTGATATTCTGAATAGATATCAGGCAGTGGTAGATTGCCGGCAGAAGACAGTGAAGTTCAGGCCTGATTTGGGTAGTCAGTGGACTTTCTATGGCAACGGTTCTCGTGCGAAGATTCCGTTGATTTCAGCGATCAAGATGACTCAACTGTTGGAACGTGGCCACGCGGGCTATCTCATCTATGCAATGGACACGTCTGGGAAGAATAAGGAATTGAGAGTTGAGGATGTACCAGTGGTAGCAGAGTTTGCTGATGTATTCCCAGAAGAGATCCCAGGATTTCCACCGGCTAGGGAAGTTGAGTTTGGGATCGAGTTGTTACCGGGGACATCCGCTATCTCTCGTGCACCTTACAGGATGGCACCGGCGGAGTTGAGAGAATTGAAGGAACAGTTGCAGGATCTCCTTGACAAAGGATATATACGCCCGAGCGTATCGCCATGGGGCGCACCGGTTCTCTTTGTGAAGAAGAAGGACGGTTCGATGCGATTGTGCATCGATTACCGGCAACTGAATAAAGCCACAGTAAAGAACAAATATCCTCTCCCAAGGATTGATGATTTGTTTGATCAGTTGCAAGGTACCAGACTTTATAGCAAGATTGATTTGAGGTACGGGTATCACCAGATTCGAGTCAGAGAGGAAGATGTACAGAAGACAGCGTTCCGGACTCGATATGGACATTATGAGTTCTTAGTGATGCCGTTCGGTGTGACGAATGCTCCTGCGGTCTTTATGAGTCTGATGAACAGAGTGTTTCAGCAGTACCTTGATCAGTTCGTCATCGTGTTCATCGATGACATTCTCATCTATTCCCGGAGCGAGGAAGAGCACGTGAAACACTTGAGGACAGTGCTCCAGATTCTCCGAGATCACCAGTTGTATGCCAAGCTCAGTAAGTGTGAGTTTTGGTTGAGCAGTATAGTATTTCTGGGCCATGTCATATCGAGCAGCGGAATATCTGTGGATCCCAGAAAGATCGAAGCTGTAATGGAGTGGGCTGCCCCCACTTCTGTGCCTGAGATTCGGAGCTTCCTTGGTTTGGTCGGATATTATCGACGCTTCGTCGAGGGCTTTTCGAAGATTGCCAAGCCGTTGACACAGTTGACCCAGAAAGGAGTACCTTTCTTTTGGTCAGAAGCTTGTGAGGAGAGCTTCCAGGAGTTGAAGCACCGTTTGACGACGGCACCAGTGTTAGTGATCCCTACGGAGAACTCCAGATTTGTTTTGTATACCGATGCATCACTCCAGGGCCTTGGGTGTGTACTGATGCAGGATAGGCATGTAGTAGCTTATGCATCGAGGCAGTTGAAGCCGCATGAAACGAGATACCCAGTCCATGACTTGGAACTGGCGGCTATTGTAATGCCCCGAAATTAATTGATGGTAACTTGAACATTAATTATGTTTATACGATGAATTATTATGATGTTTAAGTCATGTTTGGGAAATGAAGAAGTAACATGATTTAAGGATATTAATTTTAATTATGAGGATGATGTGGGTTTAATGAAGTTGATTTCAATTTGTAAATGCTTATCATGTTAATGTATTTTAAATACATCATGTTGATATTGGAGTACAAGTTATAAGTAAGACATAACCCACCACTTTCATTCTCACCTCACTTTTACCCTCAAACTCCCAATATCACTTTCCCCAAATTTCCTTTCCCTCATTTTCGAAATTAACCCTAAAGGTGGGAAGAAATTCTTGTCAAAGCTTCATCCTTGCATTTCTTGGTAAGATTTAGTGCCTATGATGTTTATATAGCACTTATTGATGTTCATGAAGTGTGTGTTAAGTTTTGGAAGGGTTTTAAAAAGGGTTTGAAATGGGTTTGTTTGGGTTAGTGTGATTCTTGGTGGGATGTTGGATTTTTAATGGTTTTATGATGTGTATTGAAGGTTTTGAGTGTTTTAATGTTTTTAAGTTGTTGGAATAAATGATGGTTGAGGTTGGTGAGGTTTTAAGGTGCAAAAATGGAGTTTTTCGATGTACAGAGGCTGGCGATCGATCGCCCGTTTTTGGCGATCGATCGCGAGCAGGCAGTAGGCTCCAGAAGCCTTCGGCGATCGATCGCCACTTTTGGGCGATCGATCGGTGAGCTTGGCGATCGATCGCGCCAAAAGTGGCGATCGATCGCCGAATGAATAATTTTGTTGATGCGGGCAGTGTGTTCTCGCGATCGATCGGGACGACTTGGCGATCGATCGCGAGACACACAAAAGTGTGTTTTTGGCATTTTTGTGGGAATTTTGAATATTGGACTATGATTAGCTTCTAATATTGAATTGTATGGTTGTGTAGAACCATCCCAAGGACCCACAACTTCGAGACGATAAAGTACTACGACTTCGCCACATTTTGATAAGGTACGTAAGAAACGTACGGGCATCAACGGTAACATATTCCTCAACTATGACTATACATTAAATTGTGTAAGTGTTTATGATGATGATTATGATGTTTATGATGATTATTGATGATGATATTGTGATAAACGAAGATGATATGATGTTACGATAACAATTACGATACGGTGATGATGTTTGGAATGATGATGCTTATAAGATGATGATACATGTTGACTATGCTACTTAGAGTGGTCGAATGTCCGGTGACTATTATGGGCAAGCGAGGAAGACCTTGCCGCTCACATAACTGAGCGATGGGGTACATCCGCTAGGTGTAGCGATGGGTATCATCCGCTAAGCGATGGGGTACATCCGCTATCAAGGTGTAGCGACGGGTATCATCCGCTGAATAAGAGATACATCCGCTATCAAGGCGTAGCGATGGGTATCATAAGATGTGTTATGTCGAGCGAGGGGGCCAATTGTGCCGCTGTCATAATAGTACCCGGACAGTCCCATTTCTAATTAACATGGATTGTTGTGAGCTCTTATACGAAGTACGATGTTATTCATTCATGTCTTGAACTAATGATCATATACGTAATTATGACACAGGGACAACCAAGGAAGGATAGTACTATTAAACAGGAAGTATATGTTATCAATTATTCCCATGCATTATTTATATGCCTTTATCTCATGAAGTACATGCTCACGATGGGTTGTTCCTGTAGGTACACTTTTGGATCGAGACTAAGGGCCGGGTTGAGATGGTGAGCTGAGGAACATAAGAAGATAGATACAGGATTTTGTTAGCATTAACATTCTTTTTGGGGAATGTAATTAACTAAGCATTGAAGTTTCATTTTGGCCTGTAATTACCTTGAGCTCACATAACAACCAGTACTCTAAGAATGTCTCTAATGCATGTTTAGTTCATAATACGTTATTAAACTGATGTTAAGGTAGGTAGACCCTACATTAGTGGTATCAGAGCAGTGGTTAGATAACCCGGGGATGAGTGAAGGGTAAGCCTTAGCAGTAGGTTGGCTAGGCGCTTGCTCTTGACATGCTATGTTACACATGAAGTATATGACTGTTATGATAACATGTTATGGTTTCTGACGATGTATATATGAACTGCTTTTGGATTTTGTTGTTAACCCTTGTGTTGCAGTATGGCAGCAAATATCGACATTGGTGATGCTGTAAGTGTGAACGCTAGTGCGGGGCGCACGAATCCCCTACCCCCGCCAGCCCTAGGCGAGGAGCCGTCCGAACAACAGCTATTACCGGGAGAATTGAGTCTGACTCAGTTTCTAGCATATCGGCCCCCGACATTCGAAGGGACTGAGACAGGGGAGCGAGCCGAAGAATGGCTAGAAAGGATAGAACAAATATTTGTGGCAGCCCCGTGTGCAAAGACAGCCTGGATAAGGCTGGCAGAGTTCCAGCTAGCCAAGAAAGCACTGATGTGGTGGAGGACCACCGTGATTGAACAAGAGGCACAAGGTCAAGAAGTAAACTGGAAACTGTTCAGAACAAGATTCCTGGCCCGTTACTTCTCAGCGGCTGCCCGTCAAGCTAAAGAAGATGAGTTTAATAAGTTGAAGCAAGGTACCATGCCGGTGTCAGATTATGCCCTCCACTACTGTTCTCTACTCAGATATGTGCCTCATATCGCTGCCGACACTCAAGCTAATGAGGAACTTTATGAAGGGCTTGAGGCCAGAACTCTACGATAGGGTGATTACATATGGCCCCACTTGCTTTGATGATGCACTTAACCGGGCGGAGTTGGCCGAACTAGGGGTTGGTGCATACCCTGATGCTGTACCACCTCCAGCACCCCCTCAGAGATCTGCTCCCGACAATCTAAGGCCAAGGGGTGATCGGTTCAAGCCTGGGGGGGAACACTTCGGCGTCCAGATTCAGTGGAAGGAGGCCCGATAACCGATGGAAGGGAAACCGTAGGAATGACGCTCCATCAAGAGGAGGACAGTCTCGGGGAGGAGGCAGTGTTGGAGAGGTACAATGCTCTCTTTGTGGATAGCCCCATTTGACGAAGAATTGTGTCGGATGTTATGTTTGCGGCGAGAGAGGCCACTTTGCTCGACAATGTCCCAACAGGGGAAGGCAGCAGAATTCTACTGGGAGGTCGACAGACAGAGCAGCACCACACAGGCCCCCATATGTACCGAGGCAGTTTGGGAGTCAGCCTACGGGGCCACCTCAAGGACAAGTGTATGCATTGACAAGGGAGCAGGCTACAGCGGCTCCGGAAGAAGTCATAGCGGGTACGTGTCTTTTATTTACGCACCCTGCCTTTATATTGATCGACACAGGTGCGTCACACTCCTTTGTGTCGACGAGTTTTGTGGAAAGACACCACTTATGTACTGCTCCGTCGCCCACGCCTCTTGTAGTCTCGACACCCGCTGGAAGAAGTTTGATTGCTGATCAGATTGTCTATGATGGCCTCATTTATTTTGAGGATAACAAGTTAAGGTCGGATTTGATCGTTTTGGGAATGTCAGACTTCGACTGTATATATTGGGTATTGACGTTCTAAATAGGTACCAAGCGGTTGTGAACTGCAGACAAAGGACTGTCCGATTTAGATCTGGTGAAGGAGTTCAGTGGACGTTCTATGGAGATGGTTCTCGTTCAAAAATTCCGTTAATATCCGCGGTCAAGATGACACAATTATTGGAACGAGGCCATACAGGATATCTCATTTATGCTATTGATATTTCTGGAAAGAAAGAGGAACTAAAAGTTGAAGATGTACCCGTAGTGGCGGAATTTCCCGATGTATTTCCTGAAGAAATTCCTGGATTCCCACCGGCGAGAGAGGTCGAGTTTGGAATCGAATTATTACCGGGGACGGCAGCCATTTCTCGTGCCCCGTACAGAATGGCACCAACAGAGTTAAAGGAGTTAAAGGTTCAGTTGCAAGAACTCCTTGACAAGGGCTATATACGACCTAGCGTATCGCCCTGGGGTGCACCAGTTTTGTTTGTCAAGAAGAAAGATGGCTCGATGCGTTTGTGCATCGACTACAGACAGCTGAACAAAGCCACAGTAAAGAACAAGTATCCACTTCCGAGGATCGATGATTTATTTGATCAGTTGCAGGGTACGAGACTCTACAGTAAGATTGATCTGAGGTCGGGGTACCATCAGATTCGAGTAAGGGAAAATGACGTTCAAAAGACAGCCTTCAGGACTAGGTATGGGCACTATGAATTCCTAGTCATGCCTTTTGGGGTGACAAATGCCCCGGCTGTTTTCATGAGTTTGATGAACAAGGTGTTCCAGCCATTTTTGGACCAATTCGTCATAGTTTTCATTGACGATATACTCATCTACTCTCGGACTGAAGAAGAACATGTTGAGCACTTGAGGACAGTACTCCAGATCCTTAGGGATCATCAACTATATGCAAAGCTTAGCAAGTGCGAGTTTTGGTTGGACAGTGTGGTGTTCTTGGGTCATGTAATATCCAGCCGTGGTATATCTGTGGATCCCCGTAAGATTGAAGCTGTTATGGAGTGGGCTGCACCCACTTCTGTGCCTGAGATACGGAGCTTCCTTGGTTTAGCGGGCTACTACCGACGTTTTGTCGAGGGATTTTCTAAGATCGCTAAGCCGTTGACCCAGCTGACTCAGAAGGGGGTTCCGTTCTATTGGTCAGAAGCTTGTGAAGAGGGCTTCCAAGAGTTGAAGCGTCGCTTGATCACAGCGCCAGTGTTGGTAATCCCTTCCGAGGATAAGAAGTTTGCTTTGTACACGGATGCATCATTGCAAGGTCTGGGTTGTGTGTTGATGCAAGATAGGCATGTGGTGGCTTATGCTTCGAGGCAGCTGAAACCTCATGAGACGAGGTACCCAGTCCATGACCTGGAGCTGGCAGCCATCATTTTCGCCTTGAAGATTTGGCGTCATTATCTTTATGGTACGACGTTTACCATCTTTACAGACCATAAGAGTTTGAAATTCTTATTCACCCAAGCAGAACTGAATATGAGACAACGAAGATGGATGGACTTGCTCAAAGATTATGATTGTGAGATAGAGTACCATCCGGGTAAAGCGAATATGATAGCAGATGCCTTAAGCCGAAAGGTGAAGAACACCGCTGAGGATACTATGAGCTTGTCGGCCATGATGACTTCTTACTGCCATTTAGGCTATGATTTTGATGTGGACACGTCGCCGGTTCGAGTGTCGACCTTACTGGCCGAGCCAGACGTATTTGAGGCAATCAGGGAAGCCCAGAAGTCGGATGATGAGGTTCAGAGATGGTTATCAATAGCACTTCGAGGTCAGCCAACAAAGTTTAGAGTGGCTGAAGATGATTCATTAAGACTGGGCAACCGATGGGTAGTCCCAGATGCACCAGAGTTACGTAAAGGAATATTGGAACGAGCTCACAGTAGTCGGTTCAGTATTCACCCAGGAGGAAGGAAGATGTATAAGGACCTGAGTGGTCAATTCTGGTGGAGACGCATGAAGCGTGATGTAATCAGTTTTGTTAAGAGATGTTTAATCTGCCAGCAAGTAAAGGCGGAAAGGCAGAGGCCTGGCGGCGAGCTGAAGAGCTTGGAGGTACCTAAGTGGAAGTGGGAGCATATATCTATGGACTTCGTGACCCACTTGCCAAGGTCAGCCTCTGGATTTGATGCGATCTGGGTGATCGTAGACAGGCTGACAAAGGTGGCCCATTTCATCCCTTACAGTATGACCTTCACATACTTAAAGATGGCCCAACTCTATGTGCGGGATGTGGTAAGGTTGCATGGCATTCCGGTTTCGATAGTGTCTGACAGAGACCCGAGGTTCACTTCTCATTTTTGGGAGGGTCTCCAGACAGCTTTGGGCACCGAGGTGAGACTGAGTACAGCTTATCACCCTCAGACAGATGGTCAAACGGAGCGCACTATACAGACGCTCGAAGATATGTTGCGGGCATGTGTTTTGGAGTTTGATACTCCGTGGCAAGAGTCTATACCACTGGTAGAGTTCTCATACAATAACAGCTATCAGGCGAGCATCCAAATGGCTCCTTTTGAAGCCCTCTATGGACGACGATGTAGGTCCCCGCTGTTTTGGGAGGACTTGACTAGTAGGGCGGTCGGAGGACCGGATATGATTAAAGATATGGAAGAGAAGATCAAGACAATACGTTTAAAGATGAAAGCGGCCCAAGATAGACAAGCGGCTTATGCCAATAAGCGGCGACGACCGCTAGAATTCCAAGTCGGAGATAAAGTTTTCTTGAAAATTTCACCCTTCAGGGGTGTGGTTCGTTTTGGTATGCGGGGAAAATTATCACCGAGATATGTGGGACCGTATGAGATATTGCAACGCATCGGTACTTTGGCCTACCGTTTGGCTCTGCCACCGTCCTTATCCGGTTTCATGATGTTTTCCACGTTTCCATGTTGAGAAAGTATGAACCCGATCCGTCTCATGTATTGCAGCCTTCGGAGGTTCAGTTGAGTTCAGATGTATCCTATGTTGAACGACCGGTTAGAATCCTTGATCGTGAGGATCGCAGGCTACGAAGTAAGATAATACCAATGGTCAAAGTTCAGTGGGATCGCCGGGGTGTCGAGGAGGCTACGTGGAGACGGAACGGCATATGGTGCAGCACTACCCGGAACTATTTTCTGGTATGATTTATGTTTAGTTTCTTTTGGGTAAGTGCATGCGATTTCGAGGACGAAATCTTATAAGTAGGGGAGTAATGTAATGCCCCGAAATTAATTGATGGTAACTTGAACATTAATTATGTTTATACGATGAATTATTATGATGTTTAAGTCATGTTTGGGAAATGAAGAAGTAACATGATTTAAGGATATTAATTTTAATTATGAGGATGATGTGGGTTTAATGAAGTTGATTTCAATTTGTAAATGCTTATCATGTTAATGTATTTTAAATACATCATGTTGATATTGGAGTACAAGTTATAAGTAAGACATAACCCACCACTTTCATTCTCACCTCACTTTTACCCTCAAACTCCCAATATCACTTTCCCCAAATTTCCTTTCCCTCATTTTCGAAATTAACCCTAAAGGTGGGAAGAAATTCTTGTCAAAGCTTCATCCTTGCATTTCTTGGTAAGATTTAGTGCCTATGATGTTTATATAGCACTTATTGATGTTCATGAAGTGTGTGTTAAGTTTTGGAAGGGTTTTAAAAAGGGTTTGAAATGGGTTTGTTTGGGTTAGTGTGATTCTTGGTGGGATGTTGGATTTTTAATGGTTTTATGATGTGTATTGAAGGTTTTGAGTGTTTTAATGTTTTTAAGTTGTTGGAATAAATGATGGTTGAGGTTGGTGAGGTTTTAAGGTGCAAAAATGGAGTTTTTCGATGTACAGAGGCTGGCGATCGATCGCCCGTTTTTGGCGATCGATCGCGAGCAGGCAGTAGGCTCCAGAAGCCTTCGGCGATCGATCGCCACTTTTGGGCGATCGATCGGTGAGCTTGGCGATCGATCGCGCCAAAAGTGGCGATCGATCGCCGAATGAATAATTTTGTTGATGCGGGCAGTGTGTTCTCGCGATCGATCGGGACGACTTGGCGATCGATCGCGAGACACACAAAAGTGTGTTTTTGGCATTTTTGTGGGAATTTTGAATATTGGACTATGATTAGCTTCTAATATTGAATTGTATGGTTGTGTAGAACCATCCCAAGGACCCACAACTTCGAGACGATAAAGTACTACGACTTCGCCACATTTTGATAAGGTACGTAAGAAACGTACGGGCATCAACGGTAACATATTCCTCAACTATGACTATACATTAAATTGTGTAAGTGTTTATGATGATGATTATGATGTTTATGATGATTATTGATGATGATATTGTGATAAACGAAGATGATATGATGTTACGATAACAATTACGATACGGTGATGATGTTTGGAATGATGATGCTTATAAGATGATGATACATGTTGACTATGCTACTTAGAGTGGTCGAATGTCCGGTGACTATTATGGGCAAGCGAGGAAGACCTTGTCGCTCACATAACTGAGCGATGGGGTACATCCGCTAGGTGTAGCGATGGGTATCATCCGCTGAGCGATGGGGGTACATCCGCTATCAAGGTGTAGCGACGGGTATCATCCGCTGAATAAGAGATACATCCGCTATCAAGGCGTAGCGATGGGTATCATAAGATGTGTTATGTCGAGCGAGGGGGCCAATTGTGCCGCTGTCATAATAGTACCCGGACAGTCCCATTTCTAATTAACATGGATTGTTGTGAGCTCTTATACGAAGTACGATGTTATTCATTCATGTCTTGAACTAATGATCATATACGTAATTATGACACAGGGACAACCAAGGAAGGATAGTACTATTAAACAGGAAGTATATGTTATCAATTATTCCCATGCATTATTTATATGCCTTTATCTCATGAAGTACATGCTCACGATGGGTTGTTCCTGTAGGTACACTTTTGGATCGAGACTAAGGGCCGGGTTGAGATGGTGAGCTGAGGAACATAAGAAGATAGATACAGGATTTTGTTAGCATTAACATTCTTTTTGGGGAATGTAATTAACTAAGCATTGAAGTTTCATTTTGGCCTGTAATTACCTTGAGCTCACATAACAACCAGTACTCTAAGAATGTCTCTAATGCATGTTTAGTTCATAATACGTTATTAAACTGATGTTAAGGTAGGTAGACCCTACAGCTATCATCTTCGCCCTGAAGATTTGGTGGCATTACTTGTATGGTACTTCATTTACCATTTACACGGATCACAAGAGCCTCAAGTTTTTATTCACTCAGGCGGAGCTGAACATGAGGCAGAGGAGGTGGATGGACTTACTCAAAGATTATGATTGTGAGATTGAGTACCATCCCGGAAGAGCTAATTTGACAGCAGATGCTTTGAGCCGGAAAGTAAGGAGTTCTGCTGAGGACGTCATCCATCTGTCAGCCATGATGACCTCCTATTGCCAGTTGGGCTATGATTTTGACATTGATGCATCACCTGTGTATGTATCGACCTTGTTAGCTGAGCCAGATATCTATGAGAACATCAGGAGAGCTCAGAGGTCAGATGATGAGGTTCAGAGGTGGTTATCTTTAGTACATCTTGGTCAGCCAACGAAATTCAGAGTGGCCGATGACGGATCTTTGAGGTTGGGTGACCGTTGGGTGGTTCCGAGTACGCCGGAGTTGCGTAGAGGGATCTTGGAGCGAGCTCATAGTAGCAGACTTAGCATCCACCCAGGCGGGAAGAAGATGTATAAAGATCTACGTGGTCAGTTTTGGTGGAAGAGAATGAAATCTGATGTCGTCGCTTTGGTAAAAAGGTGTTTGATCTGCCAGCAGGTTAAGGCAGAGAGACAGAGACCTGGAGGTGAGTTGAAAAGCTTGGAGATACCGAAGTGGAAGTGGGAACAAATTTCCATGGACTTCGTGACTCACCTGCCGAGGAGTGCTTCAGGCTTTGATGCTATTTGGGTGATTGTGGATCGATTGACTAAGGTAGCTCATTTCATTCCCTATAGCATGACTTTCACCTTTTTGAGGATGGCGCAGTTGTACATTCGAGATGTGGTGAGATTGCATGGGATCCTCGTTTCCATAGTGTCGGATCGAGATCCGCGATTCACATCTCATTTTTGGGAAGGTCTTCAGTCAGCCTTGGGAACTGAAGTCAGATTGAGCACTGCTTATCATCCTCAGACGGATGGCCAGACCGAGCGTACTATCCAGACGCTAGAGGACATGTTGAGAGCTTGTGTTTTGGAGTTCGATGTTTCTTGGCAAGATTCAGTGCCTTTGGTAGAGTTCTCTTATAATAACAGCTACCAGGCGAGTATTCAGATGGCTCCTTTTGAAGCTCTTTATGGCAGACGGTGTAGATCACCCTTGTGTTGGGATGATTTGGACCGTAAATCGGTCGGAGGACCGGAATTGATTCGGTAAATGGAAGAGAAGATAAAGCTGATAAGGCAGAAAATGAAAGCAGCCCAAGACAGACAGGAAGCTTATGCGAATAAACGGCGGAGACCGTTGGAATTTCAGTTGGGAGATAAGGTCTTTTTGAACCGTACGAGATTTTGCAGCGCATTGGCACCTTAGCTTACCGACTAGCTCTGCCGCCTTCTTTATCTGGTATACATGACGTGTTTCATGTGTCTATGCTGCGGAAGTATGAGCCGAATCCGTCGCATGTGTTACAGCCTTCCGAAGTTCAGTTAGAGTCCGATGTGTCTTATGTGGAACGGCCTGTTAGAATTCTGGATCGAGCAGACCGTAGACTTCGGAACAAAGTGATACCTATGATCAAGGTTCAGTGGGATCGAAGGGGTGTCGAGGAGGCTACGTGGGAGACGGAGCGGCATATGGTGCAGCACTACCCGGAACTATTCTCTGGTATGTGTTTATGTTTAGTTTCTTTTGGGGTAAGTGCATGTGATTTCGAGGACGAAATCTTATAAGTAGGGGAGTATTGTGATATCCCCGAAATGATTAATTGCAATTTGAGCATTAATTGTGTTTATATGATTAATTATGGTGGTAATTAATCTTGTGTTGGATTTATTAATCTTATGGAAATGCTTAGTCACATGATAGAGTGACCCGGGAGGGCATTTCAGGATGCATGTTGTGCATGTTTGGAAAATGGTTATTAGCATGATTTATTTGCCATGGGTAGCAATTAATTGGAAATCATGAGTTTATTTGATATTTGGTGCATTTTGGATTAATGCTTTTAAAAATATCATGTTGGGGTGTTTTATACACCATGGGTTTGTGGGATGCTTTTAATTAACCCAACCCACTTTATTACCCCAAACCCCCTCAACACTCATTCTTACTTTTCACTTTACCAAATAACACCTCCCAAACCCTCATTTCCCTTATTTTCGAGTTGGTGCTCAAGGGTGGAGAGAAACCCTTCCAAAAAATCTTGTTGTGTGGAGTTTATTGGGAGATTTGAGATCCCCAAGAGGTATGGATACCTCATTGTCGATTTTGTAAGGTTTTGTTTAAGTTTGGTATGTTTTTGAAGGGTTTTAAAATGGGTTTGTGTGAGTTGGTGTTATTTTTGGGTGAGTGTTAGATTTATGGTTATATGATGTTGTTTATTGAAGATTTGTGGTGATTTGGTATGGTTGGTGTTGGATTATTTGAGTTTATTTGAGTTGAAGATGGGTGAATAGTGCCCGAAAATCGGGTATGCAGGACTCGGCGATCGATCGGCGCCTTCGCGATTGATCGCGAGCTGCAGTGCTGAAGACAGTGGACTTCAGCGATCGATCGCGAGTTTGGCGTGATCGATCGGCGAGGTCGCGATCGATCGGCGCAAACTCAGCGATCGATCGCGGATTGAATATTTTTGTTGGGCGAGGCAGAGAGGTCTCGCGATCGATCGGGGCTTTATGGCGATCGATCGCGAGACACCAAAAATGGTGTTTTTGGATTTTTTTGTAGGATTTTTGGTATTGGACTATTATTGGGTTCTAATATTGATTTGTGTGAATGTGTAGAACCATCCCAGGTGGCAACACAGCCAAGGAATTGAAGTCCTACCATATCCTACATTTTGGAAAGGTACGTAGAGGACGTACGGGCACCTAACGGTACATGTATCTAATATACTCATTGTTTATGCATTGTGGATGCGAGTATATATGTGATTATGCATTGTGGATGCAAATACATGTTGAATTATGCATGATGATTGTAGATGCATATGATTATTGGTGCACATCCCATGAGTCGTGGTCATCCCTTGATGATTTTAATGCTTGCCGCTATTTGTTTTGTTTCCGCTAAATGTGAAGCGAGGGGTGGGAGCGCCGCATGTCACATTTGAGCGTGGTTATCATATAGGGCGAGGAAAGGATATTTGCCGCTCAATGTGAGGCGAGGGGTGGGAGTACCGCTTGTCCATTGAAGCGAGGTTATTCTATGCCGCCTATATGTAAATAAGCGAGGGGCATTAAAATACATTGTGATGGACAGACTAGGGAATGGTGACCGGTATTTGATATTGATGAGATGGTATTGTGTCATGACATGTCTAGACCATTAAAAATAATCTATTGATTATACTCATGAGTTATGGTACAGGGACAACCAAACTGGAAGCGTTTTGAAATGCATGGAAAACAGGAAGTGTTTTAATTGTGTTTTATGCATTTACGCTTTATATTCATATTGTGTTGAATATGAATGATATTATTGCTCATGTTTGGGGGTTGTCCTTGTAGGTACACGTTTGGCATGATAGAACATGATAGAAGGGCTAAGCGGGTTGAGGTGGTGAGCTTGTGGAAAATTCTTTTGACCCAGGCAGGACAGGATTATTTTTGTATAGTGTCTACTCTAGGAGTAGTGTAAAACTATAGTTGATACATTCTTTTGATGGGGAATGTAATTAATCCATTGATAGTCCTCATTTTGGCATGTAATTATTAAAGCTCATAGACTCAACACGATTAATTCACTCTGATCATTTATATTAGCTCTATTTATGCCTTTGATCCGAACTTAAGGATTAGGGTCCTTACATCTGATACCTCAATCCTGGAAGTACCTCAAATCAACAGCCCGAGCTCAACTCCAAAGCTACTGCTGCACCTGTATCACCTGCCCCAACAGAGACAGCCCCCACACGAGGTGAGCATACCAATACCACCAATCCAATAATCATAATATTACAGTTCATAATTTATAGAATGTAAATGCCATGAATTTAAATGATACTCTCTGGATGATATCATCCTCATCTGGATCCCCTGTATTGTCCCTGTTCTCAAAATAACAAAACCATTAAATTCTCAAAAGCCAGTTGATCATCTCATTGATCAACTAAAACCATTCCTACTATACCAGTTCCAAAATCAAATATGGTTAAATCATCAAATAGAGTACCATGGATATCACATACATCTAGCCAATGATTCCATAGTTCTATTTCATAGCTCGCTCTATGATAGCGGCATTTTAACCCCACACACGCTCAACAACAGCTGCGTCATAACCGATGGCCGCTCAACGGCGACAACATCCCAATTATTGCTCGCTCAAAAGCGGCACCATATAGTTCCCAATGTATGTCCATTTATCGCGATTACCATATACCATGCATTTCAACATCCATTTATTGCAAGTAACACATACCATGCATTTCACAGTTGCAACATTATAACAGGCTATGCTCGTACGTTATACGTACCTTATAATTCCGTAGTTCAAGTCCAACCTTGCCTGAGTCTCACGACCAGATGAATTATGTGCTAACACATAAATAACTCACAATTAAACACAAGCATGCAACCACGTGCCAAAGCACGTTCATAACCCCCAACTTATCGTCAATCCATGACGATTTACCATTTTAAAAGACCCCGGGTTAGGCATGCATAACACCCAAAATATTCCATTTTAAAAGTTTAAATGATAGCCAAAAACTCAACCGAGAATTCCATTTTATTAAACTTTGGCTTCAACCAATCCATTTAAAAGTATAGCATTCCCATTGGAATGTAGATATTGTCCCGGAAATGGGCCACTTAAACCTCGATTCCAAAATCCCGACATTTTCCAAAATTTTTGAAAAAAACATCATCCTGCGAGAGGCGATAGATAGCCGATTTTATTGCGATCGATCGTCACTGACCAGTGGCCAACCAGTGCTTCGTCGCGAGCGATTGCAAGCCTCCGCGATCGATCGCCAACCCACTCGCAATCGATCGCCGAGACCTCCCGATCGATCGCCAGCACTGTTCATCGTCACCAAAAATCCAGCTACTCGTCGCGATCGATCGGCACCCCTCGGCGATCGATCGCGACCTGCGATTTTCCAAAAAACTCGAGCTTTACCAAACTCAAAACCAACACCCCTCACACCATCATGTTGGGATATTCCCTAAGACAAGTCATTAGATGATTGTTTTGACATACAATGTTTATGATTTTATGAATGGCAATTCATTATTATATATTATTCGTTTAACTGTGCAATGTGAATTAATATATATGTTAATGTCCTTAGAATAATATTGTATTATTCTTAAACATTGTCCCTAGTCAAGTATTATCATGAATAGGGATAATGATAATACGTAGAGACTAGTATGTATTGATTGATGAATTGTTCATTGATATGAGATATCAAAATCAACACATGGGTACATGTTAGAGAACGATGTACTGGACAGACCCACCATGAGAATGCAACATGGATAATATGATCGTCATATGCAATTCTCATAGTGATAATAATGTATGTAATCCTTACGACTTGTGATCATCAGAGATCCCAACATAAGGAGTTATGTATCTTGATATTGTCAAACGTTACCCGTAACAGGGTAAACTATAAAGGCGATTATTGGATACACTACGAATTATGTAGAGGGATGTTGACTGATCGAGATAGGATTTGTCCCTCCTATATAACAGGATATGTGTTTGGCCCTTGATCAAGTGAGAACTAAAATGCATGGCCATGCTCGAATGAGTCGATATGAGATATCGAGCTTATTCGTTTATTCTAGTTCTACTTGGGGATCAAGAAATAAAGATTGAATATACGAGTATGACTATTCCATGACTCGTGTTCAATCTAAACACAAAGGACAAAGGGATTAAGTTACATGGTTAATATTATCACAAGTTCTAAAGGTTATGTCGAGTCATTGACATTCTTGTAATTTGGGTAGCCTCGATGTGTTGCTAGACACCGCTCCTTGCTTGTAACGTAAAATGAGATTTTATGTCACTGCCAACATTACAAGATCCTATCGGGTCGCACAAAAGATTAAATCGATAAAGGGAATTAAATTCATTGGATGAATTAATTAATTAAGAAGAGTCTTAATTAATAATTATGATGATTTAATTAAATTATGGGTTTGAGCCCATGAGGCTTTGTGAAAGCCTTTAATTAAATTGTTTGTAATGATAACAAGGTGATTAATTGATGATATTCATTCCTTGATATCACAATCATCAAAACCTAAACCTAGCTTGAGCTCTCGGCCGCCTCTCTCAACTCGACAATCACACTCGCCGCCGCCACCAACGACGCCGTGAGTTGTGTGAGTTTTGATTGGCCGCCATTGATCGGTTTTGAACCGTGAGTTCGGTTTGGTTCAAGAATAAGCCTAGCAACTTGTTCTTGAACATCCCTTGTTCGTTTAATCATGTGGATACCGTTGAGGCAAGACCTTGGAGGTGTTGCTCGTGACTCGGGATCGTTGGACGTGGTGCTCCGTGGAATCTGGTCAAACATGCTACAAGGGTGAGACTTTTGTAATCCTTTATCCGATATGATTACCTATGTATAGATCCGATGTTTAGTAATCCATAAAAATTTTATATTCCGCTGCATTGCTATGCATGATGGATTACTTACAGTGGTATCAGAGCTGTGTACAAGGCTCATATCGGATTTATTTGATTAAATTGTGTTAATCATATTAGAACTAATATTTTATGCTATTTAAAACTATATGAACATATATGATATGTTAATATTAAGTTTGTGAAATTATCATGAAATTATATTTGATGTAATTGATGTCTGATGTATACGATACATGAAGCGAACAATCAAACCCGTAACAAGTTGTATTCGGCCACCACCATGCATTTGACCCACGGCTTAGCCATGTGAGGGCTAGGGGTTTCAGACTCCTATGCTCGAGATGGTCTAGTCGTTGTGGCTCATGTTCATGCATGGAGTTTTCGAGACGTGGATGAGTTTTGAACTCTTTGGCTCGATAATGGTTCAGACCATGATTCTCGGAATCATACGTGTTGGCGGCTACACCACATGAGGGCTAGGGTTTTCGAACCCTTGGCTCGAGATGGTTGAGCCGCCACCGTCATGAACCGTGCATGGTTGGACCGTGGCTCGTGGCTCATGAATTCCGGCGTTTCGAACAAGTTGGCTTGAAAGAAACCAACATGGTGAAAGGCGGCTAGGGTTTGGAACCCTAGCGGCGCCGCACCCAAGCCATCGGCTCGGACCATGTCGTGGGCTAGGGTTTCGAACCCTAGGCCCATAATTGGTCCAGCCGTGGTGTATGGTTGGTTCGAACCATGGTGGTTCGTAGCTAAGTCGCATTAAGTTCGTGGCATGTGATGTCCCGAACGTACGATAATTTTTCAAAAATTATTTTATAGTTTTAATTAGAATTAAATTTTAAAATGTTTAGAATTTAATTAATTAAATGTTAAAGCATGTTTTATGTGTTGTTTGAGCATGGTGCATGGTTATAGCCCTTTGACCTATTAGATAGGATTTGTGCATGTTTGTAATTTATAATACGACCTGCGTGTCGTGCCTTCTCTATTTTATTCTAAATGTTATCCCTCCCCTATGTTCCCCTCGGATGTGAATCGAGGAATTCTATATCTTGTAAATAGTATAGTTTAATTATTGATGGTGATCAATGAAGATGGAGCATCGTGTCGGGATGAGGAGGCCATTCACAAATTGGAGCCAAAGGAAGGTGCTTGTGAAGTTACCTTAGGTTGACTCTTAGGATTTTCTCATTGGCTTGAGAAAATCGCTAGTAGGGGCTATAACCATGTCACGTTTTAAATATGTATGTTGATGCATGATTTATCTTATGTTTTAGATTGATAATTGTATTACACATATATGTAGATATGTATACACCTATATGTAGTGGACATATTTTGAATTATCAAACTAATCATGAGATCAATAAATCCCTCTAAAATATTAAGTTTTAGATGCCTTCCAAAATTAAAAGTACTCGTCAAAAACTTCGATTGTACATGTGTGGGTTTGCCAAAGCAAAGCACCATGGCAATCTTAGTAAGGCGCGAAAGGATAAAAGTGATATCCGTTATACTATAAATTGGGTACGACTTAACTAGGTTATCTCAATAGGATTGGGAACCTAGAGGCATGGGTTGGATAATAATTCATTTGATGAATTGAACAAAGCGTTGTTCGTCCAACTATCCAAGAATTACATGTGATGTAATTGACAAAGTGTTGTCTACCTAAATAACCGAGTCTTGGGCGATTAGCCAAAGCTAACTCAAGATTAGGCAAAATATGGATCTTGGCCCACTAAAGGTTTCGAGGGTTGATATTTTTTTTAACAAAATAGTGGGAGTGTCATTTAATATAGGACCATGTTAAATGATTAAATCATAAACTTATTTTGCATATTTATATTGTAGATATCCATGGCAACTAACAACGTAACAAGCACTTTATCACTGCGATCGGTCCTTGAGAAGGACAAATTAAATGGGACAAATTTCCTAGACTGGCATAGGAACTTGAGGATAGTCCTCAAACAAGAAAAGAAACAATATGTCCTAGAGGAACCCTTACCTGCTGAGGAACCTCCCATAACGGCTACATGAGCCGACAAAGATGCTTACAAGAAGCATCAAAGTGACGCACTTGATGTTGGGTGCCTTATGCTTGCCACCATGAACTCTGAGCTTCAGAAGCAACATGAGGAAATGGAGGCGTTTGATATGATTCAGCACCTTAAGCAACTGTACCAACAACAAGCAAGACAATAGAGGTATGACGTCTCTAAGGCGTTATTCCAGTGTAGAATGGTAGAAGGAAGTCTGGTTGGAACTCATGTACTCAAGATGATTGGGTATATTGAGAATCTGGAGAAGCTGGGTTTTCCTTTGGACCAAGAGTTGGCCACTGACGTGATCTTGCAATCGTTGCTTGAAAGCTTCAGTCAATTTGTCTTAAATTACAATATGATTGAAATAGAAAAGACACTACCACAGTTACTTGGCATGCTTAGAACTTTTGAAGCAAATAGCAAGAAGTCTAAACCTACAAATGTTCTTATTGTGAATAAGAGCAAAGGAAAGACTAAAGCTAAGAGCTTCAAGAAGAACAAGAAGGTCTTTGTTAAATCTAAGCCAAAGTCTTCTGCACTGAAACCAAAGGGAGGGATAGCGAAGGAAGGGAACTGTTTCCATTGCGGTGAGACCGGCCATTGGAAAAGAAACTGCAAAGTATATCTGGAGGATCTAAAGAAAGGAAGTGTGACTTCCACTTCAGGTATTTTTGTTATAGAAGTCAATTTATCTACTTCTTCATCATGGGTATTAGATACTGGATGTGGATCTCGCATTTGTGTAAATGTGCAGGACCTCAAAAAGAGTAGATTGTTGGCGAAAGGCGAAGTTGATCTCCGAGTTGGAAATGGAGCAAGAGTTGCTGCATTAGCTATAGGAGATTATTATTTATCTTTGCCTTCTGGTTTATCGATGATTTTAAAAGACTGTTATTTTGTGTCATCCATTACCAAAACATTATTTCTATTTCTTGTTTAGACAAGTGTGGATTTTCATTTATGATAAAGGACAACTGTTGTTCTATTTATTTAAATGATATGTTTTATGCTAGTGCACAAATGGTGAATGGTCTTTATTTATTAAATCTTGATATGCCTATCTATAACATAAATACTAAAAGGATTAAAAATAATGATTGTAATCCCACTTATCTCTGGCATTGTCGCTTGGGCCACATAAACGAGAACCGCATATCTAAACTTCATAAGGATGGATTATTAGATTCATTTGATTTTGAATCATATGAAACATGCGAATCTTGTTTAATGGGCAAAATGACTAAAGCCCCTTTCAAGGGACATGTTGAAAGGGCAAATGTTTTATTGGGACTAATACATAGTGATGTATGTGGACCAATAAGTACAAAGCTAGAGGTTGTTTTAAATACTTCGGTACATTTACTGATGACCTCAGTATATATGGGTATGTGTACCTAATGAAGCATAAGCATGAAACCTTTGAAAAGTTCAAAGATTTCAAAAATGAAGTACAAAACCAACTTGGCAAAAGTATCAAAATCCTTCGATCAGATCGAGGAGGTGAATACTTAAGCCAAGAGTTTCATGACTATCTAAAGGAGTGTGGGATAGTCCCACAGCTCACTCCTCCGTATACTCTACAATGGAATGGTGTATCCGAGAGGAGAAATCGAACCTTGTTAGACATGGTTAGATCAATGATGAGTCATGCAGATCTTCCAATATCGTTCTGGGGACACGCTCTAGAAACAACGATTTTCTTACTGAACCGTGTTCCATCTAAATCAGTGGAAAAGACACCATATGAGATATGGACTGGGAAGCGTCCTAGTATGTCTTTTATGAAGATTTGGGGTTGTGAGGCTTTCGTTAGACGTCACGCAACTAACAAACTTGGACCCAAATCTGATAAGTGTTTATTTGTGGGGTATCCTAAGGAAACGAAATGATACTATTTCTATTATCCCACCGAGAACAAAGTAGTTGTTGCTCGGACTGGTGTATTTCTTGAAAGGGAATTTATTTCTAGAAGAATCAGTGGGAGAAAAATAGAACTTAGTGAAGTTCAACCACATGAAAACACTGAACCTGAGATTGAGATGGAAACAGAGCAGGCACCGCAAGATGTTGTGGAAGAAGTACCTGCTCAAGAGACACAAGCCCAGCGTAGGTCTGTAAGAGAACACCGGGAGCCACAGAGATATGGATTTCTTGTGACTCAACAAGGTGACTTACTACTTATTGATGAGGATGAGCCGTCATCTTATCAACAAGCTATAATGGGAACTGATTCTGAGAAATGGCAAGAGGCCATGAAATCTGAGATGGAATCCATGTATGCAAACCAAGTATGGACTTTGGTTGATCCACCTGAAGGGGTATGACCCATAGGGTGCAAATGGATTTTCAAGAAAAAGACCGATATGGATGGTTACAAACCTATAAAGGTCGGCTGGTTGCGAAAGGATTCAAACAAATTCATGGTATTGACTATGATGAAACCTTTTCACCAGTGGCCATGGTTAAATCCATAAGGATCTTACTTGCAATAGCTGCATTTCATGATTATGAAATCTGGCAAATGGATGTCAAAACAGCTTTCCTTTATTGAAATCTGCTCGAGGATGTGTACATGACACAGCCCGAGGGTTTTGTCGATCCAAAGGATGCTGGAAAGATATGCAAGCTACAACGATCCATTTATGGATTGAACCTAGCTTCTCGGAGTTGGAATCTTCGTTTTGATGATGCAATCAAAGAGTTTGGTTTTATCAAAAACGTAGATGAACCTTGTGTCTACAAGAAGGTCAGTGGGAGCATAATTATCTACCTAGTGTTGTATGTAGATGACATACTTCTCATTGGGAATGATATCCCTGCCTTACAATCTGTAAAGATTTGGCTAGGGAACTGCTTTTCGATGAAAGACTTGGGAGAAGCCACCTATGTATTAGGAATCAAGATCTATAGAGATAGATCAAGAAGGCTTCTCGGCCTAAGTCAAAGTACATACATAGACAAAGTGCTTAAAAGGTTTAGCATGCAAGAATCAAAGAAAGGATTCGTGCCTATGACACATGGTATATATCTCTCGAAGGAACAGTGTCCTTCAACACCAGATGAGAGACAACGCATGAGTAAGATTCCATATGCGTCAGCTATTGGATCTATCATGTATGCCATGATATGTACTCGCCCCGATGTATCGTATGCTTTGAGCATGACGAGCAGATATCAAGTTGATCCAGGTGAAGGTCACTGGATTGCTGTCAAGAATATCCTGAAGTACTTGAGAAGAACTAAGGATACATTCTTGATTTATGGAGGTGAGGAAGAGCTCAATGTAATGGGTTACACTGATGCAAGCTTCCAAACTGACAAAGATGATTTTCGATCGCAATCTGGATATGTGTATTGCCTAAATGGAGGTGCTGTGAGCTGGAAGAGTTCAAAGCAAGAAACAGTAGCCGATTCTACAACCGAAGCTGAGTATATTGCTGCCTCGGATGCAGCAAAGGAAGCTGTTTGGATTAGGAAGTTCATTTCTGAACTTGGAGTGGTGCCTAGCATTAAAGATCCGATAGAACTCTATTGTGACAACAATGGAGCGATCGCATTGGCTAAGGAACCTAGATCTCACCAAAGATCCAAGCACATACTTCGGCGCTTTCATTTCATTCGAGAAATCGTTGAAAGGGGAGATGTTAAAATATGCAAAGCACTAACAGATGATAACGTATCTGACCCATTGACGAAGCCACTGTCACAGCAGAAGCATGATCGTCATACTAGATCTCTAGGCATTAGGCATATGTCTGAGTGGTCTTAGTGCAAGTGGGAGATTTGTTGAGATATGCCCTAAGACAAGTCATTAGATGATTGTTTTGACTTACAATGTTTATGATTTTATGAATGGCAATTCATTATCATATATTATTCGTTTAACTGTGCAATGTGAATTAATATATATGTTAATGTCCTTAGAATAATATTGTATTATTCTTAAACATTGTCCCTAGTCAAGTATTATCATGAATAGGGATAATGATAATACGTAGAGACTAGTATGTATTGATTGATGAATTGTTCATTGATATGAGATATCAAAATCAACACATGGGTACATGTTAGAGAACGATTGTAAGGACCCCAAGCCCTTAACCCTTAATTAGTGTATTAACCATTATGTGTGGCACATGCTTTCAATAAAAAGTCAATCGGGAAGCTCAAATGATGCTTACAAAATTCCTTTAATATTCAACGTTATAAGATCATCTCTACTAACATATACTCATAGAGTTGCCCATTACCAACCCCATTTTGCCACTTTTGACATTGTGGACTTTTATAAAAATTTGGGCAGAGTCTCCCCGTAAATTGAGCTATCCCGAAATAAAAGCACAACACATAATATAATTCCCGGCCAGGGAAAACATAATACTCATCAGAATGCAGCAATACCAAGTAAATTCCCAGCCAGGGAAGACACCACACACAAGACGACAAAAGTGGGTTTCAACCCCCACATAATACACCATCGACTCTCATATCATTAGCAACTCTACCCTTAATTGCATGCAACATAGAATGAAAGAGAGAAAGGCTCATGCCTTTATATACAACACATATACAAGTATAATCGTGCTCACATGCGAGCATCATGAATATGTATATAATCCTCAGGTGTATATATGTACTCTATACGATACCGTGCTCCATCAAGCCCTGGTACCACGATCCTGGGAGTACATCCAATCAACAGCTCGAGCTCAGCTCCACAGCCATCGATGCACCTGTTCACCTGCCCCAACAGAGACAGCCCCCCAACGGGGTGAGCATACCAATACACAAAATCTCATAATCACAATAATGAAATTCATAATTTACAACACAAGTAAATATTAATGAATTTTAAATGATACTCCCTGGATGGCAACATCCTCATCCGGGATTTCGTGTACTGTCCCTGTTCTCACAATCATCAAACTCATCAAATCTCATAAATCAGTAAATCAACACATTGATTTAACTCATAGCATGCCTGATTCTCAAGTATCAATAATCAATGATTCCAAGTTCAATATACATACAAATATAGATATCTCAATATCTAGTACTGATTTCTCAATTTCGCTATCAATCATAGATAGTTCAAATGCCTAGCATTTATTTTACCAATTTTCCATTATACCTAGACATCTCACATGTCTTATAATGAGGACATGATCCCACGATCATTCTCAGGCATCTCAAATGCCGTACAATAGTCATATAGGCCCAGTACCCCATATATATCAACACATAAATATAGCCATGCGCACAACCACCGATGAAGTCAATATACATCATGCATTTCACAAATGCTCTCATATAAAGTAATGCTCGTACGTCGCACGTACCTTAAATTTCCGAAGTCCGAGCCAAACCTTGCTCGAGTTCCATGCTCCGAGGAACGATGTGCTAACACGATAAATTAATTCACAATTAATTACGAACATGCAACCCATGCTCAAGCACACCCATAACCCTTATATAGAAAATTATTGTCAACCCACGACAATTTACCATTTACAAGACCCGGGGCAGGGCATATACAGGGAGGGAAATCGAATGAAACAATATCAAAAATTGCTCAAGAATTTCCCACATATTTTCGAACCCTCACAACACAAATCGAACCCAATCAAGCACCTTAATTCATCTAAAACATGAATTAATAAATCAACAACATGAATAATCGCCCCACATGCCAAAACCCCAATTTTCGAACCCTAACCCGTGAGCCAACAGCAAGAATTCGAACCACAATGCATCACCAAAGAGACTCAAAAGCTAAACCATGTGAAGCATAAGAATCTAACCAAAAATCAACAAGATTTTCGAAACAAGGAACACCGAAATTCGAACCAATTGGCAACAAATTTATGAATCACAAAGTGTGAAATATTCGACCCAAAAGCAGCACAAAAACGCCCCAAAATCGCCTAAATAAAAGCCCCAAAAATCGTACCAAAATCAAGCCACAAAATCGAACAGAATCCAGTGACGAACCCTAGCGCTTTCTGCAGAAATCCGAGCTCAAATCGCGACCAAACTTCGAATTGTTGGTATGGATAGAAGCGCCTGGAAGAGACGGATCCAACGGCGGGTGGCAAGCGCCGAACGGCGGCCGGACGGCGGCGGGCGAACGGCCTGAAGTCGCGTGGGTCAAAGGGGATCGGGAAAGCTGTGTACGCGGGAGAGAGAAAGTGACGGGAATGGTGGGGAAAAATGGCTCCGATAATTAAAATCTCGGGTTCAACTGGTATTTATAGCAAAAATACCCCGAAATACTAATAGTCCCACAAATACATCATGATTCATTAAAAATCATCTGTTTTCAAAAATTCTCTCTCTAACTTAAAAACCCCCTACCGGTGCCCACACAAAGCATCCGAGATTCTGAGTCACACTAAAAACCCAACTCACAGGTTTTCACCGAAATGAGAATACGATCTCAACCTCGAGATCCAACGATCCCAACTACTCAAATAAATGAGCCCAGAAGGCCCAACACCTCGATTAAACTCCAAATTGCCACGTAAAGCAACTTTACGGGTTATTAACACTCCGGGATTAACATCCATAATTTCTGGTCATCACAATATCCCCCACTAAAAGAATTTCGTCCTCGAAATTAGCACCGGTGTATCACATAACGCCCAGGCTACACAACAACATGAAGTCATAACCTCGATTCTTGACCATATCAGAATCGTCTCAATAAACGCGAGGATACTTATCTCACATCAAACTCTGAAACAGAGCGACTTACCAAAACCAACACCAACTCATCACCCAAGAGGCAAAACGTACCTCGATGCGGTTCATCCCAAAAGTTAGTCCCTCATGACTGCAAAACAACCAATATTTACGACCGTAGATCGGACAGTCATCCTTCGTTCTAATACCACTAGTAAGAACGCATCATGAATGACACCTCAACCGTGAGAGCGTTGACCTCGTGTCAATCTCTGGTGTGGAATAGACTTCCAAATCCATCATAACGTCAAAGAGCGTCAGCACCACTCAACGCTAATAATCCAAAAGCAGTTAGGCAACTGAAACTGCAAGGATTCGAATCGCTCCCGATTCCATCGTAGATATCGTCCAATGATATCTTTATCATGACTCACGATGTCTAACATACATCGTTACGAGGGGAACATTAGTATACCACGGTGCACACATACCAAACCTGGTTTCCACTTTCAAACCTCCTCCATCGAATGAGCAGTCGTATCATTGCAACTCAATTTGGGCAACTCACGGCCACGGATTCACACAAAAGACATCTCACAAGATGTCCACCTCCGGATATTCCAAGGATCACATCCTGATCATAAATAAACTATCGAGACTCCACAGAGTTCAAATTATGAAAGGACATGCAATAAACTCATTGCATCCTCAACGCTTGTGTCGACAGCGACACCCAAAAAAACTCCGAAATCGTGCCGTCCCTTGGCAATCCTAGGATTTAACAATCCAAACTTGGGAAGGCTATCGCATAACTCGGAGGAAAACACCAATAAGGAAATACCTTAACCCACACAAGATAATCCCTCTTCAAGGGAGTCAACTAACTTCACGATTGTTCCTCATAATTATCGTGCCATAGAGATTCCCAATCTCAAGGTGTTCCATATCTCTCACCAGAGATTTAACCATCCAAAAATAGCATAACTATATGCTTGACAGAAAGAAAATCAATAACTGGCATCTGTATACTCACCAGTATACCTGCCTAAGTACTGACATCGCATGCATATTCAATGCACTCGGCTCGGGTATCTACAACATACCCCTAAGCCCCAAACACAACCGTCAATTCTGAGTCATTCCCTATCCAGTGAAGAATGATAATCGACGATCAACAACACGGTGTTATTCCCAAGATCAACACCACACGTACCAACTCACCGAATCTTTCAAAGATTTCCAAATAGGTATAATACTACCTCCTTCCCCACAAGGGAAATGCCATCGAACTCGAGATTCACAAGTCTCAAACCACTGTTCGGAAAATCTGGATACAAAAACACCCATTTCATCCTAAATACACGGGTTCCCTCAGATCGAGTCAATAACGACCTGATGACTCTCTCGTTGGTACTCCAACATCATGAGCTGTCCCAGACAAGTCTCACCAAAATTAAACATAAACGTATACACGTTTCAGTGAGGCATGCACAACCTCAACCTCAAATGACATGGTGACTACTAGAGTCCACCACAATCCACATCGTATCACCTTACGATTTGCCAAACTTGATTCCAACGAGCAGTATCATGGCTCCAACAATCACACTATATCATTACCACGATATCTGGTTAGCAAAGCGCTGTCTCCATAGGCTCATATCAAGCCCACCAACAAACCATATGTTCCATCTCGGTATGCCATACCGTACAAACCATTAGAGTAATGGGTCATCGCCCGACATATCTCTAAAATACCAAGCACAATGGACAACCCGGTGTCCTTGCTCACTTATGATGCAGTTGTAATCCGTTAAGACTTATCCCACACCCTCGTGGGTGTAACCATGTCTACCCTACGTCACGACACAAGCGAGTAGTTTCCTCAATGACTACTCTTACCACCAAACACTTGGCCCTAGCCAAACCAACGAGCATACCCAAGGGTATCATTGCTCGACAAATATATACTTCGAATATGTGCTGCGGTATAATTCCTATACGGCGCACCCAATAGTTCCTCGAGCAACTTGCTCGGCATAATGGTCTCGTCAACTAGTGACTCAGACACTATCATGTGCCCACCAAGGCACTCAAACCATATAACCAAATACATAACATAAATGTATTAATCATCAAAACGACGCCACACGTCTACATAGAACATCAACTATGTCATCGTCATCCCGTGACGGCATATGTCAACATATGACATCCGACTAACATCGCCAAACATACGACGGTACATGGCAATACACGACATCCATAATCTCATCGTCAAACACATGACATATATATAGCAACACATAGTATCCACAATAATGCTAACACAAGTAATATGCCATACCTCATCGCTATCAATATAGCGGCATACCTGTCTCCGTCGCTCGATAATAGTACGTAGTCAGCACCCATCGCTCGAAGGCGGCAAAATCCTGTGCTGAACACATAGCGGCACAATCCATCGCTATAGAATCGACGGCATGACACCTCGTCATATAATAAGTGGCATGAAACCTCGTTATACACCTGAGCATGAATCATCGTCCACATAATAGCGGAAAGAGGCATCGCTAGCAATATATCCGGCGGCAAGAACCATCGCCAATCAATATAGCGGAATGAACCATCGCTATCCATATACATGGCGGCAAGAACCATCGCCAGTCAATATAGCGGAATAAACCATCCCTATCAATATCCATGGCGGCAAGAACCATCGCCAGTCAATATAGCGGCATGAACCGTCGCTATCAATATACATGGCGGCAAGAACCATCGCCAGTCAATATAGCGGCATGAACCATCGCTATCAATATACATGGCGGCAAGAACCAGCGCCAGTCAATATAGCGGCATGAACCATCGCTATCAATATACATGGCGGCAAGAACCATCGCCAGTCAATATAGCCGATCCCTAGTCATTGTCACGGTAGTGTATTTTAATGCCCCTCGCTCAAGTAAAAACATGCGGTACTCCCACCCCTCGCTTCACATATAGGCGGCATAGAATAACCTCGCTTAAATGGACATGCGGTACTCCCACCCCTCGCCTCACATTTTAGCGGCAAATATTCTTTCCTGGCCTCATATGCTAACCACGCTTCAATGTGACATGCGGCGCTCCCACCCCTCGCTTCACATTTTAGCGGCACAAAACAATAAATAGCGGCAAGCATTTAAAATCATCACTCATCCATAACAATGACTCATGGGATATCCATACCTGCATCACAAAGCATAATCCATATACCAACATACATCATCATGAGTGTATTTTAATGCACCTCGTTCAAATGCGACATGCGGTACTCCCACCCCTCGCTTCAACATTTGGCGGCAAAGCATTAAAATCATCACTACATGTATACATGCAACCACAATGCATAATTTCAGGATGTATATAAAACGCAGGTTACCGTTTCGTGCCTTTCAACCATGGCCTTAGCCTTTCCACGTCATAGTGTTCCTACAGGAACAATCACAACCCATGAGCACACAATAATCCATATTCCCACAATATGATTATAATAAGTAAATGCATAAATCGTGAGTACAAAGTACTTCCCATATTCCGATGCATTTCAAAATGCTCCACTTGGTTGTCCCTGTGTCACAACTCACAATCATAATCAACAGGTTATATTATGATTCTATAGATGTCATGACATATAATCGTTTCACTATGATCACATATCACACATGCACATAAGTAAAATAGTTGTGTCACACCACACTAACTACTATCATGCATAAATATGTGCTACTCATCCCTATCAGCATGTTCCAGGCCCTCAACAGCCCCAAAGAGCTAACCACTGCTCTGATACCACTAATGTAAGGACCCCAAGCCCTTAACCCTTAATTAGTGTATTAACCATTATGTGTGGCACATGCTTTCAATAAAAAGTCAATCGGGAAGCTCAAATGATGCTTACAAAATTCCTTTAATATTCAACGTTATAAGATCATCTCTACTAACATATAGACTCATAGAGTTGCCCATTACCAACCCCATTTTGCCACTTTTTACATTGTGGACTTTTATAAAAAATTTGGGCAGAGTCTCCCCGTAAATTGAGCTATCCCGAAATAAAAGCACGACACATAATATAATTCCCGGCCAGGGAAAACATAATACTCATCAGAATGCAGCAATACCAAGTAAATTCCCAGCCAGGAAAGACACCACACACAAGACGACAAAAGTGGGTTTCAACCCCCACATAATACACCATCGACTCTCATATCATTAGCAATTCTACCCTTAATTGCATGCAACATAGAATGAAAGAGAGAAAGGCTCATGCCTTTATATACAACCCATATACAAGTATAATCGTGCTCACATGCGAGCATCATGAATATGTATATAATCCTCAGGTGTATATATGTACTCTATACGATACCGTGCTCCATCAAGCCCTGGTACCACGATCCTGGGAATACATCCAATCAACAGCTCGAGCTCAGCTCCACAGCCATCGATGCACCTGTTCACCTGCCCCAACAGAGACAGCCCCCCAACGGGGTGAGCATACCAATACACAAAATCTCATAATCACAATAACGAAATTCATAATTTACAACACAAGTAAATATTAATGAATTTTAAATGAAACTCCCTGGATGGCAACATCCTCATCCGGATTTCGTGTACTGTCCCTGTTCTCACAATCATCAAACTCATCAAATCTCATAAATCAGTAAATCAACACATTGATTTAACTCATAGCATGCCTGATTCTCAAGTATCAATAATCAATGATTCCAAGTTCAATATACATACAAATATAGATATCTCAATATCTAGTACTGATTTCTCAATTTCGCTATCAATCATAGATAGTTCAAATGCCTAGCATTTATTTTACCAATTTTCCATTATACCTAGACATCTCACATGTCTTATAATGAGTACATGATCCCACGATCATTCTCAGGCATCTCAAATGCCGTACAATAGTCATATAGGCCCAGTACCCCATATATATCAACACATAAATATAGCCATGCGCACAACCACCGATGAAGTCAATATACATCATGCATTTCACAAATGCTCTCATATAAAGTAATGCTCGTACGTCGCACGTACCTTAAATTTCCAAAGTCCGAGCCAAACCTTGCTCGAGTTCCATGCTCCGAGGAACGATGTGCTAACACGATAAATTAATTCACAATTAATTACGAACATGCAACCCATGCTCAAGCACACCCATAACCCTTATATAGAAAATTATTGTCAACCCACGACAATTTACCATTTACAAGACCCGGGGCAGGGCATATACAGGGAGGGAAATCGAATGAAACAATATCAAAAATTGCTCAAGAATTTCCCACATATTTTCGAACCCTCACAACACAAATCGAACCCAATCAAGCACCTTAATTCATCTAAAACATGAATTAATAAATCAACAACATGAATAATCGCCCCACATGCCAAAACCCCAATTTTCGAACCCTAACCCGTGAGCCAACAGCAAGAATTCGAACCACAATGCATCACCAAAGAGACTCAAAAGCTAAACCATGTGAAGCATAAGAATCTAACCAAAAATCAACAAGATTTTCGAAACAAGGAACACCAAAATTCGAACCAATTGGCAACAAATTTATGAATCACAAAGTGTGAAATATTCGACCCAAAAGCAGCACAAAAACGCCCCAAAATCGCCTGAATAAAAGCCCCAAAAATCGTACCAAAATCAAGCCACAAAATCGAACAGAATCCAGTGACGAACCCTAGCGCTTTCTGCAGAAATCCGAGCTCAAATCGCGACCAAACTTCGAATTGTTGGTATGGTAGAAGCGCCTGGAAGAGACGAATCCAACGGCGGGTGGCACGCGCCGAACGGCGGCCGGACGGCGGCGGGCGAACGGCCTGAAGTCGCGTGGGTCAAAGGGGATCGGGAAAGCTGTGTACGCGGGAGAGAGAAAGTGACGGGAATGGTGGGGAAAAATGGCTTCGATAATTAAAATCTCGGGTTCAACTGGTATTTATAGAAAAAATACCCCGACATACTAATAGTCCCACAAATACATCATGATTCATTAAAAATCATCTGTTTTCAAAAATTCTCTCTCTAACTCAAAAACCCCCTACCGGTGCCCACACAAAGCATCCGAGATTCTGAGTCACACTAAAAACCCAACTCACAGGTTTTCACCGAAATGAGAATACGATCTCAACCTCGGGATCCAACGATCCCAACTACTCAAATAAATGAGCCCAGAAGGCCCAACACCTCGATTAAACTCCAAATTGCCACGTAAAGCAACTTTACGGGTTATTAACACTCCGGGATTAACATCCATAATTTCTGGTCATCACAACGATGTACTGGACAGACCCACCATGAGAAGGCAACATGGATAATATGATCGTCATATGCAATTCTCATAGTGATAATAATGTATGTAATCCTTACGACTTGTGATCATCAGAGATCCCAACATAAGGAGTTATGTATCTTGATATTGTCAAACGTTACCCGTAACAGGGTAAACTATAAAGGCGATTATTGGATACACTACGAATTATGTAGAGGGATGTTGACTGATCGAGATAGGATTTGTCCCTCCTATATAACAGGATATGTGTTTGGCCCTTGATCAAGTGAGAACTAAAATGCATGGCCATGCTCGAATGAGTCGATATGAGATATCGAGCTTATTCGTTTATTCTAGTTCTACTTGGGGATCAAGAAATAAAGATTGAATATACGAGTATGACTATTCCATGACTCGTGTTCAATCTAAACACAAAGGACAAAGGGATTAAGTTACATGGTTAATATTATCACAAGTTCTAAAGGTTATGTCGAGTCATTGACATTCTTGTAATTTGGGTAGCCTCGATGTGTTGCTAGACACCGCTCCTTGCTTGTAACGTAAAATGAGATTTTATGTCACTGCCAACATTACAAGATCCTATCGGGTCGCACAAAAGATTAAATCGATAAAGGGAATTAAATTCATTGGATGAATTAATTAATTAAGAAGAGTCTTAATTAAATAATTATGAGAATTTAATTAAATCATGGGTTTGAGCCCATAAGGCTTTGTGAAAGCCTTTAATTAAATTGTTTATAATGATAACAAGGTGATTAATTGATGATATTCATTCCTTGATATCACAATCATCAAAACCTAAACCTAGCTTGAGCTCTCGGCCGCATCTCTCAACTCGACAATCACACTCGCCGCCGCCACCAACCCCGCCGTGAGTTGTGTGAGTTTTGATTGGCCGCCATTGATCGGTTTTGAACCGTGAGTTCGATTTTGGTTCAAGAATAAGCCTAACAACTTGTTCTTGAACATCCCTTGTTCGTTTAATCGTGTGGATACCGTTGATGCAAGACCTTGGAGGTGTTGCTCGTGACTCGGGATCGTTGGACGTGGTGCTCTGTGGAATCACCTCAAACACGCTACAAGGGTGAGACTTTTATAATCCTTTATCAGATATGATTACCTATGTATAGATCCGGTGTTTAGTAATCCATAAAAAATTTATTCCGCTGCGTTGCTATGCATGATGGATTACTTACATATCAACACCTCAAATACACCATTTAAAGCCAATAAAAACTCTAAAAATTCAACTTTGGATTTTTAACCAAAAATCACTAAATCCAAAACCAACCAAAATCTCAACCAAACTCTACAATACCACTACCAATGATGGACAAATTAGAATTCATCAATCCACTCGAAATTTACGATGAAAAGAATACTATCCACAAACATTACACCTTTCCAACATGGTTCGGTAGTTTTTATGGAATATCAATTATTTTTCGGCCGTCGTGCAATTTTGCAGCCATCACGAAATATTTTTCACATTTTTTTATTATTTTCATAAAATTTATCCAAAATTATCTAATTTTTTTTTTTTTTTATTTAAAGAAATTTGCAACAACAATAATGACCATTCCGTGTAATGTCAATGAACTGGGATAACAACTTATTCGATTGAGTAGGCGAACCATGCTTTCCAATTATCTGAAGTCCGAACCAACTCCCCAAGGATCTTGATCGGTGCGAACTTGGATGCATACTAGCTAGCTTCATCGGCATTAAGCATTGAAATGCTAGAAGTTCAAGAAATTTAAGACCTCCATTAACATGCTCAAGTAAAAAACGGAATCTAGTTTAACGATTCCGGGTTGGTTGCATCTGAAACATAGTACCATGATGTTCCAACCCGGTTCCCTGTGATTTATTAATCTGCATATTATGTTCTTGCAGATTCTCTCCAAAAGAAGGACCCCATTGAAAACGCATCATTGCTTCTGGATTCATTCCTGAATTCGGTTGCATATGTTTCATCGAGGTCGATTTCTCTGGTGAACCACATATATCTTTCACCGGTGAATCCGATTGATTGGTTTCTTGAAGATTCACAGTGGTGATATCATGTATGCTTGATCTTCTCTTGTCTTTCCCTCCCGAAAGTTGCCTGATGAAATACTTCTGCGCATGGCTAGCAACCTGTGTCGGGGTCCTTGTTGTCACGAAATTGTGAGAAATATTCTTCCAATCCCCTTTACCATACTTCTTAAGCCCGAAGAGAAACTTCCTGTGGGTAAAAAACAATAAGAAATGAATCAAAGTTTACAGATTTCCGAGCTCAAGATTGTATATAAAGTTCAGAACAATATTGCTTCGTGGAATGTGGGTATATAAAATTAAAAAAATATGGATAACTGAGGAATATATAACTCCATTTATTATACAACTCGAGTTTGAAACAAGGATGTGTGAAAAATCAAACTGTGTCAAGTATACCTGTGTTCTTCCTCAGTCCAGGGCACCCCTTTCTTTCTTTCGTGAACAGAACACCGAATCGCGGAGTTCCTTCTCCCGACAGGGCCATACATTTGTTGGCTCACCAATTGCAGTGTGAATGAATTGGCGCTGTATCCTGGAGCTGGAATCAGCCCTGCTTCAATATCGCTAACATCTTCCACCAATTCCCTGTACTGTTTAATCACATCATTTAATGTTTTTCCAGGGATCATAGCCGCGACATTGTCCCACCGATCCGGCGTATCTTTATCGTATATCGCAAGGGCATTTTCGAACTTCTTATTCTCCTCCGCAGTCCATTGGGTAACCTTGTTTTTATCGAATAACCAGTTCGAGTTCTTGATATATGATGCAGGAGACAGGATTGCCATTTCTCTGTTCATTTCTCCTGGTTCACCAATAAGGTCGATCAAAGTGGCGGAACAAAGTTCAGACGTGAAATAATTGACGGGATTTGGAAAGGAGATATAGGGATTTGGATGGAATCTAAATACTTTTGTAGGAATCTGAGAAAGGTTACTTTAACTTGGCAAAACCCAAGAAAATTGTTGAAAAAAAGCAGATCTTGCTTTTTGAATGAACGGTATCCGGATTTTTTAACTGCTGAAAATAAGGAAGATAGATAATCAACCTACTGCAAAATTCTGCCTAAATCTGTCATATTGTCTGTTCAACAATCGCGGAAACACAAAATACTTTTGGGCAAGAAGACACTAATAATTCCAGATATCCATTTTGAACCAAGAAAGATCACTGGAAACACTTGAACTTTCAGGAAAGTTGGGATCTTTCAGTGCAGAAACCAAAGTGAATGATTTTCTTATAAAAGAAGAGAGATGAATGGTGTTTGTGAATAATTGGATAGAGTTATGGAGGGGGGCCGCAGCTGACTAAATTTTTTATTACTTGAATAGGAAACAGAAAGAATTGGGGCCAATCAAATGAAGAAAAGACCACCTGTACCTATTATACATGTCATGTGATCTACAATATTTTATGTAACTCAAGATCTAAAGCTCACTTAAGAGTTGATATAAATAGCATTTCATTTTATTTTGTATAGCATAAATTTTGTTATATATATACACACATACAAGATACTCAATGATATGATATAGTTATACTAATCAAAATTTATAAAAATATCCCTTTCAAATTACGAAAATATATAATCTCTTAAAAAACAAAAAATAAACTTTATGGATGTGTCGTTTATTAAATCACAAAAATATATGATCCTTGGATTCCATTGCTTTCTAATTTCAAACATCCTTACAATCTCCTTAGTCAATGACACGGTGGTGAAATTTGCTAAAGTTCGATCCTTATTGTCCCCGGGTCACCTTACATGGAATTCAGACCTGTTGATTTCTCTGTTTGATTTTGAGATTTGCAGGGCTATCCTCTCCGTTCACATTCTTCCTTTCGAGGAACATGGTGCTTTGGTGTGGACTCCATCGAGTAAAGGAGTCTTTTCCACTAAAAGTTCTTATCTAGCCGATCAAGCTCATCGATTCGTCTATTCGGATCCTACTGAGATCATGGGAAAAGTTTCTATCTGGAAACTCAAAGTCCATGAACATCATAAATTGTTTCTTTGGAAGTTAGCGGCCAATGCCCTCCCCACGCGCTCTCGTCTATGCAGGATTCTCCCCATTAATGATTCCTGATGTATTCTTTGTGGTCATTATGTAGAATCTCTTGATCACCTGTTTATCCATTGCCCGGTTGCTCACCAAATTTGGTTTATGTAAGGCCCCAATGTCCCATTTCGACTATAATGCGATTATCACATATACAAATAATTTATCAGTCTTTAAAACTTTCACTACATGCTTCATAATTACTGTGTGTGATTTTATAAACATTTGGGCAGAGTCTCCCCGTAAACTCGACTTCCCAAAAATAAACGAGAGACAATAATCAATTCCCCCATTACCACCATATCAATCAATTCCTCAACAAATCACCAAAATAACATATCGTTCATCTACTCAATTCATGATGCACCATATCTCTCCAAACTAAAATACCTCTAACACCAAAATATAAGGAGAAACTTCGAGATAATTATACAAGCCATAAATACATATCCACGAAGCTCATAGACAAGCATTAAATAAAGGAATGTATATCTACTTGCACAAATCATATTACCCCATACCAATACTGGTATCACGCTATGGGAAGTATTCTCATTCAATGGCTTGAACTTCTTCCAGAACCAATGTCGTATCTGTTTCAACAGAAACAGCCCCACACAGGGTGAGCATCCTATATCACAATACTCTTATTCATAACAATGCATAAAGCTCATGATAAGATCATAATATCACAATTTAAGATTATTGAAAATCTATAAAAATGTACTCCTTGTACAGTTTTGAATCTATACAGCTTCCACGAACTGTTCATGTTCCAAACTCACACGCTTTCATAACATCAAGTTCAGTATCATTATTTAAAATATAATACTCATCAGCACGATAAATTCAATACAACCAAAATCTATTATTTATGCTTAATCATAAATAATTTCATATCGCATGCAATCTTGCCTATCAATCTATCTCATTCTCAATACTTTCTCCTATTGATCATGACCAAGTCATCAATACTCAGCTCATATACTCGGATCACGTATAACTACGTATCCCTCATACCACACGTATATATTCATGTTATTTTCTTTACTCATATATTCGGATAACATACAATTACGTATCCACCATACCACATATCAATTTCTTACGTTCCAGCATGACATTCAACAATACATGAATATATGAATATGTAATTACTTCATAATAAGTATAACTGTTCGTACGTCACTACGTACCTTACAGTTGACAAACAAGGTCAAGTTACTCCCTTTGTCCAGAGGTTCGATGTGATATCCTTGAAATAATCATGTGCATTATTGCTCGTAATGTTGATTATGAGGTGATTATGGTGTTATAAGTAATTGTGGTTGTGAAATGTAATGGTTATGTAATACCCCCGAAATGTTATATGATTATGTACTACGATGATGATTTACGATGTGTTTAAGAGGGTTTGTGGTACCTTAATTGGGGATTATATTTATGATGTGATGTTATGTTTAGGGGGCATGTTAGGTGTTTCAAAGGATGTATTAATTAAATGAAGTTAGAAAATATCGAGTGAGGATATTTTAATACATCGTACTATATACAGGGACACAATTAAACACCACATGACCACCCAACCCACACCACCCACCCCTGACACTCGGCCACCCCCCCCCACTTGGCAGCCCATACCCCATCACATCCTTCAACCATGCTCACTCATTACCTGCAAAAACACTCCTTCCTCTCCCCTTCCTCTCCCCCAAAATCGCCCAAAGAGCTGCAGATAGGCTTGGGGATTGTGTTGAAAAATCCTTGCCAAAAAGGGAGCAAAAAGGGTGAGGTAATCCATGACTCTGTTTTCTGGAAGCTTGGTTAAGTTAGGGTTTGGTTGAGTGGTTTTCAGCATGCTAGTATAAGGGTTGGTCGAAACCTTGGGTTGGGTGCTTTCATGTTAGTGTTATGTAACTACTAGCATGTTAGATCGAACACTTTATACGTTTTATGTGATAGATTCCTGGCTTGGAAACTTGGTGTTCGAAAATCTGGGTAGAAATTATGATGCCCTGTTGTTCTGAAAGAGTGGATGAGCACTGATAAAGTTGGGCAAGTTTAATGCATGTCGGTTTAAGTTATGAGTGAACCTTTAATTTTAATACATGCATGGAAGTATGATGAAGCTATTGATATGCTTGTTTAGGCATTGTATGTATGTTATGAAGTAGTTTGAAGGGTGTGAATTGAGGTGTTCGAGATTTCTGGAAAATCTCGCATGAATGGGAACGACCGATCGATCGGTGATGAACACCGATCGATCGGCAATGCCGTAGCTAAAAGAAGAAAATGATGAACAGTTAGCGATCGATCGGTAGTTACTGTTCATGTGTTATATAATTTTTATTTTCTTTTTTTTGTAAATTGATTTCGATTCTCGTATCGGTGCCTAATATTGTATTATGTGGTTGTGTAGAGCCATCCCAGGTACCAGCACAATCAAGGAGATAAGTCTGTTGACTCCTCCTCCTTTTGAAAAGGTACGTAAGAGACGTACGGGCATCGGACGGTAAAACACATCTTTACACTACGACTATGCTTTTATTGCATGAGTATACATGATGAAATGATGATGTTTATAAGATGTTTATGATGTTTATAAGATGTTTACGGTGTTTATAAGATGTCTATGATGTTATTTGTGGTAAGATGCCACGGGGTAAGATGCCTCACATGGTAAGAGGCCATGCGATGTTTATAATGTGGTAAGATGCCACGGGGTAAGATGCCCCACATGGTAAGAGGCCATGCGATGTTTATAATGTGGTAAGATGCCACGGGGTAAGATGCCCCACATGGTAAGAGGCCATGCGATGTTTATAATGTGGTAAGATGCCACAGGGTAAGATGCCCATATGCATGATTATGAATCAGGGACAACGATAAGAAGTTAATGAATAACCAGCATATTTACTTAACCAATGTTTCATGCATTTACTATGATGTTTTATGATGTTAAGTAAGATTGTATATGCTTATGATGTGTTGTCCCTGTAGGTACGCTTTTTGACTAAAGGACTAAGGGGTCGGGTTGAGGCAGTGAGCTACGAGGAACACAGGAATGTATAGGATTCAAGTCACGATTAGTATCTACTCTAGGAGTAGTATAAATCTAAACATGAACATTCTTTTGGGAATGTAATGATTATTTTTGAAGTCTTTTATTTTGGCCTGTAATCCTGATAGCTCATGTAACAACCAGAACCTTAAGATGTTATTAATGCATGATTAGTCCTTCTTATGTCTATTAATCACTGTTAAGGTGGGAAGACCCCACAGGTTATGAGGTGGTCATTAACTGGTTAAACATTTCAGGTTGCATGTGATGCATTGTGTAGAATTAGTAAATTTGGCATGGTGCGATCGAGCTTTGTTCTAGTAATCTAGAAAAGAATGTTTAATTTATATTTTTTTCATTTTGTTGGTTAAATGCTTTAAAATATCAAGGGACGGTATTTACTACATCATGCTAAATGCTTGGACATCTTTTTTGTAATTAAACCCATGCTTCCTTACCCCTCACTTCTTTATTCCCCACCACTACATCTATATCACTCAAATCCTCCCCAAAACCCCCACTCTCATCGCCTAGCACAAGAGGGGGAAGGAGGAGCTTGGAAAGCTTGTTAACCTTTGATTCTTGCTAGGATTTAAAGTTTAAGTGGTAAGGAATCCTTCTTGTTAAGTATTGAGCATGCTTAGATGAGTTTTGGGTTTATCTTTTTGGGGGAAAATGATTTGTTTTGTTTGGTGATGATTTATTTGTTGTATTATGGGATTTTATGGATATTGGTGTGTATTGTGTTGTATATTGATGTATATGTTGTGTTGGATTGAAGGTAAATAGAGTTTAATGGGTTTGATAGGTTGAAGTGGGTGTAGTGTGTTAAAATGGCGATTTTCATACACACGGGCATCGACGATCAATCAGTGAGTTTTACCGATCGATCATGAGCATCATAACATGCTGATAGTATGTTTCCGCGATCGTTCACAAGTTTGCGCGATCGATCGACGAAGTCCGCGATCGATCGGCTGAGACTTAGCGATTGATCGTGGAATGGCATAAATTGGGCATCGAGGCAGTAGTTTCTCGCGATCGATCGGCGCTTATGGGCGATCGATCGCGAGACACAAAATGTGGGATTTTTTATATTTTGTTGGGATTTTTATGATGGGATATAATATGACTTCTAATATTGAATTGTGCAATTTTGTAGAGCCTTCCCAAGTGGCGGCACAACGCAGGAGATAGTTTCTGAAACTTCCATACTTTTGGAAGAAAGGTACGTAGAGAGACGTATGAGCATCGACTGTAAAAATGTATTTTTTACATATTGAATTATGCATTATGGATGCATGAATTGGATGCTTTGTGCATATTATTGTGATTCGTTGTTATATTCGAGTGATGATTATAATGCTTGCCGCTGCCATTTCGAAGCGAGGTATAGAATACTTGTCGTTGTTATATCGTAGCGACGGGACATAATATTTGTCGCTAATATGTCGAAGCGAGGATAATGCCGCTATCATATTGAAGCGATGTATATGATAATACCGCTGATATATCGAAGCGATGGGTATTATAAATGCCGCTGTTATGTCGAAGCGAGGGGCATTAGAATGCCACAGTTATAACAAGACTGTGAATTAGTTATTGGTATGATGGTATGGAATAATGTCATTGATAGTGTGATTTTTACACTTAATTTAATATAATATAGGGGTGTTTCTGTAGTGATTCCTGAAAAATATTACGCGTTTTGGTATATATTTGTATATTTCATGAATCCATGTCCAAATGCATAAAAATGGAGAAATTAAGCTTAAAATGATGAAAAATAACCAAACCGAGCAAACACGGAAAAGGAGGACGAAATCGCAATTTGCTGAAATTTCAGAGGAAGCGATCGATCGCTTTTGGGAGATCGATCGCCTCGAGGCAGAATGTTATGGCGATCGATCGCCACTTTTTGCCGATCGACCACCAGGACTCGAAAAATTTGGGATTTTATTTTCCATCTTGGTTATTTGGTGTCCAAACTTGGTGAAACTCCTCCTACCATAAATATGGATTACCATGGGCGTTTTTAGGACGATTTGGCTGATAATTAAACCATACACAAGCAGCCTCCTTCACTATTCATCCCCAACCATCCCATACACCATAATTCCTTTGAAGGGAAGACGCATCGGAAGAGACGGGATGGCAGAGCAACGCAAGGAGTCAACGCCTCTCGTTATTTTTGTATTTCTAACTCTAGTTCTATATTTTCATTAGATTTTGATGTTTAGAATGTTGCAAAACAAGTTTATGCATTATTATTTGATGGAGATTGTTGGCTAGGTTTGTTGTCAAGACTAAGAGGATCTTTTGTATGAACGCATAATTCAATTTTAATGCTTTTGATTGATTCTTATATATCTAGATGCATAGATTATTGTTCTTCATGATTTTGAGGGTTTGGCCATCCTTGAATGATAATTAATTGTAATTGAGATCGAGAGATAAAATTGCAATACGATATAGTGATTTATGCCGTGGATTTCAGACTGAGATCAAGAGATGAAGTCAAATATAAGTGTGATAGTTATAGATATCTAGTAATCGAAGGCTAGAAGTTTTCATAGATCGGAATAATATATTGATTGATCAATAAGGATACGAGAGTGGCTTATTGTAACGTTAGTATTAGATTTGTTATAGCCGCCCAAGGTATAACAAGTGCATTAGGAAAACTCATCACCTTAGAACGTTTGAATTCAATTTTTAACTAATAGATGAATTATGGGGGATTACATAGGTGAATCGAAAGTCTTGATAATTGTTTCTTTTGATTATTAATCTTATTCACTACTGTTTGTTTGGGTTAATTATTGAGTTAATTTGTCACGTTAGTTTAATAATCACAGCCAGTTATCTTAGACTAAATATAGTTAAATTAATTGAGTTTGGTACTTATTTTCTAGTCCTCGTGGGTTCGACATTCGTACTTCTAATATTATTATACTAAAACTTTACACCGTGCACTTGCGGTAAGCAATCGCTACACTGAAAAATACTGTTTAAAATAATAGCGATCAAGTTTTTGGCGCCGTTGCCGGGGACTAGTTTTAATAATATCAACGAGATTAGTTGAGTGTAGTTTAGTCATTTGTTTTTTTTATTATTTTCTTTAGTTTCCATTTTCTTTCTGTCTGTGTTCTTTTGGTTGATTGTTGCATGTTGTTATCTCTTGGTGCATGCTAAGGAGTAGCAACCCTACACTTGAGCCCTTTGATCCCGAGATCGAGCGCACCTGTCAAAGGAGGCTAAGGCAAGCAAGAGCACTAATGGCTAATAATGAGGAGATTCCAGTACCACCAGTTGCAAGATCACTCATGGACTATGCCCATCCTTCAATCCATGGATCACTGTCTAATATCACGAGACCCGCCATCCAGGCTAACAATTTCAAGATCAAGCCAGCTATCATACAAATGATCCAACATTCGGTCCAGTTTGGGGGTGTGATATCCCCGAAATAATTAATTGCAATTTGGGCATCAATTATGTTTATGTGGTTAATTATGGCGATAATTAATATATGTGTTGGAATTAATTATCTTGGTGAAATGCTTTGTCACATGGTAGGCGTGGCCCGGTAGAGCGTTTCAGGGTGCATGTTATGCATGTTGGGGAATTGGGTGTTTTCATGGGTTAAATATGATGGTTAATGATTATTTGGTGAAGCATGGTTTTAATTGGAGTTTTGGTGCATTTTGGTAAAATGCTTTTAAAATATCATGTTGGAGTATTTTATACATCATGGTATTTGTGGGGGTACAATTCTAATTAAAACCCATTTAACCCACAACCCCCACTATACCCATCACTTTACCAAAATCCCCCAACTCACTCTCCCCAACCCTAACTCTCACCATTTTCGATTTTTGGCATAAAGTGGAAGGGAAATCTTTGCAAAACTTATTTGTGGGATTTATTGTGGGATTTGGAGTCCCCAAGAGGTATGGATATCTCCTTATTGTTTTTATAATGTTTGGATTGTGTTTGAAATGGTTTTGGTTGATTTGGAAATGAGTTTGTTTGGGTTAGTGTGATTATTGGTTGGATGTTAGATTTTTGGTTGTTTGAAGGTGTATTTTGAAGGTTTATAATGTTTTTATGTTGTTGGTTTGAAGGTATGAGAGTTGGTATGGTTTGGGAAGAAATTTTGGAGCAAAAATGGTGATTTTTCGGGGAACAGACATTGGCGATCGATCGCCCGTTTCAGGCGATCGATCGCGCCCGGGCAGTGCACGTTTGTTTTATCTGGCAATCGATCGCCACTTTTGGGAGATCGATCGCGCCAAATGTGGCGATCGATCGCCAAAGACAGAAAAATTGAGTAGCGGGCAGAGAGGTCTCGCGATCGATCGGCCCCTCGCGGCGATCGATCGCGAGATACAAAATGTTGTGTTTTTGGATATTTTTGTGAGATATTTGATATTGGATTATTATTGGCTCCTAACATTGGTTTGTGTGAATGTGTAGAACCATCTCAGGTGGCCACACAACTTAGGAGATAAAGTCTACGACACAACACATTTTGGGACTAAGGTACGTAGTGAGACGTACGGGCATCGGACGGTAAAACATATTATTACGTATTGAATTGGTTATGCACTATGGTTGCACACATGGAATTGATTATGCATTTTGGTTGCTGACCGCTTTATTTTTAAACAAAAGATATTTCAAAGATTGGTTTGAAGCGATTCTACCGCAAGTGCACGGTTGTCAAGTTTTAGTATATTGAAAATTAAGTACAGGTTGTCGAATTCACAGGGACTAACGTATAAGTACCAAATAAGATAAGTAAAATTATATTTTGTGGGGTCTTCCCACCTTAACAGTGATTAATAGACATAAGAAAGACTAATCATGCATTAATAACATCTTAGGGTTCTAGTTGTTGCAAGAGCTAACAGAATTACAGGCCAAATAAAACTTCAAAGCTTATTAGTTACATTCCCATGATGAATGTTAACATGTTAGATTTATACTACTCCTAGAGTAGATACTAAACAGAAGTTGAATCCTAAACGTTCCTGTGTTCCTCGTAGCTCACTGCCTCAACCCGACCCTTAGTCCTTTAGTCCAAAGGTGTACCTACAGGAACAACCCGTCATGAGCATGTATATCGTTACTTAACATCATAAGGTAATGGCATATAAATAAATGCATGGAAATAATTGGTAATGTATACTTCCTGGTTAATCGCATTAACCCTCTTTGGTTGTCCCTGTTTCATAGCCATGCATAAAAACCATTAATTCTTGACATGAATGATTAAGATCACCATCTTATAAATATCATCATCTTATAACGTCATCATCATATAAGCATCATTGTCTTATAAATATTATCATCTTGTAACATCATCATCATATAAGCATCATCATCTTATAACATCATAACAAAATATAACAATAAATGTACGACATCTTAGTTAAGTGAACATGCTGGTTATTCGTTACCTTCTTCTTGTTGTTCCTGATTCATAATCATGCATATGGCATCTTACCCTGTGGCATCTTACCACATTATAAACATCGCATGGCCTCTTACCATGTGGGGTATCTTACCCCGTGGCATCTTACCACAAATACATCGCATGGCTACTTACCATGTGGGGCACCTTACCCCGTGGCACCTTACCACAAATACATCGCATGGCTACTTACCATGTGGGGCACCTTACCCGTGGCACCTTACCACAAATACATCGCATGGCTACTTACCATGTGGGGCACCTTACCCCGTGGCACCTTACCACAATAACGTTACATGGCTACTTACCATGTGGGGCACCTTACCCCGTGGCACCTTACCACAATAACGTTACATGGCTACTTACCATGTGGGGCACCTTACCCCGTGGCACCTTACCACAATAACATCATGTAAACATCATCGTATAAACATCATCGTATAAACATCATCGTATAAACATCGTATACACATCATCGTATAAACATCGTGAATACTCATGCAATAAAAGCATAGGTGTAGTATAAAGATGTGTGTTACCGTCCGATGCCCGTACGCCTCTTACGTACCTTTTCAAAAGGAGGAGGAGTCAACAGACTTTATCTCCTTGATGGTGCCGGTACCTGGGATGGTTCTACAAGACCACATAATACCATATTAGATGCCTCAAAACCATCTCACATCATAAAATTAACAAAATAAAACATCATTATATTTTTTTCAACTTGCTGCCTCTCTCGATCGATCGGCCCAAGATCTCGATCGATCGAGACACTGTGCACTAACAGTGCCTTAGCTTCCTGCCTCGGTCGATCGATCGAAGCATTTTACCGATCGATCGAGAAGCTTCACCGATCGATCGAGAAATCCTTCGATCGATCGGCATCAAGATTTTAAAACATACATTAGACCTACTGTCTCGCTCGATCGATCGAGACCAAATCTCGATCGATCGAGAGCTCTGAATAATCGGGATTTTTCCCAGATTTTTGAGCACCTCTTTTCATACCATCTCTTCTACTTCATAACACATTTTTCATGCTAAAACTATCATGTGAATAACTTCATAAAATATCCATGTAAGCACTTAAATCAAAATTTTAACAAAACCTAAGCTAACATGCATCATATCATCATCATAAACTTAGAGCTCAACCAACTTACAGAAAACAGGGCATCATGGCATTACCCAGATTTTCGAGCACTCCATTTCATGCCATAAAAACTATACCATAATTCATAAAACATGCTTGAACAAAAATATCCTGGGCTTTACCAACTTATCATTCGTGTACCCAAATCGAAGGTTCACCCAAAGACCCATCTAACATGCATAATATAACCTCCTCAATACCACTCTCAATCCACATTTTTCCAGAAAACAGGGGAAACATCTTCCCAGATTTTCGAACACCCTAGTTCACATGCTTTAATCCTTCATATAAAACACATAACATGCTCAAGGAAAAATACTGAGAGCTTCATAATAACACCATTTAATCATTTAAATCGAAGGTTTCAAGAAACCTAAGCTATCATGCCATTTTTACCATACATAAAAGCAAGAACCTAATAAGCTTAAAAACACAGACAGAGCATGGTTTCTTACCCTACTTTGCTCCGATTTTTGAGAGACTTCCAAGGGATGAAAATGGCAAGGCTCCTCAAGTTTTTACTCAGCAAGTGCTGGTGTTTCTTTGGGAGAGAAGGGTCGAGATTTGGGATGGAAGGATGAGGCTGAATGATTGAGCCAAGTGGGGTGAGAAGTCAGCCTATCAACAGTTTGATTGGCATGGGTTAGGGGGGTGGTTGCATGTAGGGTGGTTTGTGGTGTTTAATTGTGTCCCGGTATTTCATACGATGTATAAAAATATCTTCCCTTGATATTTTATAATTGTACTACATCAATACAACAATTAAAAACACGTAATATGCCCCCTAAACCACATCATCATATCATAAATATAATCCCCCACTTAAAATACCACAACCCTCTTAAATACATCGTAGCACATAATCATATAACATTTCGGGGGTATTACATATTTAGCCTACGATAAAGAAGTTTGATTAACTAGATCTAAATTAAACTAAAGAATAAAGATTAAACTAGAAATAATGAAAAGAATGGTTCCGGAAATGCAAAGGTAAGTTACTCGAGAAAATTACCGAGTTCGTCGTTCAATTATGTTCTCTCTAATGATTCAATGGAATTCTCAGTTCATCAACCAATTGATTTTAAAGGTGAAAGGTTTTCACTATTATTCGATACACTCTCTCGAGCTGTAACGAAATTAACAATAAATTAGAATAAGTCACTCTCGTGCACCTATTTACTAATTCAAAGTTGCTTAAATTATCAAAACCTTATAACTCTAAATCTCTCGATTCCAAGTTCTCACATATGCGATATCATCTCTCGATCTCAATCGTGACATACATCATAAATTATTGAAGCGTGTTACAACGTTATCTCTCGATCTCGGCTGTAACCCTCAAATTCAATCAAAGCTAGCTAGACTTTGATCTACACATGCAATTAATTTATGAACAATAACAATCAATACACTCAAGTACCAATGAATCAATATATCAAACACAACGAAATTAAAACTCAATAATATAAATTAAATTTAATTCAAATCAAATACATAAGAGTTTTATTGTCTCTCGACCTCTAAAACATCAAATGAAATTGAAAATCAAATAAATTAAAGTTCAGAAATACGATAAACGATGGATGAATCCGTGCGTTGCACCGTGGTTTCTTCTCTTGTTCCTTCCTTGCACTCCTGAATAGATTGGCTCGACCTTGGACGAAGAACGGAGATTGGATCTCCTTGGCGGCGGCTGGGCGGCGGCTCTCCTTGACCTAAAAATAGTCTCAAATGGTCTGATATGGTGTGATATGGTGTGAATCAAGCTTCCCGCTTAAAAGCCCTCCAAAATCACGATAAGAAAGGAAAATAAAATCTTCAGGATTTTGCGTCTCGATCGATCGGAAGGTTTTCTCGATCGATCGGCGCACTGTTCATGCCCGCTTTTGAATCTCACTGTCTCGATCGATCGATCGAGATTTTCCACCGATCGATCGAGAATTTGAAAAAAATCAGCTCCGAAGTTACTGCCTCGCTCGATCGATCGAGATTTCCACCGATCGATCGAGACTTGAAAATCTTTGATGCTCAACTCTCTGCCTGGCTCGATCGATCGAGAGTAAATCTCGATCGATCGAGATTCCCAAAATTTCATTTCCTCAATTTTTGTTCTTTCACGCCTCGATTTCGCCCGTTATCTTCATATAAGCTCATTTCTTCCACTTACGATCCATTTTCCTGAAACAAACGAATAAACACCAAAAAGCATAATATCATCCAGGAAAAAGAACGGAAAGTAGGAAGAATTTACAGTTAAAAACACTCAAAATCTAAGCCTATCAGTTGCATATGTGGTCTTGTTTATGCATCATGGATTGCATACATGGTATGGTCATGCATTTTGGTTGCATGTGTATATTAGATGCATTGGTGCATGTGATTGTGAGTCGGGATTATATTACAGTGATGGAGAATACTTGCCGCCAGCGGCGTAGCGATGTGAATACTTGCCGCCGTCATACCGTAGCGATGAGAGAATATTTGCCGCTAATATGAAGCGAAGAACACGACCGCTGTCATATTTATAGCGAGGGATATAGTGCAGCTGATATTGTCTAAGCGAGGGGTATTTCCGCTCTCATGTTAACGCGAGGGGTATTATGCCACTGATATAATAAGGCTCGGGAATTGAACACGGTATACATGGAAATCGGTGCATGTCATGACATACATTATTGGTATTATAATCTATTGATTATGATTGTGGTATAGGGACAACCAAGGGAGCTTTTAAATGTATTAAATACAGGAAGTGAATCGTATTTACGGTCCATGCATTTAAATTACAATCAAATTATTGTGAATATGATTTATATACATGCTCATGGTTTTGGGGTTGTTCCTGTAGGTACTTTTGGGTGGACGGGCTAAGGCGGGTTGATGCGGTGCCAGTGAGGAGTGCTTTTGGCATAACAGGCTTAATTCTTTTGTATAGTCTCTACTCTAGGAGTAGTGTAAAACTATAAGATTAGCATTCAATTGGTTGGGAATGTAAATGATACCTTTTGGAAATTTTATTTTGGCCTGTAAGCCTAATAGCTCAAGACATCAACACAAACTTATACTCTGTTTATGCATGTTTAGCTCTATTACGCCTTTAATCCACACTTAAGGATCTAGGGTCCTTACATTAGTGGTATCAGAGCAGTGGTTAGAAAACCCGGGAACGAGTGAAGGGTAGCCTTAGCATGGTTGGCTAGGTGTTTGAATTGGGGCATGTTTATGCATATGGCGCATATTTATGTGTACAATTGTTATACTAACATGCTTATTGTCACTCATATTATCTAACGGTATGGTATATATATTGTTTGGAATTGTTGTTAACCCTTGTGTTACAGCATGGCGGCTATGAATTTGGGGAACCTCAACGAAGAAGTTGGTGATATTGGAAGCGTGAATGCTAGCATTGGTCAAAAGAATCCCTTACCTCCACCTACAGTGGGCATGGAGCCGGTTGCTCAGTTGTCATTTGTGGGGTCTTCCCACCTTAACAGTGATTAAAAGACATAAGAAGGACTAAAAATGCATTAAAGTAACATCTTAAGGTTTTGGTTGTTACATGAGCTAACGGGATTACATGCCAAAATGCAAAACTTCAAAAACAATTCATTACATTCTAAAGGAATGTCATTTAGATTTACACTACTCCTAGAGTAGATACTAATCATCACTTGAATTCTATACATTCCTGTGTCCCTCGCAGCTCACTGCCTCAACCCGACCCTTAGTCCTTTCGTCCGATAGTGTACCTACAGGGACAACACATCATGAGCATATATAATCTTACTTAACATTATAAACATCATAGTAAATGCATGAAACATTGGTTAAGTAATATGCTGGTTGTACATTCACTTCTTATTGTTGTCCCTGATTTAGAATCATGCATATGGGGCATCTTACCCCCGTGGCATCTTACCACAACATCATCGTATAGCCTCTTACCATATGGGGCATCTTACCCCGTGGCATCTTACCACAATACATCGCATGGCCTCTTACCATGTAGGGCATCTTACCCCGTGGCATCTTACCACAATACATCGCATGGCCTCTTACCATGTAGGGCATCTTACCCCGTGGCATCTTACCACAATACATCGCATGGCCTCTTACCATGTAGGGCATCTTACCCCAATACATCACATGAATGTCATCATATAAGCATCGTATAAGCAATAAACATCATATGAACTTCATCATATAAACATCATATAAACATCATCATGTAAACATCGTATAAACACTGTCATTTCATCGTGAATACTCATGCAATAAAAGCATAGTTGTAGTATAGAGATGTGTGTTACCGTCCGATGCCCGTACGCTTCTTACGTACCTTTTCAAAAGGAGGAGGAGTCAACAGACTTTATCTCCTAGATGGTGCAGGTACCTGGGATGGTTCTACAAGACCACATTATACCATATTAGATGCCTCAAAACCATCTCACATCAAAAACTTAACAAAATAAAACATCATTAAATTTTCAACTTTCTGCCTGTCTCGATCGATCGGCCCTAGGTCTCGATCGATCGAGACACTGTGCACTAACAGTGTCTTGGCTTCCTGCCTCGCTCGATCGATCGAACATTTTACCGATCGATCGAGGAGCTTCACCGATCGATCGAGAAATCCTTCGATCGATCGACATCAAAGTTTTAAATCATACATTAGACCCACTGTCTCGCTCGATCGATCGGAACTAAATCTCGATCGATCGAGAGCTCTGAAAAATCGAGACTTCCCCAGATTTTTGAGCACCCCATTTCATACCATCCATACTACTTCATATCACACATAAAGTGCTTAAACAAGAATATCAATAACTTCCACATACTTTCATGCATGTATTAAATTTAAAGGTTCACTTATAACTTAAACCTACATGCATTAAACCTACCCCTTTTTATCATTACCCGACCAGCTTTTTCAGAAAACAGGGCATGATTCTTCAGTCCAGAATTCTTGAACACACATCTTTATTGCAATGAAACTACTACATATCCCGTAGTTCATGCTTAAACAAATATGTTGGCATGTTCACCAAACTTCCTGGTATGTACTCATGCCAAAGGTTTATTCATAACCTAAGCTAACATGCATCATAATATCATCATAAACTTAGAGCTCAACCAACTTACAGAAAACAGGGCATCATGGCATTACCCAGATTTTCGAACACTTAGTTTCAAGCCAACAAAACTACCACATAGCACATATATCATGCTCATATAAACATGCTAGGAACTTCATAGGAACATCATGAATGAGCTTAAATCAAAGGTTCGACAAAAACCTAACCTAGCATGCCATTTTCATACCAAGTAAAACATTAACTTAAACAAAACTTAAACCAAACAGAATATGGTTTCTCACCCTCCTTTGCTCCAATTTTTGGAAGGTTTCTTGCAAAGAATTTTGAAGTTTCTTCCTTCCTACCTGCTAAGCTGGAGCTGGATGTGTTTTTGGACGAAAATGGGGTGAGATTGGAGTGATGGAGGTGAAGTGAAAGAGTGGGGGAAAAGGCATGGGCACCCAGCCACTTGCAGCATGGGTTGGGGGTAGGTGGTGTGGGTTGGGGTGCCATGTGGTGTTTAATTGTACCCCGGTATATAGTACGATGTATTAAAATATCCTCACTCGATATTTTCTAACTTCATATAATTAATACATCCCTTATAATACCCAACATGCTCCCCACATCATATCATCATAACATAATTCGTGGCCCCCAATTTAAATACACCATAACCCTTAGACACATCATAATTCATCATCATAGAACATAATCATATTACATTTCGGGGTATTACATTACTCCCCTACTTATAAGATTTCGTCCTCGAAATCCACATGCATCATCATATCGAAACTAAACATAAAAACATACCAGAGAATAGTTCCGGATAGTGCTGCACCATATGTCGTTCCGTCTCCCACGTAGCCTCCTCGACACCCCGACGATCCCACTGAACTTTGACCATCGGTATAACTTTGCTTCGTAGTCTGCGATCCTCTCGATCCAGAATTCTGATAGGTCGTTCAACGTAGGACACATCTGAATCTAACTGTACTTCAGTAGGCTGTAAGACATGGGACGGGTCTGGCTCATACTTCCTCAACATAGAGACATGGAAAACATCGTGTATGCCAGACAAGGATGGCGGTAGAGCCAAACGATATGCCAAAGTACCGATACGCTGTAAAACTTCATATGGCCCAACATACCTCGGAGATAACTTTCCCCGCATCCCAAAACGAACCACACCCCTGAAGGGCGAGATCTTTAAGAAGACCCTGTCTCCTAACTGGAATTCTAGCGGTCGTCGCCGCTTATTGGCATAGGCCGCTTGCCTATCTTGGGCCGCTTTCATCTTCAGGCGTATCAACTTTATCTTACCTTCCATATCCCTGATCATATCCGGTCCTCCGACCGCTTTGCTAGTCAAGTCCTCCCAATACATCGGTGATCTACATCGTCGTCCATACAGAGCTTCAAAAGGGGCCATTTGAATGCTCGCTTGATAACTGTTATTATAGGAGAACTCCACCAGCGGCACTGAATCCTGCCACGGAGTATCAAACTCCAAAACACACGCCCTCAACATGTCCTCGAGCGTCTGAATGGTACGCTCTGTTTGGCCGTCTGTCTGAGGGTGATAGGCCGTACTCAGTCTCACCTCTGTGCCCAAAGCTGTCTGGAGACCCTCCCAGAAATGTGAAGTGAATCTCGGGTCTCTATCAGACACTATCGAGACTGGAATACCATGCAATCTCACAACATCCCGTATATACATTTGGGCCATCTTTAAGTATGTATACGACATACTATAAGGGATGAAATGAGCCGTCTTCGTTAGCCTATCTACGATAACCCAGATCGCATCAAATCCTGAGGTCGTCCTTGGCAAGTGGGTCACGAAATCCATAGATATATGCTTCCACTTCCATTCAGGAACCTCTAAGCTCTTCAGCTCTCCACCAGGCCTCTGTCTCTCTGCCTTTACCTGCTGGCAGATCAAACATCTTTTAACAAAAATGATTACCTCACGCTTCATGCGTCTCCACCAGAATTGATCGCATAGATCTTTGTACATCTTCTTTCCCCCTGGGTGGATACTGAAACGACTACTGTGAGCCCGCTCCAATATTCCCTTACGCAGTCCTGGTGCATCTGGGACTACCCATCGGTTGCCCAGTCTCAAGGAATCATCCTCAGCCACTCTAAACTTGGATGGTTGGCCTTGAAGTACCAATGAGGTCCACCTCTGAACCTCACTATCTGACTTCTGGGCCCTCCTGATTGCCTCAAATATATCTGGCTCCGCCAATAGGGTCGACACTCGCACAGGCGACGTGTCTACATTGAAATCATAGCCCAGTTGGCAATAAGACGTCATCAAGGCTGACAAACACATAACATCCTCTGCAGTATTCTTCACCTTCCGACTTAAGGCGTCTGCTATCAAGTTTGCTTTACCTGGATGGTACTCAATTTCACAATCATAATCTTTGAGCAAATCCATCCATCTTCTTTGCCTCATATTCAACTCTGCCTGAGTGAATAAGAACTTCAGGCTCTTATGGTCCGTATATATAGTGAAAGACGTGCCATACAAGTAATGCCTCCAAATCTTCAAGGCGAATATGATGGCCGCCAATTCCAAATCATGCACTGGATACTTAGCCTCGTGTGGCTTCAGCTGCCTCGATGCATAAGCCACCACATGCTTATCCTGCATCAACACACAGCCCAAGCCCTGCAATGACGCATCCGTATACAAGGCAAACCTCTTATCCTCAGACGGAATTACCAGTACAGGTGCTGTAGTCAAACGACGCTTCAGCTCTTGGAAGCTTTCCTCACAAGCCTCAGACCAAAAGAAGGGGACTCCTTTCTGAGTCAGCTGCGTCAGGGGTTTGGCAATCTTCGAAAAACCCTCGACGAAACGTCGGTAATATCCTGCCAAACCGAGAAAACTCCTTATCTCAGGTACAGAAGTGGGTGCAGCCCACTCCATCACAGCTTCAATCTTCCTTGGATCCACAGATATCCCGTGGCTAGATATGACATGGCCTAAAAATACCACGCTGTCCAACCAGAACTCGCACTTACTGAGCTTCGCATACAGCTGATGATCCCTAAGGATCTGAAGTACTATCCTCAAGTGCCTTACATGCTCTTCTTCCGTCCGAGAGTAGATAAGTATGTCGTCAATGAAGACTATGACGAACTGATCCAAATACGGCTGGAACACCCTGTTCATCAAACTCATGAAGACAGCTGGGGCATTCGTCACCCCAAAAGGCATGACCAGGAATTCATAGTGCCCATATCTAGTCCTGAAAGCCGTCTTCTGAACATCATCTTCTCTTACTCGAATCTGATGGTACCCCGACCTCAGATCGATCTTACTATAGAGCCTCGTACCTTGCAACTGATCGAACAAGTCATCGATCCTCGGGAGTGGATACTTGTTCTTTACTGTAGCTTTGTTCAACTGCCTGTAGTCAATGCATAGACGCATCGATCCATCTTTCTTCTTAACAAATAAGACAGGCGCACCCCATGGCGACACGCTAGGGCGTATGTAGCCCTTATCAAGGAGTTCCTGCAACTGTATCTTTAACTCCCTTAACTCTGCTGGTGCCATCCTATACGGGGCACGAGAAATTGCAGACGTCCCTGGTAGCAATTCAATCCCAAATTCGACCTCTCTCGTCGGTGGGAATCCGGGAATCTCCTCCGGAAAGACATCAGGAAACTCCGCCACTACGGGCACATCCTCAACCTTCAATTCCTTCACCTTATCCGTTATGTCAACAGCGTAGATAAGATATCCTTCATGGCCTCGTTCCAATAGCTGTGTCATCTTGACAGCAGATATTAACGGAATCTTCGGACGGGAACCATCCCCATAGAATGTCCACTGGACTCCCAATACAGATCTAAATCGGACAGTCCTTTGCCTACAGTTTACCACTGCCTGATACTTGTTCAGAACGTCGATGCCCACAATGCAATCGAAGTCTGTCATTCCTAACACAATCAAATCTGATCTTAACTCATTATCCTCAAAATAAATGAGGCCATCATAAACAATCTGATCCGTAGTCAAACTTCTTCCAGCGGGGGTCGAGACCATAAGAGGCATGGGGGACGGAGAAGTGCATATGTGGTGCCTTTCAACAAAACTTGTCGACACAAAAGAGTGTGACGCACCTGTGTCTATCAATGTAAGAGCAGGGTGCGTAAATAAAAGACACGTACCCGCTATAACTTCCTCCGGGGCCGCCGTAGCCTGCTCCCTCGTCAAAGCATACACCTGTCCCTGAGGTGGCCCCGCGGGCTGACCTCCATACTGTCTTGGCACAAAGGGTGGCCGGTGTTGTGCCGTTCTGTCCGCAGGTCTCCCCGTAGAGCTCTGCTGTCTTCCCCTGTTGGGACACCGCCGAGCAAAGTGGCCTCGGTCGCCACAGACATAACATCCTACGCAGTCCTTTGCCAAATGTGGCTGCCCACAAAGAGTGCACTGAACTCTTCCAGATCTGTCTCCCTGAGACTGTCCTCTCCCAGATGGAGCATCATTCCTACCTTTCCCTTTCCATCGATTCTCGGGCCTCTTGCCACTGAATCTCGATGCTGAAGTGTTCCCCCTAGGCTTAAATTGATCACCCCTGGGCTTCAAATTATCAGAAGTGGATCTCTGAGGGGGTGCCGGAGGTGGCACAGCATCAGGATATGCACCGACTCCCAGTTCAGCTAGCTCAGCTCGTGAGAGTGCATCATCAAAACAGGCAGGGCCATAAGTGATCACCCTGTCATACAGTTCAGGCCTCAAGCCCTTCATGAAATTCCGCATCTTCGCTTGAGTGCTTGCAGCTATGTGTGGCACATATCATAGTAAGGAACAGTAATGTAGAGCATAGTCAGATACAGGCATGGTACCTTGTCTTAAACTGGTAAACTCATCCTCCTTGGCCTGTCTTGCAGCGGCTGAGAAATAGCGGTTTAGAAACCGCGTTCGGAACATCTTCCAATTCACTTCCTGTCCCAGAGCCTCTTGCTCAATCACTGTGGTTTTCCACCACATCAGTGCCTTCTTGGACAGCTGAAATTCTGCTAATCGGATCCAGGCCGTCTTTGCGCAAGGCGCTGCCACAAATATCTGTTCGATCCTCTCTAACCATTCCTCAGCTTTCTCTCCTGATTCAGTTCCCTCGAACATCGGAGGTCGATACATCATAAACTGAGCCAAGCTCAATTCCCCAGGTAGCAACTGCTGTTCAGAGGGTTCCTCTCCCAAGGCTGGTGGTGGCAATGGGTTCGTACGCCCAGCACTTGCATTTACACTAATGGCGTCACCCACTTCTATATTTGCTGCCATGCTGCAACACAAGGGTCAATAACAACACCAAAAGCAGTTCATAATGCACATCGTTAGATAATTAAACATGTTAGCATAACATAGAAACTTCATATGCAAAATACACATAAAACATGTTCAATAGTAAGCACCTAGCTATCTTATTGCTAAGGCTACCCTTCGCTCATTCCTGAGTTATCTAACCACTGCTCTGATACCACTAATGTGGGGTCTTCCCACCTTAACAGTGATTAAAAGACATAAGAAGGACTAAAAATGCATTAAAGTAACATCTTAAGGTTTTGGTTGTTACATGAGCTAACGGGATTACAGGCCAAAATGCAAAACTTCAAAAACAATTCATTACATTCTAAAGGAATGTCATTTAGATTTACACTACTCCTAGAGTAGATACTAATCATCACTTGAATTCTATACATTCCTGTGTCCCTCGCAGCTCACTGCCTCAACCCGACCCTTAGTCCTTTCGTCCGATAGTGTACCTACAGGGACAACACATCATGAGCATATATAATCTTACTTAACATTATAAACATCATAGTAAATGCATGAAACATTGGTTAAGTAATATGCTGGTTGTACATTCACTTCTTATTGTTGTCCCTGATTTAGAATCATGCATATGGGGCATCTTACCCCCGTGGCATCTTACCACAACATCATCGTATAGCCTCTTACCATATGGGGCATCTTACCCCGTGGCATCTTACCACAATACATCGCATGGCCTCTTACCATGTAGGGCATCTTACCCCGTGGCATCTTACCACAATACATCGCATGTCCTCTTACCATGTAGGGCATCTTACCCCGTGGCATCTTACCACAATACATCGCATGGCCTCTTACCATGTAGGGCATCTTACCCCAATACATCACATGAATGTCATCATATAAGCATCGTATAAGCAATAAACATCATATGAACTTCATCATATAAACATCATATAAACATCATCATGTAAACATCGTATAAACACTGTCATTTCATCGTGAATACTCATGCAATAAAAGCATAGTTGTAGTATAGAGATGTGTGTTACCGTCCGATGCCCGTACGCTTCTTACGTACCTTTTCAAAAGGAGGAGGAGTCAACAGACTTTATCTCCTAGATGGTGCAGGTACCTGGGATGGTTCTACAAGACCACATTATACCATATTAGATGCCTCAAAACCATCTCACATCAAAAACTTAACAAAATAAAACATCATTAAATTTTCAACTTTCTGCCTGTCTCGATCGATCGGCCCTAGGTCTCGATCGATCGAGACACTGTGCACTAACAGTGTCTTGGCTTCCTGCCTCGCTCGATCGATCGAACATTTTACCGATCGATCGAGGAGCTTCACCGATCGATCGAGAAATCCTTCGATCGATCGACATCAAAGTTTTAAATCATAAATTAGACCCACTGTCTCGCTCGATCGATCGGAACTAAATCTCGATCGATCGAGAGCTCTGAAAAATCGGGACTTCCCCAGATTTTTGAGCACCCCATTTCATACCATCCATACTACTTCATATCACACATAAAGTGCTTAAACAAGAATATCAATAACTTCCACATACTTTCATGCATGTATTAAATTTAAAGGTTCACTTATAACTTAAACCTACATGCATTAAACCTACCCCTTTTTATCATTACCCGACCAGCTTTTTCAGAAAACAGGGCATGATTCTTCAGTCCAGAATTCTTGAACACACATCTTTATAGCAATGAAACTACTACATATCCCGTAGTTCATGCTTAAACAAATATGTTGGCATGTTCACCAAACTTCCTGGTATGTACCCATGCCAAAGGTTTATTCATAACCTAAGCTAACATGCATCATAATATCATCATAAACTTAGAGCTCAACCAACTTACAGAAAACAGGGCATCATGGCATTACCCAGATTTTCGAACACTTAGTTTCAAGCCAACAAAACTACCACATAGCACATATATCATGCTCATATAAACATGCTAGGAACTTCATAGGAACATCATGAATGAGCTTAAATCAAAGGTTCGACAAAAACCTAACCTAGCATGCCATTTTCATACCAAGTAAAACATTAACTTAAACAAAACTTAAACCAAACAGAATATGGTTTCTCACCCTCCTTTGCTCCGATTTTTGGAAGGTTTCTTGCAAAGAATTTTGAAGTTTCTTCCTTCCTACCTGCTAAGCTGGAGCTGGATGTGTTTTTGGACGAAAATGGGGTGAGATTGGAGTGATGGAGGTGAAGTGAAAGAGTGGGGGAAAAGGCATGGGCACCCAGCCACTTGCAGCATGGGTTGGGGGTAGGTGGTGTGGGTTGGGGTGCCATGTGGTGTTTAATTGTACCCCGGTATATAGTACGATGTATTAAAATATCCTCACTCGATATTTTCTAACTTCATATAATTAATACATCCCTTATAATACCCAACATGCTCCCCACATCATATCATCATAACATAATTCGTGGCCCCCAATTTAAATACACCATAACCCTTAGACACATCATAATTCATCATCATAGAACATAATCATATTACATTTCGGGGTATTACATCATTGCCAGGGGAGCTTAGTCTGACTCAGTTTCAGACCTTCCACCCGCCCATGTTTGAGGGGACAGAGACCGGGGAAGAAGCTGAGGAGTGGCTCTAGAGACTAGAGCAGATATTTGTGTCCGCTCCTTGTGCTAGGACAACATGGCTGAGGTTGGCGGAGTTCCAACTAGCGAAGAAGTCTTCTATGTGGTGGAAGACGACGGTGATGGAGCTGAGAGCTCAAGGTATGGTGATTGACTAGACTTTATTCAGAACCCGGTTTCTAAATCGGTACTTCTCTGATGCGGCTAGGCAGACAAAGGAGGATGAGTTTACAAGCTTGAAGCAAGGGAGCATGACAGTCTCGAACTATGCCATGCATTATCCATCTTTGTCGAGGTATGTTCCCCATATCGCAACAAACGGGCATGCCAAGATGAGGCACTTTCTGAAGGGGCTGCGACCGGAACTTTTTGATCGGGTTATCTCCAACAACCCCACATCTTTTGATGATGCTCTCATTAGAGCGGAATTGGCAGAGATCGGAGTCAGTGCTTACCCGGACGTTGCACCCCCACAGGTCCCACCGCCGAGACCAATGTCTAGTAATCTGAGACCACGAGGAGAATCATTTAAACCTCGTGGGGCTTCATCCTCTTCTTCTCGGTTTGGTGGGAGGCGAATGGATAACCGGAGGGGTAGTACACCTAGCAATAGAGGGCAGACTCAAGTGAGTAGGAGTGGAGTGGTGAAGTGTCATTTTTGCGGAGGACCACATCACATGCGAGACTGTACGACTTGTTATAAATGTGGCAAGATGGGCCACATATCTCGGTTCTGTCAGAACAGTGATGGCCAGGTGGACCTCAGGGGAGGCAGAGGACGGTTTTCTAGTGGGACAGTACAGCACAGGCAGCCGATGGTGCCTCGACAGATGGGAGGACAAGCGATGGGGCTACCTCAGGGACAGGTCTATGCATTGACCAGGGAGCAGGCCGATGCAGCTCCAGAGGAGGTGATAGATGGTACATGCCTTCTATTTACATATTCCGCCTTTATTTTTATAGACACAGGTGCTTCACACTCCTTTGTGTCTGTGGACTTTGTGGCGAGGCATCATATGTGCACGTCTCCGTTACCCACGTCTCTATTGGTCTCGACACCCACCGGAAAGAAAGTTGTTGCTGATCAGTTTCTGATAGACTGCCTCATTTATTTTCAGGGCAATGAGATAAAGGCAGATTTGATTGTACTGGGTATGTTAGACTTCGACTGCATTGTGGGCATCGATATTCTGAACAGATTTCAGGCGGTAGTGGATTGTTGGTAGAAGACAGTTCGATTCAGATCTGTTATGGGGATTCAGTGGATTTTCTATGGCAACGGTTCTCGTGCTAAGATTCCGTTAATCTCGGCAATTAAGATGTCCCAATTATTGGAACGTGGACACACGAGCTACCTTATCTATGCCGTGGACACGAGGGGAAAGAGTAAAGAGTTGAGGGTTGAGGATGTACCAGTGGTAGCGGAATTTGCTGATGTGTTCCCGGAGGAGATTCCAGGATTTCCACCGGCTAGGGAAGTCGAGTTTGGGATTGAGTTGTTACCGGGGACATCCGCTATTTCTGTGCCCCTTACAGGATGGCACCGACAGAGTTAAGGGAATTGAAAGAACAACTACAGGAACTCCTTGATAAAGGATATATACGCCCTAGCGTATCGCCTTGGGGCGCACCGGTTCTTTTTGTGAAGAAGAAGGATGGTTCGTTGCGTTTGTGCATCAATTACCGACAACTGAACAAGGCCACGGTAAAGAACAAGTATCCTCTCCCAAGGATTGATGATTTATTTGATCAGTTGCAAGGCACGAAGCTGTATAGCAAAATTAATTTGAGATCCGGGTACCACCATATATGGGTCAGGGGGGGATGTGCAGAAGACAGCATTTCGGACTCGGTATCGGCACTGCGAGTTCTTAGTGATGCCGTTCGGTGTGACGAACGCCCCGGCTGTCTTTATGAGCTTGATGAACCGGGTGTTCCAACCCTATCTGGATCAGTTCATCATTATGTTTATTGACGACATACTCATCTACTCCCGAAGTGAGGAAGAGCATGTGAAACACTTGAGGACAGTGCTCCAGGTCCTCAGAGATCACCAGTTATATGCCAAGATCAGCAAGTGTGAGTTTTGGTTGAGTAGTGTAGTGTTTCTGGGTCATGTCATATCTAGCAGTGGGATATCAGTGGATCCCAGGAAGATTGAGGCTGTGATGGAGTGGGCTGCACCCACTTCTGTGCCCGAGATACGGAGTTTTCTTTGTTTGGCTGGCTATTACCGACGCTTCGTCGAGGGGTTTTCTAAGATTGCTAAGCCACTGACTCAGTTGACTTACAAGGGAGTACAATTCTTTTGGTCAGAGGCTTGCAAGGAGAGCTTCCAAGAGTTGAAGCAACGATTGACGACGGCGCCGGTGTTGGTGATCCCCACGGAGAACAAGAGTTTGTCCTTTACACTGATGCATCACTGTAGGGCTTGGGTTGTGTACTGATGCAAGATAAGCATGTGGTAGCTTATGCATCGAGGCAGTTGAAGCCGCATGAGACTAGATACCTGACCGCTTTATTTTTAAACAAAAGATATTTCAAAGTGTAGTGTGAAGCGATTCTACCGCAAGTGCACGGTTGTCAAGTTTTAGTATAGTGAAAATTAAGTACGGGTTGTCGAATCCACAGGGACTAACGTATAAGTACCAAATAAGATTAATAAAATTATATTTAGCCTACGATTAACAAAGTGTGATTATCTAAAGCAAACTTAAACTAAGAAATGAAACTCAAACAAGAAACAATAAAATGAATGGTTCCGGATATGCGAAGGTAAGTTGCTCAAGAAATTTATCAAGCTCTTCGTTCAACTGTGTTATCTTTACTGATTCATTTGAATAAACAATTTATCAACCAATTGATTCTAAGGGTGAAAGGTTTTCGCTATTATTCAATACACTCTCTCGAGCTGTAAAGAAACTAACAATAAATTAGAATAAGTCACTCTCGTGCACCTATTTACTAATTCAAAGTTGCATAAATTATCAAAACCTTATAACTCAAAATCTCTCGATTCCAAGTTCTCACGTATGCGATATCATCTCTCGATCTCAATCATAACATACTTCATGAATTAAATGAGCGTGTTACAACGTTATCTCTCGATCTCGGTTATAACTCTCAGAGTCAATCAAAGTTAGCTAGGCTTTGATCTTAACAATCGATTAAATCATGAACAATAGACATCAATACACTCAAACACAATTGAATCAATATATCAAACACAATGATACTAAATCTCAATAAAATAAACAGAATTGTTTCAAATCAAATACAAAAGAAGTTTAATCGTCTCTCGACCTCAAAAACATCAATTGAAAATTAATATGAAATAGATTAAAGTCTAGAAATACGATAAACGGCGGAATGAATACGTGCGTAGCACCGAAATCTCTTCTCTTGCTCCTTCCTTGCACTCCGGAATTGATGGCTTTACTTTGGCGAAGAACCGGAAGAACGGATCTCCTTGGCGGCGGCTGGGCGGCGGCTAGGGCTCTTCTTTGGTCCAGAAAAATCGTCTGATATGGTGTGTCATTGATTTGGAAGTGATTTATCCTTTTATACCTCAAAAATCATTTCAAAAATGGAAGATAAGATTTTCCCGGATTTGCGTCTCGATCGATCGAGATTTGCGTCCGATCGATCGGTGCACTGTTCATGTCAGCCTTTGAAACTCACTGCCTCGCTCGATCGATCGAGATTTTCTACCGATCGATCGGGACTTTGAAAAAATCAGCTCTGAAGTTACTGCCTCGCTCGATCGATCGAGATTTTCCACCTATCGATCGAGACTTGAAATTCTTTTCTTCTCAGCGCACTGTCTGGCTCGATCGATCGAGATCTCGATCGATCGAGATTCCGAAAATCTCACTTCCTTCATTTCAACTCTTTCTCGCCTCGATTTCGTCCGTTATCTTCATATTAGCTCATTTCTTCCATTTCCGATCTAATTTCCTGAAACAAACGAATAAACACCAAAAAGCATAATATCATCCAGGAAAAAGTACGGAAAATGGGAAGAAATTACAGTTAAAAACACTTAAAATCTAAGCCTATCAACTCCCCCAAACTTAGACTTGATCGTCCTCGAGCAAGCAATAAGCTCAAAAAGAAAAATTAAACTCGATACTAAGTATGAATCATCTTTACAACATACGTAAAAACTCAGAAATCCTACTTACACATCAATAAAAGTCATTCAACATTTAACAAGAAGCAATTCCTCCTAAGTTAAACAATACATCGCAACATCAGAACGTGCGTGTGTGCTATTGTCAAACATGAGTTACATATATATCTTTAAGATCAACATGTGCCATATCAACTCCTAGTCAAGATTACTTTGAACTACTCTACAAATTTACTATCCAGCACTTCTCCACTAATGTAATTATTCCCTAGACTTGGATCAGCAGGACTTTAAAAGCTTATAACGTTAGGCCTTTTGGTGTCGGCTCCAAAGAAAAGGTAGGATAGAAGCAAAGAAGAGAGTATAACAGAATCAGTTCAAAATCTTCTCACATAATCATTGAGCTTCTCTTCACATTTTCTAGCCTTGGCCACTTTGGGTCTTATTTAAATTTTCTTTTCAAGGCTTTTTCTCTACATCTTTTCTTTTTCTTTGCTCATTCTTTTGTTCATTTCATTTCTTTCACAATGAACTTATCAACATATAACAATTTAATGCAATGAATGAGATGCATTATACTCCCTTAGGGGTGGGTAAAAATTTTCTTTTAGGCTCAATCCAAGGTAGGTATAATGAGGTTGTCAAGAATGTTGAATGGGGGGTCTAATCATATGCAATGCATATACCATTCTTTTTCAATCAGGCACAAGAGGGGACACTAAGGAATAATGTATAACAGGTAGGCTTGAAAGGCTCAAACGGTCCAAAGATCGCCTAAATCATCTCAAGTCAAGTTCCTATAAATTTCGCCTCAAAGTGCTTTCAACTAAACTGTAGAGTTATCTAAGATACTCAAGACTCATCATCATACCAGAAAATAGTTTCGGGTAGTGCTGCACCATATGCCGTTCCGTCTCCCACGTAGCCTCCTCGACACCCCGGCGATCCCACTAAACTTTGATCATCAGTATAATCTTACTTTGTAGCCTGCGATCTTCACGATCCAGAATTCTAACCGGTCGTTCAACATAGGATACATCTGAACTCAACTGAACTTCTGAAGGTTGCAATACATGAGACTGATCGGGTTCATACTTTCTCAACATGGAAACATGAAAGACATCATGAATGCCGGATAAGGACGGTGGTAGCGCTAAACGGTAGGCCAAAGTACCAATGCGCTGCAATATTTCATACGGCCCCACATACCTCGGAGATAACTTTCCCCGCATACCGAAACGGACCACACCCCTGAAGGGTGAGATTTTCAAGAAAACCTTATCTCCCACTTGGAATTCTAGCGGTCGTCGCCGCTTATTGGCATAGGCCGCTTGCCTATCTTGGGCCGCTTTCATCTTTAAGCATATCGTCTTGATCTTTTCTTCCATATCTTTAATCATATCCGGTCCTCCGACCGCCTTACTAGTCAAGTCCTCCCAATACAGCGGCGATCTACATCGTCGTCCATAAAGAGCTTCAAAAGGAGCCATTTGAATGCTCGCCTGATAGCTGTTGTTATAGGAGAACTCCACCAGTGGTACTGAATCCTGCCACGGAGTATCAAACTCTAAAACGCATGCCCTTAACATATCCTCGAGCGTCTGTATGGTACGCTCTGTCTGACCGTCTGTCTGAGGGTGATAGGTTGTACTCAGTCTTACCTACGTGCCCAAAGCTGTCTGGAGACCCTCCCAGAAATGTGAAGTGAACCTCGGGTCCCTGTCAGACACTATTGAGACTGGAATGCCATGCAATCTCACTACATCCCGCACATAAAGTTGGGCCATCTTCATATATGTGAAAGTCATATTGTAAGGGATGAAATGGGCTACCTTCGTCAGCCTATCCACGATTACCCAGATCGCATCGAATCCAGAGGCCGACCTTGGCAAGTGGGTCACGAAGTCCATAGATATATGCTCCCACTTCCATTTAGGTACCTCTAAGCTCTTCAACTCACCCCCAGGCCTCTGTCTTTCTGCCTTTACCTGCTGGCAGATTAGACACCTCTTAACAAAAGCAATTACTTCACGCTTCATGCGTCTCCACCAAAATTGACTACATAGGTCCTTGTACATCTTTCTTCCTCCTGGGTGGATACTGAACCGGCTACTGTGGGCACGGTGCAAGATTCCTTGGCGTAATTCTGGTGTCTTTGGTACCACCCAACGGTTGCCTAGTCTCAATGAACCATCCTCGGCAACTAGGAACTTTGATGGTTGCCCTTGGAGCACTATTGATGACCATCTCTGAATTTCATTATCCGAACTCTGAGCTTTCCTAATAGCCTCAAATATATCTGGCTCAGCCAATAAGGTCGACACTCGCACCGGTGACGTGTCCACATCAAAATCATAGCCCAGATGGCAATAAGAAGTCATCATAGCTGATAAGCTCATAGTATCCTCAGCGGTGCTCTTCACTTTTCGACTTAAGGCATCTGCTATCATGTTTGCTTTACCCGGATGGTACTCTATTTCACAATCACAATCCTTGAGTAAGTCCATCCATCTTCTTTGCCTCATATTCAGTTCTGCTTGGGTGAATAAGAATTTCAAGCTCTTGTGGTCTGTAAAGATGGTAAACGTCGTACCATAGAGATAATGACGCCAAATCTTCAAGGTAAAAATGATGGCCGCCAGTTCCAGATCATGGACTGGGTATCTGGTCTCATGGGGCTTCAACTGCCTCGAAGCATAAGCTACCACGTGCTTATCTTGCATCAACACACAACCCAAACCTTGCAATGATGCATCCGTGTACAAGGCAAACTTCTTATTCTCAGAAGGGATCACCAATACTGGTGCTGTCGTCAAACGACGCTTCAATTCTTGGAAGCTTTCCTCACAAGCTTCGGACCAAAAGAACGGTACTCCTTTCTGAGTTAGCTGTGTCAATGGCTTAGCAATATTAGAGAATCCTTCGACGAAACGTCGGTAATAACCTGCTAAACCAAGGAAGCTCCGTATCTCGGGCACAGAAGTGGGTGCAGCCCACTCCATAACAGCTTCAATCTTTCTGGGATCCACAGATATCCCACTGCTAGATATAACGTGGCCCAAGAATACCACACTGTCCAACCAAAACTCGCACTTGCTAAGCTTTGCATATAATTGATGATCTCTAAGGATCTGAAGTAGTGTCCTCAAGTGCTCAACATGTTTTTCTTCAGTCCGGGAGTAAATAAGTATATCATCAATGAAGACTATGACGAACTGGTCCAAATATGGCTGGAATACCCTGTTCATTAAACTCATGAAAACAGCTGGGGCATTCGTCACCCCAAAGGGCATAACTAAGAATTCATAGTGCCCATATCTGGTCCTGAAAGCTGTCTTCTGCACATCATCCTCCCTTACCCGAATCTGATGGTACCCCGACCTCAGATCGATCTTACTGTAGAGTCTCGTACCCTGCAACTGATCAAATAAATCATCGATCCTCGGAAGTGGATACTTGTTCTTCACGGTAGCTTTGTTCAGTTGTCTGTAATCGACGCATAGACGCATCGAACCATCTTTCTTTTTAACAAATAACACTGGTGCACCCCAGGGCGATACGCTAGGGCGTATGTAGTCCTTGTCAAGGAGTTCTTGCAACTGAACTTTTAATTCCTTTAGTTCCGTTGGTGCCATCCTGTACGGGGCACGAGAATGGCTGACGTCCCCGGTAGCAATTCGATTCCAAACTCGACCTCTCTCGCCAGTGGGAATCCAGGAATCTCTTCAGGAAATACATCAGGAAATTCCGCCACTACGGGCACATCTTCAACCTTTAGCTCTTCCTTCTTTCCAGAAATATCAACGGCATAAATAAGATATCCTGTATGGCCTCGTTCCAATAATTGTGTCATCTTGACCGCGGATATCAACGGAATCCTTGAACGAGAACCATCCCCATAGAACGTCCATGAAACTCCCATATCAGATTTGAACCGCACTGTCCTCTGCCTGCAGTTCACAACTGCCTGATACCTGTTCAGAACATCAATGTCCAGAATGCAGTCAAAGTCTGACATTCCCAGAACAATTAAATCTGACCTTAGTTCTTTATCCTCAAAATAAATGAGGCCATCGTAGACAATCCGATCAGTAATCATACTTCTTCCAGCGGGGGTCGAGACTATAAGAGGCATGGGCGACGGAGAAGTACATATGTGGTGCCTTTCCACAAAACTTGTCGACACAAAAGAGTGTGACGCACCTGTGTCGATCAATATAAAAGAAGGGTGCGTAAATAAAAGACACGTACCCGCTATAATCTCCTCCGGAGCCGCTGTAGCCTGCTCCCTTGTCAATGCATACACCTGCCCTTGAGGTGGCCCCGTAGGCTGACTTCCAAACTGCCTCGGTACATATGGGGGTCTGTTCTGTGCTGTTCTGACCGTAGACCTCTCAGTAGAGTTCTGCTGCCTTCCCCTGTTGGGACACTGTCGAGCAAAGTGGCCTCTCTCGCCACAAACATAACATCCCACACAATTCTTCGTCAGATGTGGTTGCCCACAAAGAGAGCATTGAACCTCCCCAACATTACCTCCTCGAGACTGTCCTCCTCTTGGTGGGGCGTCATTCCTGCGGTTTCCTCTCCATCGGTTATCGGGCCTCCTACCACTGAATCTTGACGCAGAAGTGTTCCCCCCAGACTTGAACCTATCACCCCTTGGCCTTAAATTGTCGGGAGTAGATCTCTGAGGGGGTGCTGGAGATGGTACAGCATCAGGGTATGCACCTACCCCCAGTTCGGCTAACTCAGCCCGCGTAAGTCGTCAAAGCAGGTAGGGCCATATGTAATCACCCTATCATAGAGTTCTGGCCTCAAGCCCTTCATAAAGTTCCTCATTTTTGCTTGAGTGTCGGTGGCGATATGAGGTACATATCTGAGTAGAGAACAGTAGTGGAGGGCATAATCTGACACCGGCATGGTACCTTGCTTCAACTTAGTAAATTCATCCTCTTTAGCTTGACGTGCAGCCGCTGAAAAGTATCGGGCCATGAATCTAGTTCTAAACAGCTTCCAGTTTACCTCTTGACCCTGTGCCTCCTGTTCAATCACGGTGGTCCTCCACCACATCAGTGCTTTCTTGGCTAATTGGAACTCTGCTAGCCTTATCCATGCCGTCTTTGCACACGGGGCTGCCACAAATATTTGTTCTATCCTTTCTAGCCATTCCTCGGCTCGTTCCCCTGTTTCAGTCCCTTCAAAAGTCGGGGGCCGATACGCTAGAAATTGAGTCAAACTCAACTCTCCCGGCAGTAGCTGTTGTTCGGACGGTTCTTCGCCTAGGGCTGGCGGGGGTAGGGGATTCGTACGCCCCGCACTAGCGTTCACACTTACCGCATCACCAATGTTGATATTTGCTGCCATACTGCAACACAAGGGTTAACAACAAGATCCAAAAGCAATTCAAATAGACATCGTTAGAAAGCCATAACATGTTATCATAACACCCATATACTTCATGTGCAACATAATATGTCAAAAGTAAGCGCCTAGCCAACCTACTGCTAAGGCTACCCTTCACTCATCCCCGGGTTATCTAACCACTGCTCTGATACCACTAATGTAGGGTCTTCCTACCTTAACATCATATTAATAGCGTATTATGATCTAAACATGCATTAGAGACATCTTAGAGTTCTGGTTGCTATGTGAGCTCAATGTAATTACAGGCCAAAATGAAACTTCAATAGTTAGTTAATTACATTCCCAAAATGAATGTTAAGTCTAACAAAAATCCTGTATCTATCTTCTTATGCTCCTGTAGCTCACCATCTCAACCCGACCCTTAGTCTCGATCCAAAAGCGTACCTACAGGAACAACCCATCGTGAGCATGCACATCGTTACTTAACATCATGAGTTACTGGCATAGAAATAATGCATGGAAATAATTGATAACATATACTTCCTGTTTAATAGTACTATCCTTCCTTGGTTGTCCCTGTGTCATAATTACGCATATCATCATTAGTTCAAGACGTGAATGATTAACATCATATTTCGTATATAAGCTCACAACAATCCATGTTAAGTAGAAATGGTACTATCCGGGTTCTATTATGACAGCGGCACAATCGGCCCCCTCGCTCGACATAACTCATCGTATGATACCCATCGCTACACCTTGATAGCGGATGTATCTCTTATTCAGCGGATGATACCCATCGCTACACCTTGATAGCGGATGTACCCCATCGCTCAGCGGATGATACCTATCGCTGTACCTTGATAGCGGATGTACCCCATCGCTCAGTTATGTGAGCGGCAAGACCTTCCTCGCTTGCCCATAATAGTCACCGGACATTCAACCATTCTAAGTAGCATAGTTAAACATGCGTCATCATCTTATAAGCATCATCATTTCAAACATCATCATCTTATCATAATTGTCATCATAACATCATAATCATAAACTTATTCTTCATAATCATCATAATCATCACCATAAATACTTATGCAATTAATGCAAAGTCATAGTTTAGGAATATGTTACCGTTTGATGCCCGTACGTTTCTTACGTACCTTTTCAAAATGTGGTGAAATCGTAGTACTTTATCTTCTTGAAGTCGTGGGTCCTTGGGATGGTTCTACACAACCATACAATTCAATATTAGAAGCTAATCATAGTCCAATACTCAAAAATCCCACAAAATAATCAAAAACACCACTTTTGGTGTCTCGCGATCGATCTTCGTATGGCCCCGATCGATCGCGAGACTACACTGCCTCGTCCAACAAAATCTTTTAACTCGCGATCGATCGTCGAGTTTGCGCCGATCGATCGCGACCTCGCCGATCGATCGCGTCAAACTCGCGATCGATCGCGGAAGGCTACTGCCTTCACCCCTGTAGCTCGCGATCGATCGGTGGAAGGCGCCGATCGATCGCCGAGTCCTGTATGTCCGATTTTCGGGCACTATTCATCCTTCTCCTTCCCCAACTCAAACAAACCCAAACATTAAAACATCAACCATATAAAACCACTAAAAACCTTCAATAAACATCATCAAATACTCATGAGTTCAACACCCAACAAAATAATACCAACCCCAACAAACCCATTTCAAAACCTTTTTAAAACCCTTCCAAAACTCAATCAACACTTCAAGAACATCAATAAGTGATATATAAACATCATAGGCACTAAATCTTACCAAGAAGTGCAAGAACAAAGCTTTTACAAGGATTTCTTCCCACCTTTAGGACAAAAATCGAAAATGAGGGGAAGAGGGTTTTGGGAAAGTGATTTTGGGGATTTGAGTGTAAAGGTGAGGTAAAAGTGGTGGATCAAGTCTTTAATTCTTACATTTAACTTGTACCCCAATAATAACATGATGTATATAAAATACATCAACATGATAAGCATTTACAAAGTGCAACCAACTTCATTAAACCCATATCATCCTCATAATTAAAATTAACATCCTTAAATCATGTTACTTCTTCATTTCCCACACATATCTTAATCATCGTAATAAATCATCATATAAGCATAATTAATATTCAGATTGCCATCAATTAATTTCGGGGCATCACAAAAAGACATCAAAAGTGGGCTTCAACACCCTTATACAGTCCATATACATGCTTCCAGTTGCTCACATACGAGCAACAAATAAATGAATACCCATCTAACTGAATAAATAGCGTATCCTATTTACCCACTCTCATATACGCTTCTGCTTCTAGAAGCGGCATGATCCAACAAAGCTCGAACCAATATCCCAAAGTATTCTAGTACCTGTTGTACATGTTTCAACAGAACCAACCCCCACACGGGTGAGCATACCCTGTCACGATACTCATATTCATGACAATGCATAACAATTATAAATAATTCATAATATAACAATTTAAGATTATTTAAAATCCATATAAATGTACTCCCTGTACAGTTCTGAATCCGTATAGCTTCCACTAGCTGTTCCTGTTTCAGTCTCACATGCTTTCATAAACAATCAAGTTCAGTATCGTTAATCACAACATGAAACTCATCAATGCAATAAATTCAATATAATCACAATTCATCATTTATGCTCAATCATAACGAGTCTCATATCGAAGGCATCTCTGCCTGTACGTTAATCTCATTCTCAACCATTTCTCTATCGATCATGCCAAAGGCATCCATACCCAACTCCATATCCGGACCACGTACATTTACGTGTCCATCATACCACATATATCAACTCAATTCACATATTCATTTTCTTATATTTAGTTATCACAATTCAACGATATATGAATACTGGAATATGAAATAATTCATATTATACCTGCTCGTACGTCACTACGTACCTTATAGTCGACAACATGATTAAGCCATCCTTGATATCAGGAAGCTCGTACAGTATCTGTATCGAATATCAATTCCATATCACCTCATTTATATTATAAATAATATCATTCAAATCCTTCTCAACTCAATACAATAACTTCTATTTACAATTTAATAACATGAGCTTCATTACATAATCAAAGTCTTGAAGTTTACTCGACTTTCTCATGCCTTTATACATTTCGGTCGTACAATCTACTCAACATGCATTTAAGATGTATTACTCGTGCTTAAAGTTGTTATCCCATATACATTGCAAGGAACCTAGACTAATCGGTCTAGCTTTACCATACGTCATTTTGACATATACACATCTATACGCACTTATATACTCATACCCATGTATATACAACATATACACATACTAGTACAGTGAGAAGCTCATTAGGAAGAGATCGATTAACAGAACAGCAAGTAGTTCGATTTTTCAGCCTCTAAACACCAACCAATTCATATAAAATTCGACCAAACATCAAGGATTACAAACTCATTTCAACAGTAGAATCCTAGAAAAATATTGGCTAAATTCAATTCATTTTGTGATATCCCCGAAATGATTAATTGCAACTTGGTGCATTAATTGTGTTTATATGATTAATTATGATGGTAATTAATTATGTGTTGGAATTATTATGTGGAAATGCTTAGTCACGTGATAGTGACCCGGGATAGCATTTCAGGGTGCATGTTGGGTATGTTGGGAATTATGGTTGGAAGCATGATTTATTTGCCATGGTTAGCAATTGAACGAGTTGAGGTGGTGAGCCTTGTGGAGAATTCTTTTGAAGCAGAAATGACAGGATTATTTTGGATAGTATCTACTCTAGGAGTAGTATAAAACTATAGTTGAACACATTCTTTTGATTGGAATGTAATTAATCCATTTTAGTAGTCCTTATTTTTGGCATGTAATGCTTAAGCTCATAAACTCAACACGTTCTTTTACACTCTGATTATTATGATAGCTCTATTATGCCTTGATTCCGCACTTAAGGATTAGGGTCCTTACATTAGTGGTATCAGAGCAGTGGTTAGAGAACCCGGGAACGAGTGAAGGGTAGCCTTAGCATGATTGGCTAGGTGCTTACATTTGTAGCATGTTTATGCATGTGGTGCATATTGATGTATATCCTGTTATACTAACGTGCTTATTCTCATTCCTGTTATCTAACGGCATAACATATATATTGCTTTGGAATGGTTGTTAACATTTGTGTTACAGCATGGCTGCTAATGAGGAGGTTGGAGATGTTGGTAGTGTGAACGCAAGTATTGGACAAGTGAACCCTCTACCTCCACCAGCAGTAGGCTTGGAACCCGTAGCTCAGTTATTACTACCGGGTGAGATCAGCCTGACGCAATTTCTGTCTTACCATCCGCCCCGGTTTGAGGGGACAGAGTCCGGAGAAGAGGCTGAAGAGTGGTTGGAAAGACTTGAACAGATCTTTGTATCGGCTCCTTGTGCTGTTACAGCTTGGCTGAGGCTGGCGGAGTTTCAGTTAGCAAAGAAACCTCTCATGTGGTGGAGGGGCACTGTATTGGAGCTAAGAGCACTGGGTACTGTGATTGATTGGACACTCTTCAGGACTAGGTTTCTGAACCGGTACTTCTCCGCAGTGGCGAGACAGACGAAGGAGGACGAATTTACAAGTTTGAAACAGGGGAACATGACAGTGTCAGACTATGCCACGCGGTACTCTTCGTTGCTGAGGTACGTTCCCCACATTGCCACCAATGGGCACGCAAAGATGAGGAATTTTATGAAGGGGTTGCGACCGGAGCTCTATGACCGGGTTATCACCAATAACCCAACTTCTTTTGATGATGCTCTCACAAGGGCGGAGCTTGCCGAGCTTGGGGTGGGAGCTTATCCTAGTGCTATGCCACCACCAGTACCGCAACAGAGGCAGACTAATGATAGTTTGAGGCCCCGAGGAGAGTCATTTAAGCCTCGTGGTGCCTCTTCATCTTCACGGTTTGGTGGAAAGAAGTACTTTGGTCAGAAACAGGATAACAAGAAGAATTGGTCGGCCAATCGAGGGTCTTCACAAGGGAATAGGCCGGGAGAGCCTAGGTGCGACAATTGTGGAGGGCCACATTCTTCAAACAAGTGTCCTGCCTGTTATAGCTGTGGCAGGATGGGCCACATTTCTCGGTATTGCCCCACCCGGGGAGGAAAGTCAGAGTTTCAGGGCAACCGGCCGAGATTTGAGGATAGGACAATGCAGCAGAGGCAGCAGTTTGGGCCTCGACCATCGGGAGGTCAGACAGTGGGATCGCCCCAGGGACAGGTGTATGCGATGACTAGAGAGCAGGCCCAGGCATCCCCAGAGGAGGTGATCGCCGGTACGTGTCATTTATTTACGTACCCTGCTTTTATTTTGATCGATACAGGTGCCTCCCACTCTTTTGTATCGGTGGGTTTTGTGGAAAGACACCATATGCGCACGTCTTCTTTACCCACGCCTCTTTTGGTCTCGACACCCACTGGAAGAAATGTTTTTGCTGATCAGTTTATGGCAGACTGCCTCATTTATTTTGAGGGCAACGAATTGAGGTCAGACTTGATTGTGTTGGGCATGTCAGACTTTGACTGCATCTTGGGTATTGATATTCTGAACAGATATCAGGCAGTGGTAGATTGCCGGCAGAGGACAGTGAAGTTCAGACCTGAGTTGGGCAGTCAGTGGACCTTCTATGGCAATGGTTCTCGTGCGAAGATTCCGTTGATTTCAGCGATCAAGATGACTCAGTTGTTGGAACATGGACACACGGGTTATTTCATCTACGCCGTGGACACGTCTGGGAAGAATAAGGAACTAAGAATTGAGGATGTGCCAGTGGTAGCAGAGTTTGCTGATGTATTCCCAGAAGAGATCCCAGGATTTCCACCGGCTAGGGAAGTTGAGTTTGGGATCGAGTTGTTGCCAGGGACATCCGCTATCTCTCGTGCACCTTATAGGATGGCACCGGCTGAGTTGAGAGAGTTGAAAGAACAGTTGCAGGATCTCCTTGACAAGGGATATATACGCCCGAGCGTGTCGCCGTGGGGCGCACCAGTTCTCTTTGTGAAGAAGAAGGACGGCTCGATGCGGTTGTGCATTGATTACCGGCAACTGAATAAGGCTACAGTGAAGAACAAGTATCCTCTTCCAAGGATCGACGATCTGTTTGATCAGTTGCAAGGTACCAGGGTGTATAGCAAGATTGATTTGAGATCCGGATATCATCAGATTCGAGTCAGAGAGGAAGATGTGCAGAAGACAGCATTCCGGACCCGATATGGACATTATGAGTTCCTAGTGATGCCGTTCGGCGTGATGAATGCTCCAACGGTCTTTACGAGTCTGATGAACAGAGTGTTTCAGCCGTATCTTGATCAGTTCGTCATTGTGTTTATTGACGACATCCTCATCTACTCCCGGAGTGAGGAAGAGCATGTGAAACACTTGAGGACAGTGCTTCAGATTCTCAGAGAACATCAGTTGTATGCTAAGCTCAGTAAGTGTGAATTTTGGCTGAGCAGTGTAGTGTTTCTGGGGCATGTCATATCGAGCAGCGGGATATCTGTCGATCCCAAGAAGATTGAGGCTGTGATGGAGTGGGCTGCCCCCACTTCTGTGCCGGAGATACGGAGTTTTCTGGGTTTGGCCGGATATTATCGACGCTTCGTCGAGGGCTTTTCGAAGATTGCCAAGCCGTTGACACAGTTGACTCAGAAGGGTGTGCCTTTCTTTTGGTCAGAAGCTTGTGAGGAGAGCTTCCAGGAGTTAAAGCACCGGTTGACGACGGCGCCAGTGTTAGTGATCCCTACGGAGAACTCCAGATTTGTTCTGTATACTGACGCATCACTTCAGGGCCTTGGGTGTGTTCTGATGCAAGATAAGCATGTGGAAGCTTATGCATCGAGGCAGTTGAAGCCGCATGAGACCAGATATCCAGTTCATGACTTGGAATTGGCGGCTATCATCTTCGCCCTGAAGATTTGGAGGCATTATTTGTATGGTACTTCATTTACCATTTACACGGATCACAAGAGCCTCAAGTTTTTATTCACTCAGGCAGAGCTGAACATGAGGCAGAGGAGGTGGATGGACCTACTCAAGGACTATGATTGCGAGATAGAGTACCATCCGGGGAAAGCCAATTTGACAGCAGACGCTTTGAGCCGGAAAGTGAGGAGTTCTGCTGAGGACGTCATCCATTTGTCGGCTATGATGACCTCCTATTGCCATCTGGGCTATGATTTTGACATTGATGCATCACCTGTGTATATATCGACCTTGTTAGCTGAGCCAGATATCTATGAGAACATCAGGAGAGCTCAGAGGTCAGACGATGAGGTTCAGAGGTGGTTATCTTTAGTACATCTTGGTCAGCCAACGAAATTCAGAGTGGCCGATGATGGGTCTTTGAGATTGGGTGACCGTTGGGTGGTTCCGAGTACGCCGGAGCTGCGTAAAGGGACCTTAGAGCGAGCTCATAGTAGTAGACTGAGCATCCACCCAGGCGGGAAAAAGATGTATAAAGATCTGCGTGGTCAGTTTTGGTGGAAGAGAATGAAGAGTGACGTCGTCGCTTTTGTGAAGAGGTGTTTGATCTGCCAGCAGGTTAAGGCAGAGAGGCAGAGACCTGGCGGCGAGTTGAGAAGCTTGGAGATACCGAAGTGGAAGTGGGAGCACATTTCCATGGACTTCGTGACTCATTTGCCGAGGAGTGCTTCAGGCTTCGATGCTATTTGGGTGATCGTAGATCGATTGACCAAGGTAGCTCATTTTATCCCCTATAGCATGACTTTCACCTTTTTGAGGATGGCGCAGTTGTATATTAGAGATGTGGTGAGATTGCATGGGATCCCCGTTTCCATAGTGTCAGATCGAGACCCGTGATTCACATCTCATTTCTGGGAAGGCCTTCAGTCAGCCTTGGGAACTGAAGTCAGATTGAGCACTGCTTATCATCCTCAGACGGATGGCCAGATCGAGCGCACTATTCAGACGCTCGAGGACATGTTGAGAGCTTGTGTTTTGGAGTTCGATGCCTCTTGGCAGGATTCAGTGCCTTTGGTAGAGTTTTCTTATAACAATAGCTACCAGGCGAGTATTCAGATGGCTCCGTTTGAAGCTCTTTATGGCAGACGGTGTAGATCACCCTTGTGTTGGGATGATTTGGACCGCAAATCGGTCGGAGGACCGGAGTTGATTCGGGAGATGGAAGAAAAGATAAAGACGATAAGGCAGAAAATGAAAGCGGCCCAGGACAGACAGTCAGCTTATGCAAATAAACGGCGGAGACCGTTGGAATTTCTGTTGGGAGATAAGGTCTTTTTGAAGATCTCGCCTTTCAGGGGCGTTGTGCGATTTGGGATGCGCGGGAAACTGTCTCCGAGGTATGTTGGACCGTACAAGATTTTGCAGCGCATTGGCACCTTAGCTTACCGACTGGCTTTGCCGCCTTCTTTATATGGTATACATGATGTGTTTCATGTATCGATGCTGCGGAAGTATGAGCCGGATCCATCTCATGTGTCAGCCTTCCGAAGTTCAGTTAGAATCCGATGTGTCTTATGTGGAACGGCCTGTCAGAATTCTGGATCGAGCAGACCGTAAACTTCGGAACATAGTGATACCTATGATCAAGGTTCAGTGGGATCGCAGGGGTGTCGAGGAGGCTACGTGGGAGACGGAGCGGCATATGGTGCAGTGCTACCCGGAACTATTCTCTGGTATGTGTTTATGTTTAGTTTCCTTTTGGGGTAAGTGCATGTGATTTCGAGGACGAAATCTTATAAGTAGGGGAGTATTGTGATATCCCAGAAATGATTAATTGCAACTTGGTGCATTAATTGTGTTTATATGATTAATTATGATGGTAATTAATTATGTGTTGGAATTATTATGTGGAAATGCTTAGTCACGTGATAGTGACCCGGGATAGCATTTCAGGGTGCATGTTGGGTATGTTGGGAATTATGGTTGGAAGCATGATTTATTTGCCATGGTTAGCAATTAATTGGAAATCATGATTTAATTGATATTTTGGTGCATTTTGGTTTAATGCTTTTAAAAATATCATGTTGGGGTGTTTTATACACCATGGGATTGTGGAATGCTTTTAATTAAACCCAATCCCCTTTTATACCCAAATCCAACCTTTACCAATTCATTTTACTTTACCAAAATCAATTCCCACACAAACCCTTCCCCTCATTTTCGAGTTCCAGCTTTGGGGTGAAGAGAAGTCCTTGCAAAATCTTGATTTGTGGAGTTTATTGGGTGATTTGAGATCCCCAAGAGGTATGGATACCTCATGGTTGTTTTTGTAAGGTTTTGTTTAAGTTTGGTATGATTTTGAAGGATTTTAAAATGGGTTTGTTTTGGGTTGTTGTGGTTTTGGTTGTATGTTGGATTTATACTTGTTTTGAAGTATATTTTGGTGGTTTATGTTGTATTGGATATTGTTGGTTAGATGGTTAAGTGTTGGAATGGGTTGGAATGGTTTTGAGGTGCAAAAATGGAAGTTTTTCGGGGTAACAGAGGTTGGCGATCGATCGCCCATTCCAGGCGATCGATCGCGCCCAGGCAGTAGGCTTTTCAAGCGTTTGGCGATCGATCGCCACTCTTGGGCGATCGATCGGCGGGGCTGGCGATCGATCGCGCCAAGTGTGGCGATCGATCGCCGAAGGGTGAAAAATTTTGGTTCTCGGACAGTGTGGTTTGGCGATCGATCGCCGTGATGGGCGATCGATCGCGAAGGTCAAAATATGGTGTTTTTGGATTTTTTTGTAGGATTTTTGGTATTGGACTATTATTGGGTTCTAATAATGATTTGTGTGAATGTGTAGAACCATCCCAGGTGGCAACGCAACCAAGGCATTGAAGTCCTACCATATCCTACATTTTGGAAAGGTACGTAGTGGAGTACGGGCACCCAACGGTACATGTATCTTATATACTCATTGTTTATGCATTGTGGATGCGAGTATATATGTGGTATTGCATTGTGGATGCAAATACATGTTATGCATGATGTTTATAGATGCATATGATGATTATTGGTGCACATCCCATGAGTCTTGGTCATCCCTTGATGATTTTAATGCTTACCGCTATTTGTTTGGTTCCGCTAAATGTGAAGCGAGGGGTGGGAGCGCCGCATGTCACATTTGAGCGTGGTTATCATATAGGGCGAGGAAAGGGTATTTGCCGCTCAATGTGAGACGAGGGGTGGGAGTCCCGCATGTCCATTGAAGCGAGGTTATCCTATGCCGCCTATATGTAAATAAGCGAGGGGCATTAAAATACATTGTGATGGACAGACTAGGGATTGGTGATCAGTATTTGGTATTGATGAGCTGGTATATGTCATGACATGTTTAGACCATTAAAAATAATCTATTGATTATACTCATGAGTTATGGTACAGGGACAACCAAACGGGAAGCGTTTGAAATGCATGGGAAAAACAGGAAGTGTTTTATTATGATTATGCATTTACGCTTTATCTTCATATTGTGTTGAATATGAATGATTATTATTGCTCATGTTTGGGGGTTGTCCTTGTAGGTACCTTTTTGGCATGATAGAAGGACTTGAACGGGTTGAGGTGGTGAGCCTTGTGGAGAATTCTTTTGAAGCAGAAAGGACAGGATTATTTTGGATAGTATCTACTCTAGGAGTAGTATAAAACTATAGTTGAACACATTCTTTTGATTGGAATGTAATTAATCCATTTTAGTAGTCCTTATTTTTGGCATGTAATGCTTAAGCTCATAAACTCAACACGTTCTTTTACACTCTGATTATTATGATAGCTCTATTATGCCTTGATTCCGCACTTAAGGATTAGGGTCCTTACATTAGTGGTATCAGAGCAGTGGTTAGAGAACCCGGGACCGAGTGAAGGGTAGCCTTAGCATGATTGGCTAGGTGCTTACATTTGTAGCATGTTTATGCATGTGGTGCATATTGATGTATATCCTGTTATACTAACGTGCTTATTCTCATTCCTGTTATCTAACGGCATAACATATATATTGCTTTGGAATGGTTGTTAACATTTGTGTTACAGCATGGCTGCTAATGAGGAGGTTGGAGATGTTGGTAGTGTGAACGCAAGTATTGGACAAGTGAACCCTCTACCTCCACCAGCAGTAGGCTTGGAACCCGTAGCTCAGTTATTACTACCAGGTGAGATCAGCCTGACGCAATTTCTGTCTTACCATCCGCCCCGGTTTGAGGGGACAGAGTCCGGAGAAGAGGCTGAAGAGTGGTTGGAAAGACTTGAACAGATCTTTGTATCGGCTCCTTGTGCTGTTACAGCATGGCTGAGGCTGGCGGAGTTTCAGTTAGCAAAGAAACCTCTCATGTGGTGGAGGGGCACTGTATTGGAGCTAAGAGCACTGGGTACTGTGATTGATTGGACACTTTTCAGCAGCATATATTCGATTACATACAACAAGATTTTGGACCCAAATAGCAAGTATATACAATTCAAAATAAATTGAACATACATATGCCAGCGTTTGCAATCAATTATCATTATACACACTAAATACATGCTGAAAATTACAGTTCCCTTAACTTGACCAGCATCCCAAACTCATGCACACACGCAGAACACACGCACGCACACAAAGCAGGTTTGAACACACACCTACACGCTGGAATCACACGCACACACTAAAATCGCCAGCCATGGCAGCGAGAATCTAACTGTAATGCAAAATGGAAGGGAATTCAAGAATGACAGCAAGTCCGATCGAATTTGGCGCAAGGAAATAGCAAAATGAAATGAAACTCATAAACTTTCTACTTCCAGTTTTAATAAAGCTAAAACACAATTCCAAGGACACAAACATCGAATCAAGTAAGAAACAAGCTCCCGAGCAGAATAGCTCAAAACCGATTGAAACCCAACTCCAAATCGCAGCAAGAAATCGAGCTCAATACCGAAAATGTGAGAATGCAACGGACAATCAGGTAAAAAGGAAGATAAAATCGATCACCAACCTTGAAGAAATTGATGTAGAATTTTCGAAAAATTGCTGCTGCGTGCGTCGCAAAGAGGGAGAAAGGAAAGGGGTAGGTTGGTCGATGGTTTCTGAGGGGAAAGGAGAAAATGAACTTAGACTCAATTAAGTCTACAAACATATAACATCTTCTAATTAATTTTATTTTTTGCTCAAAACCCCTTCTAGTTATTTGTATTGTAATTACAATCTCATACTCATTTTCAAATCAAACCCAATTTATGAATTCCCTAAAATTAAGAATCTCCTTGAATTTGATTTACACTATAATTTCATTCAGAATTATTTATTCCAAATATCGGTCCCAACATATGGTGTCCAGTATTTTAAACCCGAAATCTTATTAAAATACTGCAACTAAATCAAATGAATAATTATTAATTATTTCGGACATCACAATTCTCCACAACTAATAAAATTTCGCCCCCAAAATTTAAATACATGCTCACCATAAAGTCAACAGTAAAATTCACGTACCGTTATACAATTCGATAGTGACCTGACCACCTGTTGGATAACAGCCATCTGATCATCACGGCTCACACATGTGCCCCATTACACCAACGATCGCAATACTGCAATTCACATCACTTTACTCCATCCCAACATTAGCATTTAATAATCTAACACATGAATTCCTCTATTCATGTAATCAATACGAGGTTAACATCATACTTGCCTTGTTCAATTTGTTTACATTTCAAAAGCTCATTCCTATAATAAACTTATCAAGGAAATTTGCCAACAGTTCATAAAAGTCGACACTTACACCGTTTAGCAATCAAGCACTTCTTGTCATACTTTAGTACCTGTCCAGTCGCATCGGTACAGTTTCCTTGCACAAGATCTAAATCCGTCATAGTTTACTTTCATCATAGTACACATCATAAAATCGATATTTCATGCAATCCATGCATATCATGTGTATATAAGAATGTATGACAATACACCAACCTTCATCGTATAAATAACTTCATACCTGTGTTGTTGCAAATATATGCAACTCATACCAACATCACCACCATTGTCCGTATGATATAGTGGAACTCTTGAGCCCTTATACATCAACCTCTCATATATCATCCCCTAGCTATTATCTGGTGCAAAGTAATTACTAGAAAACTCATTAGTAATTATAACATACGTATATCAACATTATACGCACCAACAATCACATATCATCAATATCAAATCACAATGAATGGTCTAACACGAATATTTTCATGTCATGATTATACGCCCATTAACATCATAATATTCTTCATTCTTCAAATTTATCTCATAACCCATCATTATTCTTATCTAATTAGATAAGATATCTTGTATTATCCCACATTCCTTACGAATCACTTGTATATAAACAATTTAAAACAATGTATCAACATCAACATTGAATGATTAATCTCAGACCTTTGTATATTAAGTCATCTACATGTACGACAGCATCATGGTATCATGCTCATTACAGTAATCACATGTTTTCAAGCATTAACGTTTCCATACTTCATCACCCAGTGATAGGCTTAGATTTTAAGTGTTTTTAGCTGTAATTTCTTCCCATTTTTTGTACTTTTTCCTGGATGATATTATGTTTTTTGGTGTTTATTTGTTTGTTTCAGGAAAATAGGTCGGAAGTGGAAGAAATGAGCTAAAATGAAGAAAACGAGCGAAATCGAGGCGAAAAAGAGATCAAATGAAAAAAGTGGATTTTTCAAGGCTTCGATCGATCGAGATTAATTCTCGATCGATCGAGCCAGGAAGAGTGTTGAGCATCAAATTTTTCAAATCACCGATCGATCGAGATTTTGTCTCGATCGATCGATCGAGGCAGAGACTTCAGCAACAAATTTTGAGAATTGTCGATCGATCGGAAATATACTTCGATCGATCGAGCGAGGCAGTGAGTTGAAAAGGCTGAAGTGAACAGTGCACCGATCGATCGGTAAATATTTTCGATCGATCGAGACGCGAATTTTTGAAAATCTTATCTTCCATATTTGAAAGATTTTTTCGGAGGATTAAAAAGGAGGATCTCTTCCATTCCATGAGACATCTTAGATCAGACAAAAATCTCCACGAAAATCAACCCTAGCCGCCGCCTAGCCGCCGAAGGAGAACCCGGAGCAAGCCTTCTTCTCCGTTCTTCGTCCGAGCTTGAGCCAACCGATTCCGGAGTGCAAGGAGGAGCAAGAGAAGAAATCACGGTGCAACGCACGGATTCATTCCAGCCGTTTATCGTATTTCTAAACTTTGATTTATTTTATTTTCATTTTCATTTGATGTTTTTGAGGTCGAGAGACAATTAAACTCTTATGTATTTGATTGGAATTAAATCTAGTTTATTTTATCGAGATTTAGTTTCATTGTGTTTGATTTATTGATTCAATTGTGTTTGAGTGTATTGATTCCTAATGTTCATGAATTAATTGCTTGTTAAGATCAAAGCCTAGCTAACTTTGATTGATTCTGAGAGTTATAACAGAGATCGAGAGATAACGTTATAGCACGCTCTATTAATTCATGAAGTATGTTTAAGATTGAGATCGAGAGATGAAATCACATACGTGAGAACTTTGAATCGATAGATTTAGAGTAACGAGGTTTTGACGATTTATGCAATATTGAATTAGTAAATAGGTGCACGAGAGTGACTTATTCTAGTTTTATATTAGTTTCTTTACAGCTCGAGAGAGTGTATTGAATAACAGCGAACACCTTTCACCTGTAGAATCAATTGGTTGATAATTTGCTTATTCAGATGAATCATTAAAGATAACACAGTTGAACGAAGAGCTTGATAAATTTCTCGAGCGAATTACCCTTGCATATCCGGAACCATTCATTTTATTGTTTCTTGTTTAATTTTCGTTCCTTAGTTTAATTTTGCATTAGTTAATCACCTTCTTTAATCGTAGGCTAAATATAATTTTATTAATCTTATTTGGTACTTATACGTTAGTCCCTGTGGATTCGAACTTTCAATTAAACTATACTAAAACTTGACAACCGTGCACTTGCGGTAGAATCGCTTCACACTACACTTTGAAATATTTTCTGTTTAAAAATAAAGCGATCAAGTTTTTGGCGCCGTTGCCGGGGACTAATCTGTATAATATCATACGAGATTAGTTAATTGTAATTTAGCCAATTCTTTATTATTTTGTTTTTGTTATTTCTTGTTCATTTTCGATTAGTTTTTTTTAATTTTTGATTTGTGTATTTTTGTTGTCTCCTGTTGTCTGTTTCAGTACAGGAAGCAATTGTCTAGTGCATGCTCAGAAGAGAGGAGCCCATTCTCGAGCCATTTGATCCGGAAATAGAGAGAACTCTACTAAGAAGATTACGAGAAGCTCGAGCGATGGCTGACAATAATGAAGCACAGAACCCAAGATCAATGATGGACTTTGCACAACCGGCATTTCATGGATCTTTATCCAGTATCACAAGGCCGACGATTCAAGCAAACAACTTTGAGATCAAGCCGGCGATTATCCAAATGATACAGCATTCTGTAATGTTTGGGGGAGCTGCCACGGACGATCCGAACAATCACATCTCCAACTTTTTGGAGATTTGTGACACGTTTAAACATAATGGCGTCACCGACGACGCCATCAGGTTAAGGCTCTTTCCTTTTTCATTATGAGACAAGGCTAAATCATGGTTGAATTCACTACCTGCAGGTTCAATAACAACATGGGAAGGGATGACAAAAGCATTTTTACCGAAGTACTTTCCCCCTTCCAAGACAGCAAAGATGTGGAACGATATCACGACATTTGGGCAGTTCGACCCTGAGACGTTATATGAAGCGTGGGATCATTTTTAAAGAATTGTTGAGGAGATGCCCACACCATGGTCTACCCATATGGCTGCAGGTACAAACTTTCTATAATGGTTTGTTTTCTGCTAACCGTTCGATGATAGATGCAGCATCTGGGGGATCAATAATGAGGAAGACACCGGAAGAGGCATACAATTTATTGGAGGAAATGGCGTGCAACAGCTACAAGTGGCAGTCAGAGAGGAGCACGCCACAGAAACCTATAGGAGTCCATCAAGTGGATGAGATTACTTGTAATGCCTCGATTTGTTTTATACACGTGTGATATGATTTTGGTTTAATTATATCCATTGACGGTATAATAATGGGGGTTCGGGTGGAACCAAGAATGAATGAATACATGTATGGAATGATATATGGTAAAGAATGAAACATGGTGGTGTATACTAATTTGAATAGTAACATATCAAGCAACATGAACTAGTAGGCCTTTGATTATGCATGTGAATTTCATTGAAATTGGAGTTGCATTTGAATTTGAATTTCATTTAATGTACATGTTATTTCACATGTCATTAACTTCAAGTGATTTAGGGAGCTAATGACCATGCTTCAAGGTGACTTAGCATGATGATTAAGTGAAATGCTTTTTATTAAGGGATACCAAGTGAAATCACATACTTCACCTAAACACACCTACTAAAATCCTACACAAGCTCCTCTCCATCTCTTTCAAGTCCTTGTTGGTTTGAGCTTGGGATTTACTTGTGACTTGAGCTAGGAAGCTGTGTGAAGTGAAATTGTACAATCTTGGTAAGGAATTCATGGTTTTACACTTGAATTATGTAATTGAAGTTGATGTATGAGAAGTAGAATATAAAATGTTCATGTGAAGAATTATAACATGTTTATATGCCAAGAATTGGATTCTAAGATGGTGGAAACATGTTGTTATGGTATTAGAGAGTGCATGAAACTTGTTTACATGTTAAATTTCGAGTTGTAGGAGAAGATCTAGGAAGATAAGCTCAAAATCGCCATGTTCTGAACTTTCTGGACATCGGTGATGGATCGCAAGCTTTGTGGCGATCGATCGCCGAGACAGGGCAAAATAAGGCGGTTTATACATGTAGCGATCGATCGGTGAAAATGTGGCGATCGATCGCGAGCAACAGAATACTTTGGCGATCAATCGCGAGGTATGGCGATAGATCGCGAGGGGGCAGAACAATATGGCGATCGATCGGTGCGAGGTAGCGATCGATCGCCAGTGCCAGAATGTTGAAAAATGTTATATTTGTAGAATTTGATTTTAATGCCAATGATATCATGATATATTGTTGGCATTGTTGTAGTTCATCTCAGGGGACGGGACAACGAGGCACTTAGCCAGTGACGCCTAATTTAACTCGTTTGTGTCGCAGTACAGGTACGTGTTGACGTACGGAGTATAGATATTATGTGATGATGATGTTATGGTTTTGATATCATATGATTTATGTTAGCTTGTGTCATATGATTGGTAGTATCATATGCATGTACATACATGGATTTCATATGATTGGGATGGATGCCTTGATAGATATGTGTATATGCTTTGGTGATCATTGCCTTGATAGATATGCCCGGTTTGGTATATGCTTTGGCAGGGATTGTTGCCATGATAGATATACTACATATGCTCTGGCTTGAGAGTTATACGCCTGGTTTGGGTATAAGCTCTGGCTATTATCACATATGAGTACGGTACTATGATATGTGCTGCTAATATGAAGATGTGATGTGGTTCCACTGACATATTGAGCTGAATAGGCATATCATATGGGGCTCGTGATAATAGGGTGATTGTTGAGACATGTCATGACATAGTGCATTTGTTGATGCATGATACAGAGCATTCACTATTGATGATTTTATTGTGCTTTATCATTAATGTTATTGTTTTGATATTGCACTGAGATAGTTGTTATCTATACTCATGCTGTGTGAATGTTTCTGTAGGGACTCATAGACGTGGGGAGACGGGATGTGAGTCATTTTCCGCTGCGAGCTGAACCACTGCCTAGGAGTTGTCTTGTAGTAGGTTGTTGTTGTACATATGATGTGTAGTTGGTAGGTTTTTATAAACCCTGTAACAACGTAACTAGTAAGATACTCTTAATCAGTGCATGTTATTACTTAATTCAGACTCACGTATGTATGTTAACCTGATACATAATGGATTAAGTAACGAGGACCCCACATTAGTTGTATCAGAGCAGTGGTTCGAGAACGAGGTGAACATGGGTAGAGGAAGTGTATTAGGGAGTTACCTAAACACTTGAAACATGTTGAGAATGGTAATATCATGTTAGGATTTGTAATATGATGTTATTCTAACATGTTATATAATTGTGAATGTTCTTGTTAACCCTTGATAGATAGGTATGACAGACAGATGGTATCATGAGGATGTTGGGGATGCCATGAGTGGCAATGCTAGTGTGAGGATGGTGCCTGTGCCACCACCAGCGATTGAGCAAGGGCCAGTGGAACAGGTACTGTTGCTTGGAGAATTGACATTGACGCAATTTCTGAGTTATCAGCCACCCAGGTTTGAGGGGACTGAATCAGGGGAACTGGCGGAGGAATGACTGGAACATGTGGAACATATATTTGTATCAGCACCGTGTGTCAAGACTGCTTGGTTACGTTTAGCTGAATTCCAGTTAGCTAAGAAAGCTATGATGTGGTGGAAATCCACAGTGCTTGAGTTGAGGGCTCAAGGACAGACAGTTAACTAGGATGTGTTTAGAACGAAGTTCCTGGAGCATTATTTCTCTGTTGCTGCAAGGCAGAGGAAAGAGGATGAATTTACGAACTTGAGACAGGGATCAATGACAGTATCTGACTTTGCTGTGCACTATTCTTCTTTACTCCGGTATGTGCCACATATTGCTGTAAACACAAAGGCAAAGATCAGACAATTTGTGAAAGGTTTGAGGCCTGAATTGTTTGATAGGGTCATGTCCAATAACCCTACATCATATGAAGAAGCATTGACTAGAGTCGAGATGGCTGAGATTGCTGTAGGGGTATACAAAGATGTTGGACAAACCCAACCACCTACATTTGAAAGTATGAGACCTAGAGGAGAACCATTTAAATCACCACGAGGTGGTGCATCTTCATCTAGGTTTAGTGGGAAACGTTTTGGACCACGGAAAGGGGATGACCGAAGAGCTAAGGGACAGTCCCAAGGAAGTAGTAGTAGTAGTGGACGAGGATTACAATGTTTTAAATGTGGAGGGCCACATTTTCAAAGAAATTGTCCACAGTTTGATACAGTGGTTTGTTTTCGTTGTGGGAAGCCAGGATATGTGATCCGTGATTGTCCTCAAGTGGGTGGACAACAAAGAAGAGGACCCATGTCAGAGAATACAGTACAACAGAGACCACAGGGTGTACCACAGTCTGGTGGAGGACAGAGGACAGGACCACCTCAGGATCAGGTGTATGCACTGAATAGGGAGGAAGCAGAGGCAGCTCCTGATAATGTGATAGCGGGTAAGTGTACTTTGTTTACTTATCCTGCTTTACTGTTGATTGATACTGGTGCATCACATTCTTTTATTGCACAAGCTTTTATTGATCAGTATCATATATGCTCGTCTCCACTGTTGATGCCTCTTTATGTTTCGACACCCATGGGAATTACTGTGATGACTTGTCAGAGTGTATCTGATTGTGATATTCAGTTTGAGACTGAGGATAGATTACAAGCTGATTTGATTGTATTAGACATGGTAGATTTTGATTGCATCCTTGGAATCGATGTGTTGAGTAAATATCAGTCTGTTGTGGACTGTTGTCAGAAGATTGTGAGATTTCAGTCTGATACTGGAAATCAATGGTATTTCTATGGTCAAGGATCGAGGGCAAGGATTCCTTTGATATCAGCAATCCGAATGTCGCGTTTGTTAGAACGTGGACATGCTGGTTATTTGATTTATGCCCTTGATGTAACTGAACAGAAAAGAGAAAGGAAAGTGGAGGAGATACCAGTGGTTGCAGAATATACGGATGTATTTCCAGATGAGATACCTGGATTCCCGCCGAGTCGAGAAGTGGAATTTGGTATTGATTTGATACCTGGTACTTCTGCAATTTCACGAGCTCCTTATCGGATGGCACCAACTGAATTGAAAGAATTAAAAACTCAATTGCAAGATTTATTGGACAAGGGGTACATACGTCCTAGTGTATTGTCTTGGGGTGCTCCGGTACTATTTGTTAAGAAGAAGGATGGGACAATGCGATTGTGTATTGACTATCGACAATTGAACAAGGTAACAATAAAGAATAAATATCCTCTTCCTAGTATTGATGATTTGTTTGATCAGTTGCAGGGATCAAGGATTTATTCTAAGATTGATTTGAGGTCAGGATATCATCAAATACGTGTGAGGGAAGGAGATATACAGAAGACAACATTCAGAACTCGTTATGGACATTATGAGTTTCTGGTAATGCCACTTGGAGTGACAAATGCTCCAGCTATCTTTATGAGTTTAATGAATCGGGTTTTCCAGGAATACCTTGATCGATTTGTCATTGTCTTTATCGACGATATACTGATCTATTCGCAGAGTGATGCAGAACATGTTCAACATTTGCATGGTATTGGAATTATTGAGGACACATCAGTTGTATGCCAAACTCAGTAAGTGTGAGTTTTGGTTGACTAGTGTCGGCTTTTTGGGACATGTAATTTCAGAAGAAGGTATATCAGTTGATCCAAAGAAAGTGGAAGCAGTGTTGAATTGGTCAGCACCTACTTCTGTACCAGAGATTCATAGTTTCTTAGGTTTGGCTGGATATTATAGACGGTTTGTTGAAGGATTTTCAATTATTGCCAAACCACTGACACAATTGACACAGAAAGGAGTACCGTTTCGATGGTCAGAGACTTGTGAGCGTAGTTTCAGGAATTGAAACATCGATTGACTACAGCTCCAGTCTTGATCATTCCATCGGAGCATGACAGGTTTGCATTATATACTGATGCATCTTTACTTGGTTTGGGTTGTGTATTGATGCAGGACAAACATGTAGTGGCTTATGCATCACGACAGTTGAAGCCACATGAAATGAAATATCCAGTACATGATCTGGAATTGGCTGCCATTGTCTTTGCCTCGAAGATATGGCGACATTATTTATATGGTACGTCATTTACCATATACACATATCATAAGAGTCTAAAATTTCTATTCACTCAAGCAGAATTGAATATGAGGCAAAGGAGATGGATGGATCTGTTGAAAGATTATGATTGTGAGATTGAATATCATCCAGGAAAAGCTAATCTTACAGTAGATGCCTTGAGTCGAAAAGTACATCATACGACTGATGAGATAATTCATTTATCTCCCTTGATGACTTCTTGTTGTACTTTGGGTTATGATTTTGATGTGGAAACAGTGCCAATGCGGGTAACAACATTATTGGTTGAACCTGACATTTTTGACAAAATCAGAAAGGCACAAATGACTGATGATGAGGTACAACATTGGAAAGAAATGATAAGTCAAGGACAAACATCGCAGTTTGTACTTGCAAATGATGGAATTCTGAAATACAGGACTTGTTGGGTAGTACCTGCGATATTAGGACTACGCCAAGAACTACTACAACGTGCTCATTGTAGTAGATACAGTATACATCCTGGAGGAAAGAAAATGTATCATGATTTACGTACCAAATTTTGGTGGAAACGTATGAAACAGGATGTGTTGAGCTTTGTGAAACGATGTTTGATCTGTCAACAAGTGAAAGCGGAAAGACAGAAACCAGGAGGTGAATTACATAGTTTGGAAATTCCTCAGTGGAAATGGGAACATATCACGATGGACTTTGTGACACATTTCCACGGACGTCTTCTGGTTGCGATGCTATTTGGGTGATCGTTGACCGACTCACCAAAGTATCTCATTTCGTGCCATATTGTATGACATTTACATATCTGAGAATGGCACAGTTATACATTCAACATGTAGTGAAACTACATGGTATACCAGTTTCCATTGTGTCGGATAGGGATCCGAGATTTACTTCTCATTTTTGGGAAGGGTTACAGACAGCGTTGGGAACTGAAGTGCGGTTGAGTACAGCATATCATCCTCAGACAGATGGACAAACAGAGCGTACGATACAGACACTTGAGGATATGTTGCGTGCCTGTGTATTAGAGTTTGATAACTCGTGGCAAGAGTCATTACCATTAGTGGAATTTTCATATAACAACAGTTATCAGTCTAGTATACAGATGGCACCATTTGAGGCTTTGTATGGGCGACGATGTGATCGCCATTGTATTGGGATGATGTGGATCAGTCTTCCTTACATGGACCGGATATGATTCATGACATGGAAGAGAAAGTAAAGTTAATTCGATTGAAACTTAAAGCTGCTCAGGACAGACAGGCTGCTTATGCCAATAAGCGACGTAGACCACTTGAGTTTCAAGTTGGTGACCATGTGTTCTTGAAAATCTCACCTTTTAAAGGTGTAGTACGGTTTGGTAAGCGTGGAAAATTGTCTCCACGATATGTTGGTCCGTATGAGGTGTTGCAACGTATTGGTACGTTGGCATATCGATTGGCACTACCGCCGGCATTGAGTAGTATTCATGATGTTTTTCATGTTTCACTGTTGAGGAAGTATGAACCAGATCCGAGTCATGTATTACAGTTACCTGATGTACAGTTGGATACAGATGTGTCGTATGAGGAATGACCGGTTATGATCTTGGATCGAGCTGAACGCAGGTTGCGTAATAAAGTGATTCCTACGGTTAAGGTACAGTGGGACAGACGGGGTGTCGAAGAGGCAACGTGGGAGACGGAGCAGCATATGATGCAACGGTATCCGGATTTGTTTTCTGGTATGTTGATATGTTATTTATACATGTTTCTTATGTTACATATATCATATATGTTCTTATGTGAAGCATGTATTATGATATTTGTATATGCAATTTCGAGGACAAAATTCAATAAGTGGGGGAGAATTGTAATGCCTCGATTTGTTTTATACACGTGTGATATGATTTTGGTTTAATTATATCCATTGACAGTATAATAATGGGGGTTCGGGTGGAACCAAGAATGAATGAATACATGTATGGAATGATATATGGTAAAGAATGAAACATGGTGGTGTATACTAATTTGAATAGTAACATATCAAGCAACATGAACTAGTAGGCCTTTGATTATGCATGTGAATTTCATTGAAATTGGAGTTGCATTTGAATTTGAATTTCATTTCATGTACATGTTATTTCACATGTCATTAACTTCAAGTGATTTAGGGAGCTAATGACCATGTATCAAGGTGACTTAGCATGATGATTAAGTGAAATGCTTTTTATTAAGGGATACCAAGTGAAATCACATACTTCACCTAAACACACCTACTAAAATCCTACACAAGCTCCTCTCCATCTCTTTCAAGTCCTTGTTGGTTTGAGCTTGGGATTCACTTGTGACTTGAGCTAGGAAGTTGTGTGAAGTGAAATTGTACAATCTTGGTAAGGAATTCATGGTTTTACACTTGAATTATGTAATTGAAGTTGATGTATGAGAAGTAGAATATAAAATGTTCATGTGAAGAATTATAACATGTTTATATGCCAAGAATTGGATTCTAAGATGGTGGAAACATGTTGTTATGGTATTAGAGAGTGCATGAAACTTGTTTACATGTTAAATTTCGAGTTGTAGGAGAAGAGCTAGGAAGATAAGCTCAAAATCGTCATGTTTTGAACTTTCTGGACATCGGCGATCGATCGCCGAGACAGGGCAAAATATAAGGCGGTTTATACATGTGGCGATCGATCGGTGAAAATGTGGCGATCGATCGCGAGCAACAGAACACTTTGGCGATCAATCGCGAGGTATGTCGATCGATCGCGAGGGGGCAGAACAGTATGGCGATCGATCGGTGCGAGGTAGCGATCGATCGCCAGTGCCAAAATGTTGAAAAATGTTATAGTTTTGTAGAATTTGATTTTAATGCCTATGATATCATGATATATTGTTGGCATTGTTGTAGCATCATCTCAGGGGACGGGACAACGAGGCACTTAGCCAGTGACGCCTAATTTAACTCGTTTGTGTCGCAGTACATGTACGTGTTGACGTACGGAGTATAGATATTATGTGATGATGATGTTATGGTTTTGATATCATATGATTTATGTTAGCTTGTGTCATATGATTGGTAGTATCATATGCATGTACATACATGGATTTCATATGATTGGGATGGATGCCTTCATAGATATGTGTATATGCTTTGGTGATCATTGCCTTGATAGATGTGCCCGGTTTGGTATATGCTTTGGCAGGGATCGTTGCCACGATAGATATACTACATATGCTCTGGCTTGAGAGTTATACGCCTGGTTTGGGTATAAGCTCTGGCTATTATCACATATGAGTACGGTACTATGATATGTGCTGCTAATATGAAGATGTGATGTGGTTCCACTGACATATTGAGCTGAATAGGCATATCATATGGGGCTCGTGATAATAGGGTGATTGTTGAGACATGTCATGACATAGTGCATTTGTTGATGCATGATACAGAACATTCACTATTGATGATTTTATTGTGCTTTATCATTAATGTTATTGTTTTGATATTGCACTGAGATAGTTGTTATCTATACTCATGTTGTGTGAATGTTTCTGTAGGGACTCATAGACGTGGGGAGACGGGATGTGAGTCATTTTCCGCTGCGAGCTGAACCACTGCCTATGAGTTGTCTTGTAGTAGGTTGTTGTTGTACATATGATGTGTAGTTGGTAGGTTTTTATAAACCCTGTAACAACGTAACTAGTAAGATACTCTTAATCAGTGCATGTTATTACTTAATTCAGACTCACGTATGTATGTTAACCTGATACATAATGGATTAAGTAACGAGGACCCCACATTACTGCTCTTTCGGCTCAGTTGGAAGCTATGAACCGGAAGATAGACAGCATGGGAGCAGCAGCGATGCAAGCTCAAGCTATCTTCTGTGACTTGTGTGGAGGCGGTCATCCGAGCATCGAGTGCCAAGCAGGTAACCCATTCTTGCAAATTAATGAAGTGGGCCAACCAACAATCCGTACTCGAACTCATACAACCCGGGGTGGAGGAATCATAACAATTTTAGGTGGTCCAACAAAGAAAATGTGTTAAATCCACAGCTACAACCGGTAGGATCGAATAAACCGAGTATGGAAGAGCTAATAGCCAAGTTCATAGCATCAATTGAAACCAGGATGACCACTCAGGATGCATCAATAAAGAGCTTGGAAGTGCAAGTGAGTCAGCTCGCATCATTAATTTCAGGACAACCGCAGGGCACGTTATCAATTGGGACAGTGAAGAATTAAAACGAGCAAGCAAAGGCCATTGAATTAAGGAGTGGAAAAGAGCTAAGACCGCAAGCTGAAGAAGAAGAGAGTCATGGAGAGACTTCTGAAGGCGAGGATAAGACTAAGGAAAAGGCAACGGAGAAAGGTAAGAATTCTAACACTACACCAATCACACACACTGATAGGATAGTAATTCCTCCCCCATTTCCCGCAGCATTAAAAAGGGCTAAGATGGATGCAGAATTTGGTAAGTTTCTGGAAGTATTTAAGAAACTGCATATTAATATTCCATTTGCTGATGTTTTACTTCAGATGCCTAGTTATGCTAAGTTTTTTGAAGGAAATTTTGTCTAATAAGCGAAAGCTGGGTGAATATGAAACGGTAAGCTTGACAGAGGAGTGCTCAGCAATTGTGCAAAATAAAATGCCTCCAAAGTTAAAAGACCCAGGGAGTTTTACTATACCTTGCACCATAGGATCAGTATCTTTTACAAAGTCATTATGTGATTTGGGTGCTAGTATAAATTTAATGCCATTTTCTATTTTCAGGAAGTTGGGGCTAAGAGAGCCAAAACCTACTAAGGTTTCACTACAATTAGCAGATCGATCCATCACATACCCCAGGGGTATCATTGAAGACATCTTAGTCAAAGTGGATAAATTCATCTTTCCCGTTGATTTTCTGGTACTTGATATGGAAGCAGATTCAGAGACACCACTGATTTTGGGTCGACCATTCTTAGGAACAGGAAAAGCAATAATCGATGTGCAGCAAGGGAAGTTGGTCCTCCGAGTAGGGGAGGATCAAGTTACTTTTAATGTTTTTAAAGCACTTAAACATCCACACGATGAACACATGTGTTTTAGTATAGATATTATTGATATTCTGGCAGATGATTTGTTGCAAGATACATTCAAGGATAACATGGAAGCATGCCTAGTGGAAGCTGATGAGCAACATTGCAAGGAAGACATCGAGAGTATAGCTGTTATGAACTACACCAGTCCATACATGAAACAAGCCACTGAGAATCTTGGAGAGTTGGGAAAAAGGGATATTAAACCTCAAAAGCCATCAATTGAAGAGTCACCTACTCTTGAGCTCAAACCTCTTCCATCACATCTCAAGTATATTTTCTTAGATGCTGAAAAATCTTTACCAATCATTATTTCTTCGTCTTTGACAGGTGATAATGAGGAAAAGCTTCTGAAAGTCCTTCAGGAGCACAAAAAAGCATTTGGATGGAAGATATCAGATATTAAAGGAATTAGCCCATCGGTCTGCATGCATAAAATTCTTATGGAAGACACATTCAAGGCCGTGGTTCAACCTCAACGTCGTCTTAATCCAAAAATGCAAGAGGTAGTCAAAGCTGAGGTGATTAAGCTTTTGGACGCAGGTATTATCTATCCTATTTCTGATAGCTCATGGGTAAGTCCTATTCAATGTGTACCAAATAAGGGAGGTATTATTGTTGTCCCTAATGAGAATAATGAGTTAATACCTACAAGAACAGTCACAGGGTGGAGAGTGTGCATTGATTATAGGAGGTTAAATGATTCTACTCGTAAAGACCATTTTCCCTTTCCCTTCATTGATCAGATGGTAGAAAGGTTAGCAGGGTATGATTTTTATTGCTTTCTAGATGGATATTCGGGATATAACCAAATTGCTATTACACCTGAGGATCAAGAGAAGACCACCTTCACTTGTCCTTATGGCACATTTGCATTCCGACGAATGCCATTTGGATTATGTAATGCACCTGCTACCTTTCAAAGATGTATGGTGGCCATATTCCATGACATGATAGAGAAGTTCCTAGAAGTATTCATGGATGATTTTTCTGTGTTTGGTTCTTCTTTTGATTTATGTTTAGCTAACTTGACTTTGGTGTTGGCAAGGTGCGAAGAGACAAATATTGTACTAAATTGGGAGAAGTGTCACTTTATGGTCTAAGAAGGAATAGTCTTGGGACACAAGATATCTGAGAAGGGTATTGAAGTGGATCGGGCAAAAATTCAAGTGATACAACAATTACCACCACCGACAACAGTGAAAGGAATCCGAACCTTCTTAGGACATGCGGGATTTTATCGACGTTTCTTTAAGGACTTCTCAAAAATTTCTAAACCTTTATCTCATTTGTTAACTAAAGATGCATCTTATGAATTTGATTCTGATTGTATGCAGGCGTTCGAGACACTCAAGGAGAAATTGGTAACTGCACCGGTATTGGTCGCACCTGATTGGGGTTACCTTTTGAACTAATGTGTGACGCCAGTGACACTGCGGTAGGAGCAGTCTTAGGTCAAAGGCGGAACAAGGTATTTCATACGATTTACTATGCTAGTCGCACTTTAAATGAAGCACAAATTAACTATGCCACCACTGAAAAAGAGCTTCTAGCCATAGTTTTTGCTTTTGATTAGTTTCACTCCTACCTTTGTCTTGCTAAAGTTATTGTGTACTCCGACCACGCTGCACTTAAATACTTACTTGCAAAGAAAGATGCCAAACCACGCTTGATTAGGTGGATTTTATTATTGCAAGAATTTGACTTGGAGATAAGAGATAAGAAAGGTGTTGAAAATGTGGTTGCAGATCATTTATCGTGAATTGAGAACATGAATGATACAAGTGACAATGAGGTAGTTGAGATTAATGAGAATTTCCCTGATGAGCAATTGTTTAGTGCTGAATTGTTACCTTGGTATGCACAGTATGCAAACTATATTGTTAGTGGTATCCTCCCACAAAATCTGAATTTTTATCAAAAGAAAAAAATTCTTTTCTGAGGTTAAACATCTTATGTGGGAGGAGCCATATTTGTTCAAAATTTGTGCAGACAACATCATAAGGCGATGTATTCCCGAGGAGGAGATGCAAGATGTCTTGAAGCAATGCCATGATGGAGATACAGGTGGGCATTTTGGAGCTACCAAAACAGCTGCTAAGGTACTTGCTTCTGGGTTTTATTGGCCAACGCTGTATAAGGATACCTTCAGGTATGTCACTTCATGTGATAGATGTCAGAGGGTCGGTAATATTTCTAGGAGGAATGAATTACCATTGATCAATATGCTTGAATGTGAATTTTTTGATGTGTGGGGAATAGATTTCATGGGACCTTTCCCAAGCTCTTGTTTAAATAAATACATACTTGTCGCAGTTGATTATGTGTCAAAGTGGGTAGAGGCAGAAGCTTTGCGCACTAATGATGCTCGAGAGGTTGTACAATTTTTGAAAAAATTTTTTTTTACTCGATTTGGCACCCCTCGAGCAATTATTAGTGATGGTGGCACCCATTTTCGTAACAAACAATTTGAAAAACTTTTGAGTAAATATGGTGTCACCCACAAAGTGTCTTCGCCTTATCATCCACAAACCAGTGGGCAAGTAGAGGTTTCAAATCGAGAGTTGAAGAGGATTTTAGAAAAGACAGTGACTCTAAGCCGAAAGGATTGGTCCTTACGCTTAGATGATGCACTATGGGCTTATAGAACTGCTTTTAAGACACCTATTGGCACATCACCCTATAAGTTGGTATTTGGTAAGGCATGTCACCTCCCTGTTGAACTTGAGCATAAAGCATATTGGGCTATTAAATGGTTGAACTTTGACTGTCATGCTGCAGGAGAAAAGAGTCTTCAACAATTGAATGAGATGGAAGAATTCAGGAATCAGGCATATGAGAATGCCAAGATTTACAAAGAGAAAACTAAGAAGTGGCATGATTCTCATATACAAAAAAGGGAATTCAAGGTAGGAGATGTTGTACTCTTGTTCAACTCCAGACTGCGACTCTTTCCAGGCAAACTACGCTCTATATGGTCCGGGCCATTCACCATTTCAAAAATCTATCCCTCTGGTGCAATTGAAGTTACCGATCCTAGCAGGGGAACATTTACAGTGAATGGGCAGCGCTTAAAGCATTACCACATGAGCAATGAAGTCCAAACGGTTACCTCTATAGTTTATCTTGACGACTGAGAGAGAGGAGATAACAGTCCAGCTTGGGACTATAAATCAAGAACTCTTTCTTATTCCCTTTGTTTCTTTTTCTTTTTCTTTAGTTTAGTTTTATTGATTTTGTTATTTTGTTTCATTTTTTTTGTAGCATGAATCCGCGCGTGTACTGAAGAGCATCACTACCCAGTTCCTCCTCCGGAGCATGATGAGGACGACGATCAGTGACGATCGTTGTCATGGTATGTGTTTTTGCCATTGCATTTATTTTTTCTTGTTCATTGATGGCAATGCACATACTAAGTTTGGGGGGGGGGGGGGGGGGGTTTGATATTTGTATATATCTTGTTTTTGCACATTCTGCTACTTGTCTTGTTTCTACTTGCAGACTGCACGATTTTGTGACTGATTCTTCCTTGAGCATTACCAACAAAAAAAATTTTTTTATTGAGTTATTCTTGAGAAATGAGGAATTAGATTTGCAACGGTAATACATGATGAAATTAATCCTCATCTAGATAGGAGTCATGAAAATGTTTAACTTGTTTGTATATATCATGTGTTGAGCATATGTCAAAACTGAGGAATAGTTTGAGCACGTTTTGAGTCATGATTGAGTGAAGTATGTATTGATTAAAGTGACAACTTGTGTTAACGATGATTAGTCTTGAGCATCTTAGATAATGCTACAATTTATTTGAAAGCACTTTGAGGCGAAATTTATAATTAGGAACTTGACTTGGAGATGATTTAGGTGATCTTTGGACCGTTTGTGCCTTTCAAGCCTACCTTTTATACATCATTCCTTAGTGTCCCCTCTTGAGCCTTATTGAAAAAGAATGGTATATGCATTGCATATATTAGACCCCATTCGACATTCTTGGCAAACTCATTATACCTACGTTGGTTTGAGCCTAAAAGAAAATTTTTATCCATCCCTAAGGGAGTATAATGAATCTCATTCATTGCACTGAATTGTTATATGTAAATGAGTTCATTTTGAAAAATAAAATGAACAAAAGAATGAGCAAAGAAAAAGAAAAGATGTAGAGAAAAGCCTTGAAAAGAAAAATTTAAATAAAACCCAAAGTGGCCAAGGCTAGAAAAAGTTGAAGAGAAGTTCAATAGTGTGCGAGAAAAATTGTTGAACTGATTTTATTATACTCTCTTCCTTGCATTCATCCTACCTTTTCTTTGGAGCCGACACCAAAAGGCCTAACGCTATAAGCTTTTAAAGACCTGTTGATCCAAGTCTAGGGAATAATTACATTAGTGGAGAAGTGCTGGATAGTAAATTTGTAGAGTAATTCAAAGTATTCTTGACTTTGAGCTTTTATGGAACATTTTTGATCTTAAAGATATGTACATTATTCATGTTTGACAATAGCACACACGCACGTTCCAATGTTGCGATGTATTGTTTAACTTAGGAGAAATTGCTTCTTGTTGAATTTGAATGACACTTATCGATGTGTAAGTAGGATTTCTGAGTTTTTACATGTGTTGTAAAGATGATTCATGCATAGTATTAAGTTTAACTCTTCTTTTTGAGCTTATTGCTTGCTCGAGGACGATCAAGTCTAAGTTTGGGGGAGTTGATAGGCTTAGATTTTAAGTGTTTTTAGCTGTAATTTCTTCCCATTTTTCGTACTTTTTCCTGGATGATATTATGATATTTGGTGTTTATTTGTTTGTTTCAGGAAAATAGGTCGGAAGTGGAAGAAATGAGCTAAAATGAAGAAAACGGGTGAAATCGAGGCGAAAAAGAGATCAAATGAAGAAAGTGGATTTTTCAAGGATTCGATCGATCGAGATTAATTCTCGATCGATCGAGCCAGGCAGAGTGTTGAGCATCAAATTTTTCAAAGCACCGATCGGTCGAGATTTTGTCTCGATCGATCGATCGAGGCAGAGACTTCAGCAACTAATTTTGAGAATTGTCGATCGATCGGAAATATACTTCGATCGATCGAGCGAGGCAGTGAGTTGAAAAGGCTGAAGTGAACAGTGCACCGATCGATCGGTAAATATTTTCGATCGATCGAGACGCGAATTTTTGAAAATCTTATCTTCCATATTTGAAAAAAAATTTCGGGGGATTAAAAAGGAGGATCTCTTCCATTCCATGAGACATCTTAGATCAGACGAAAATCTCCACGAAAATCAACCCTAACCGCCGCCTAGCCGCCGAAGGAGATCCCGGAGCAAGCCTTCTTCTCCGTTCTTCGTCCGAGCTTGAGCCAACCGATTCCGGAGTGCAAGGAGGAGCAAGAGAAGAAATCACGATGCAATGCACGGATTCATTCCAGCCGTTTATCGTATTTCTAAACTTTGATTTATTTTATTTTCATTTTCATTTGATGTTTTTGAGGTCGAGAGACAATTAAACTCTTATGTATTTGATTTGAATTAAATCTAGTTTATTTTATCGAGATTTAGTTTCATTGTGTTTGATTTATTGATTCAATTGTGTTTGAGTGTATTGATTCCTAATGTTCATGAATTAATTGCTTGTTAAGATCAAAGCCTAGCTAACTTTGATTGATTCTGAGAGTTATAACCGAGATCGAGAGATAACGTTATAGCACGCTCTATTAATTCATGAAGTATGTTTAAGATTGAGATCGAGAGATGAAATCACATACGTGAGAACTTTGAATCGAGAGATTTAGAGTAACGAGGTTTTGACGATTTATGCAATATTGAATTAGTAAATAGGTGCACGAGAGTGACTTGTTCTAGTTTTATATTAGTTTCTTTACAGCTCGAGAGAGTGTATTGAATAACAGCGAAAACCTTTCACCTGTAGAATCAATTGGTTGATAATTTGCTTATTCAGGTGAATCATTAAAGATAACACAGTTGAACGAAGAGCTTGATAAATTTCTCGAGCGAATTACCCTTGCATATCCGGAACCATTCATTTTATTGTTTCTTGTTTAATTTTCGTTCCTTAGTTTAATTTTGCATTATTTAATCACCTTCTTTAATCGTAGGCTAAATATAATTTTATTAATCTTATTTGGTACTTATACGTTAGTCCCTGTGGATTCGACAACCCTTACTTTCAATTAAACTATACTAAAACTTGACAACCGTGCACTTGCTGTAGAATCGCTTCACACTACACTTTGAAATATTTTCTGTTTAAAAATAAAGCGATCACCCAGCTATCATCTGGTATGAAGTATTAGACAGAAACTCATTAGTATTTCTCAAATACTCATAATAAAACCACGTACTTCGTCATTTAAGCATTATTGATATTCATAATGTTTCCGTCATCAAACATTCCTTGCGTCAAAAGTTTCACAGAATCCTGTTCGCATCATACTACAACAAACTATCACATATATGTGTGATTGAAATTCAACATAAGAATCACTTCCATGCCTTAATGACGTAATTCCTTTTGATCCTTTATTCAACAAAGTACTATTTCATAAATGAATAACAAGTCATAGTGTAGTATTTATTCATGATTTCTCATACATCAGTCTCAGCGCATATATCATCATTTATATGCCTTCCAGTTTCTAACACAATATTAAAATGATCCACAATTTAAAGTAAATGGTCATATATCTCAGGTCTCATTATGACATCGTTATATTGTTTGTCACATCATGTCTTACTCATCATTAATCATCACATGATTATTTATCAGTGTTGTCATTATATACCAGAAAATAACATCATAATTTCGTACTTACTACGTCGACCCGCACGTTCACAATGATCACACGTCCACACAGGACATTCGTAGCGATCTCAGGTCATCCCGTGACGTTCCATGTCATCTCATGAGCTGTTCATTAATCTCATTCCAACATGGTTAAATTTAACTCAACATAACATGATTAACAGATCATTAATCTCACAGTATACAAATAATCATTTTTTCATAAACCAATATCCTTTCAATCTGATCATCATGACCCCACTGTTATCTCGTCTCTGCATAATTAATCAATGAACATATCAATACTACATATCATTTCAATTTCATTCTCAATTCTTCCTCATATATAAATTGATTCTCATAAACCATATCAATCAATCAAGATAATTCACAATCCACATAAATCAAACAGTTAAACCAAACGAAATGATTTACCTCAATTCCTCGTTCCCATGGATCATTCCAATATTCCCTTGAGCCTACAACTCATGTATCCAAGAAATAATAATATGGTTTCTATAACACAACGTTCACTGTCATCTGCAATCAACATCTCATTAATATTCATCGCTAACAAAATAGCGGTACAACAATATTTATTGCTACTACAATAGCAATATATCAATACTCATCGCCAACACTGGCATGCATAATCTCATCGCCACTACGGGCATACATATAATATCCATAATCACAATGAATATACATTCTTAAAACAATAAGATGTAATAACACTTACTATTCACAGTTGATCCGCACTTGATCCTTTAAATTGTCCCTGCTCTCAACATAAATATTCCACAAAATATGATTTCATATCAATACACAAATTGATATATACCCATCATCAACAGAATAGCGGAATGAAACGTCACTATATGTATAATCGGCGTCTAGAACCATCGCCATGGAATCAGCGGAATGCACCACCGCTAAACACATGTCCGGAATAACCATCGCCAATAACATAGTGGAAAGAGGCATCGCTATACAAGTACCTGGCGGAATAACCATCGCCTATAATATAGCGGTATGAACCAACGCTCGATATACCTAGCGGCATGAATCATCGCCAATAAGGTAGCGGAAAGAGGCATCACTATACATGCACCTGGCGGAATATCCATCGCCAATAAGATAGCGGCATGAACCATCGCTCGATATACCTGGCGGCATGAACCATCGCCATAAAATCAGCGGGACAGATCAAGGACTCAAGAGGTACTCACATGCATGTAGCACTTTGTTCCTTTCGGACCCAAGAGGTGGCTCACATTACATGCAGTACTTTGTTCTCGATCGCGTCGCTACGTCATGACAGCGGCATCATTGCTTCGACGTGACAACGGCATGTATCATCGCTTCGACACGATAGTGGCATCATCGCTTCGACATGACGGTGGTATGTACTTCATTCCTCGCTCGAATATCGATAATGTGGCTGTTCCGGTCTTGTTATAACAATGGAATTTTAGGACCCCTCGCTTCGACATATAGCGGCATCATATGATATCCCTCGCTTCGATAATGACAGCGGCATGTACATCGCTTCGACATGACAGCGGCAAATATCATATTACCATCGCTTCATATGACAGGGCAAGCACCTCCCTCGCTCGAATATAACAACCACCGGAATCTTCCACTAGCTCTATATACCTGCATCAAGGTTAACACAACAGTTCAGAAATCTTACTACGTCATATCGGCGGCTCAATAATATCCCTCGCTTCGACAATGACAGCGGCATGTACATCGCTTCGACATGACAGCGGCAAATATTATGATCCATCACTGATGATATACCCGTAGTAGGACGCTAATGTGACACATTGCATATTCAATAACAATTGAAATCATACCACAATATTCCACTGTCTGTTGTCAATCATTCTGTGACATCCCCGAAATGGTTAATTGCTATTTGGCTTTAATTGTGTTTACATGATTAATTATGTGGTAATTGATTATGTTTTGGGATTTATTTACCTTATGGAAATGCATGGTCATGTGGATAGGGGTGACCCGGGATTGCATTTTAGGGTGCATGTGGTGCATGTTGGGTAAATATTATTGGAAGCATGATTTATTTGCCTTTGGTAGCAATTTATTAGAAATCATGTGTTTAATTGATATTTGGTGCATTATGAGTAAATGCTTTGAAAAATATCATGTTGGGGTGTTTTATACACCATGGAATTATTTTGGTATGCTTTTAATTAAATTAACACAATCCCCTTTTATCCCCAACCCCACTTTACCAAATCACTTTCACTTTACCAAATCAAAACCCACAAACCCTTTCCCTTCTTCCATTTTCGAGCTTGAGCTTAGGGTTGAAGAGAAAACCTTCCAAAAGTCTTGATTTGTGAAGATTATTGGGTGATTTGAGGTCCCCAAGAGGTATGGATGCCTCATTATCATTTTTATTGTGTTTGGGTTAGTTTTGGAAGGATTTTAATGATTTTGAAATGGGTTTGTGTGGGTTGTTCTGGTTTTGTTTAAAGGTTGGATTTATACTTGTTTTGAAGTATGTTTTGGTGGTTCATGTTGGTATTTATGTTGTTGGTTGGTTGGTTTGAGTATTGGGTTGGATTGGAAGGTTTTGGTATGCAAAAAAATGGGGAAAAATCGCGAGTCTGTGCGAGGCGATCGACCGCCTGAAATGGGGCGATCGATCGCCGCAAGGCAGTACCAAAATTTTGGGTTAGGCGATTGATCGCCTGTTATGAGGCGACCGATCGCCGAGAGGCAGTAGGTTTTTTCAAAGGACTGGCGATCGATCGCCATGTTTGGGGCGACCGATCGCCGCTGTGTAAATTTTGAGGCGATCGATCGCCTATGGGAAGCGATCGATCGCCGCCTGTGGAATTTTGGAAAATGGTTTATTTTGTCAAATTTTTGGTATTTGGCTATTATTTGGCTTCTAATATGGGGTTGTGTGATTGTGTAGAACCATCCCAGGTAGCAACACAACCGAGGAATTGAAGCCGGACCAATTCCACTTTTGGAAAGGTACGTAGTGGACGTACGGGCACCCAACGGTAACATGTATTTTATATACTCATTGATTATGCATTGTGGATGCGGGTATATATGTGGTATTGCATTGTGGATGCATATACATGTTGATTTATGCCATATGTAGTATTGCATTGTGGATGCATATACATGGTAATTGATGCATATTGATGATAGATGCATATTATGATTATTGGATGCACATCCCATGAGTCGTGGTCATCCTTTGATGATTTTAATGCTTGCCGCTTTTTGTATTGGTTCCGCTAAATGTGAAGCGAGGGGTGGGAGCGCCGCATGTCACATTTGAGCGTGGTTGTCATATGGGGCGAGGAAAGGGTATTTGCCGCTCTCTGTGAAGCGAGGGGTGGGAGTACCGCATGTCCATTGTAGCGAGGTTATCCTATGCCGCCCATATGAAAATAAGCGAGGGGCATTAAAATACACTATGATGGACAGACTAGGGAATGGTGACCAATATTTGGTACTGTTGAGATGGTATATGATGTCATGACATGTTTTGGCCATTAAAAATAATCTGTTGATTATACTCATGAGTAATGGTACAGGGACAACCAAACGGGAAGCGTTGAAATGCATGGAAAACAGGAAGTGTTTTATATTGATTATGCATTTACGCTTTATCTTCATATTGTGTTGAATATGAATGATTATTATTGCTCATGTTTGGGGGTTGTCCTTGTCGGTACCTTTTTGGCATGATAGCGAGCTTTGAACGGGTTGAGGTGGTGAGCTTGTGAAGCATTCTTTTGAGGATTAAAGGACAGGATTATTTTGTCTAGTGTCTACTCTAGGAGTAGTGTAAACTAGTTGATAGCATTCATTGATGAGGAATGTAATTAATCCATTCTTTTTGGAAGTCCTTATTATTATGGCATGTAATGCTTAAGCTCATAGACTCAACATGTTCTTTTCTCACTCTGATCATTATATTAGCTCTATTATGCCTTATTTCCGCACTTAAGGATTAGGGTCCTTACATTAGTGGTATCAGAGCAGTGGTTAGAGAACCCGGGAACGAGTGAAGGGTAGCCTTAGCATGTTTGGCTAGGTGCTTACATTTAGGGCATGTTTATGCATGTGGTGCATATTGATGTATATGCTGTTATACTAACATGCTTATATCACTCCTGTTATCTAACGATATGATATATATTGCTTTGGAATTGTTGTTAACATTTGTGTTACAGCATGGCAGCTAATGAGGAAGTCGGTGATATGGGGAGCATGAATGCTAGTATTGGACAGACAAACCCTCTACCCTCCCACCGGCTGTAGGAATGGAACCAGTGGTTCAGGTGCTGTTACCGGTACCGGGTGAGATTAGCTTGACACAATTTCTCTCTTATCATCCGCCCCGGTTTGAGGGGACAGAGTCCGGAGAAGAGGCTGAAGAGTGGTTGGAAAGACTTGAGCAGATCTTTGTATCGGCTCCTTGTGCTGTGACGGCTTGGCTGAGGCTAGCGGAGTTTCAATTAGCCAAGAAACTTCTGATGTGGTGGAGGAGCACAGTAATGGAAATGAGAGCACTGGGTGCTGTGATCGACTGGACACTCTTCAGGACTAGGTTTTTGAATCGGTACTTCTCCGCAGCAGCAAGACAGACAAAGGAGGATGAGTTTACAAGTCTGAGGCAAGGGAACATGACAGTGGCAGACTATGCCACACGGTACTCTTCATTGCTGAGGTACGTTCCCCCACATTGCCACCAGTGGGCACGCTAAGATGAGAAACTTTATGAAAGGGTTGCGACCGGAGCTCTATGACCGGGTTATCACAAATAACCCAACTTCTTTTGATGATGCTCTCACAAGAGCGGAGCTTGCTGAGCTAGGAGTGGGAGCTTACGCCATGCCACCACCGGTACCAGCAACAGAGACAGACTAGTGACAGTTTGAGGCCTCGGGGTGAGCCATTTAAGCCCCGTGGTGCCTCTTCATCTTCGCGATACGGTGGAAAGAAACACTTTGGACAGAAGCAGGATAACAAGAAGGGTAATTGGTCGGCCAATCGAGGATCTTCACAAGGGGATAGGCCGGGAGAGCCGAGGTGCAACAATTGTGGAGGGCCACACTCTTCAAACAAGTGTCCTGCATGTTATGTCTGTGGCAAGATGGGCCACATTGCTCGGTATTGCCCCACACGGGGATGACAGTCAGAGTATCAGGGCAGCAGGCCGAGGTTTGAGGATAGGACAGTGCAGCAGAGGCAGCAGTTTGGGCCTCGACCATCGGGAGGTCAGACAGTAGGACCACCCCAGGGGCAGGTGTATGCACTGACCAGGGAGCAGGCCCAGGCAGCCCCAGAGGAGGTGATTGCCGGTACGTGTCATTTATTTACGTACCCTGCTTTTGTTTTGATAGATACAGGTGCCTCCCATTCTTTTGTGTCTGTGGAATTCGTGGAGAGACACCATATGCGCACGTCTTCTTTACCCACGCCTCTCCTTGTCTCGACACCCACTGAAGAAATGTCGTTGCGGATCAGTTTATGGCAGACTGCCTCATTTATTTTGAGGGCAACGAGTTGAGATCAGACTTGATTGTGCTGGGTATGTCAGACTTCGACTGCATCTTGGGTATTGATGTTCTGAACAGATATCAGGCAGTGGTAGATTGCCGACAGAGGACAGTGAAGTTCAGACCTGAGTTGGGCAGTCAGTGGACTTCTATGGCAACGGTTCTCGTGCGAAGATTCCGTTAATTTCACAGCGATCAAGATGACTCAGTTGTTGGAACGTGGTCACACGGGCTATCTCATTTATGCCGTGGACACGTCTGGGAAGAGTAAAGAACTGAGAGTTGAGGATGTACCAGTAGTGGCCGAATTTGCTGATGTATTTCCAGAAGAGATCCCAGGATTTCCACCGGCCAGGGAAGTTGAATTTGGGATCGAGTTGTTGCCAGGGACATCCGCTATCTCTCGTGCACTTATAGGATGGCACCCGGCGGAGTTGAGAGAGTTGAAAGAGCAGTTGCAGGATCTCCTGGACAAGGGGGTATATACGCCCGAGCGTGTCGCCATGGGGCGCACCAGTTCTCTTTGTGAAGAAGAAGGACGGTTCGATGCGGCTGTGCATCGATTACCGGCAGCTGAATAAGGCTACAGTGAAGAACAAGTATCCTCTTCCAGGATCGATGATCTGTTTGATCAGTTGCAAGGTACCAGGGTGTATAGCAAGATTGATTTGAGATCCGGGTATCATCAGATTCGGGTCAGAGAGGAATATGTGCAGAAGACAGCATTCCGGACACGATACGGGCATTATGAGTTCTTAGTGATGCCGTTCGGTGTGACGAATGCTCCAGCAGTCTTCATGAGTCTGATGAACAGAGTGTTTTCAGCAGTATCTTGATCAGTTCGTCATTGTGTTTATTGACGACATTCTTATCTACTCCCGGAGCGAGGAAGATCATGTGAAACACTTGAGGACAGTGCTTCAGATTCTCAGAGAGCATCAGTTGTATGCTAAGCTCAGTAAGTGCGAGTTTTGGCTGAGCAGTGTAGTGTTTCTGGGGCATGTCATATCGAGCAGCGGGATATCTGTAGATCCCAAGAAGATTGAGGCTGTGATGGAGTGGGCTGCCCCCACTTCTGTGCCAGAGATTCGGAGTTTCCTCGGTTTGGCCGGGTATTATCGGCGCTTTGTCGAGGGCTTTTCGAAGATTGCCAAGCCGCTGACTCAGTTGACCCAGAAGGGAGTGCCTTTCTTTTGGTCAGAAGCTTGTGAGGAGAGCTTCCAGGAGTTAAAGCACCGGTTGACGACGGCGCCAGTGTTAGTGATCCCGACGGAGAACTCCAGATTTGTTCTGTATACTGATGCATCACTGCAGGGCCTTGGGTGTGTTCTGATGCAAGATAAGCATGTGGTAGCTTATGCATCGAGGCAGTTGAAGCCGCGTGAGACCAGATATCCAGTTCATGACTTGGAATTGGCGGCTATCATCTTCGCCCTGAAGATCTGGAGACATTACTTATATGGCACTTCATTCACCATATACATGGATCACAAGAGCCTCAAGTTTCTATTCACTCAGGCGGAGCTGAACATGAGACAGAGGAGATGGATGGACCTACTCAAAGACTATGACTGTGAGATAGAGTACCATCCCGGGAAAGCCAATTTGACAGCGGACGCCTTGAGCCGGAAAGTGAGGAGTTCTGCTGAGGACGTCATCCATTTGTCGGCTATGATGACCTCCTATTGCCATCTCGGCTATGATTTTGATATAGATGCATCACCAGTGTATGTCTCTACATTATTAGCTGAGCCAGATATTTATGAGAACATCAGGAGAGCTCAGAGATCAGATGCTGAGGTTCAGAGATGGTTGTCTATAGTACATCTTGGTCAGCCGACGAAGTTCAGAGTGGCCGACGACGGATCTTTGAGATTAGGTAACCGCTGATTAGTTCCGAGTACGCCGGAGTTGCGCAAGGGAATTTTGGAGCGAGCTCACAGTAGCAGACTTAGCATCCACCCAGGCGGGAAGAAGATGTACAGAGATCTGCGTGGTCAGTTTTGGTGGAAGAGATGAAGTCTGATGTCGTCACTTTTGTGAAGAGGTGTCTGATCTGCCAGCAGGTTAAGGCAGAGAGGCAGAGACCTGGCGGCGAATTGAGGAGCTTGGAGATACCGAAGTGGAAATGGGAACACATTTCCATGGACTTCGTGACTCATTTGCCGAGGAGTGCTTCAGGCTTCGATGCTATTTGGGTGATTGTGGATCGATTGACCAAGGTGGCTCATCTTATCCCCTATAGCATGACTTTCACATTTTTGAGGATGGCGCAGTTGTATATTAGAGATGTGGTGAGATTGCATGGGATCCCCGTTTCGATAGTGTCAGATCGAGATCCGCGATTCACATCTCATTTCTGGGAAGGCCTTCAGTCAGCCTTGGGAACTGAAGTCAGATTGAGCACTGCTTATCATCCTCAGGACGGATGGTCAGACCGAGCGCACAATTCAGACGCTCGAGGACATGCTGAGAGCTTGTGTTTTGGAGTTCGATACTTCTTGGCAGGATTCAGTGCCTCTGGTAGAGTTTTCTTATAACAATAGCTACCAGGCAAGTATTCAGATGGCTCCGTTTGAAGCTCTTTATGGCAGACGATGTAGATCGCCCTTGTGTTGGGATGATTTGGACAGTAGATCAGTCGGAGGGCCTGAGTTAATCCGGGAAATGGAAGAGAAGATAAAGATTATAAGGCAGAAAATGAAAGCAGCCCAAGACAGACAGACAGCTTATGCGAATAAACGGCGGAGACCGTTAGAATTTCGGTTGGGAGATAAGGTCTTTTTGAAGATCTCGCCTTTCAGAGGCGTTGTGCGATTTGGGATGCGCGGGAAACTGTCTCCGAGGTATGTTGGACCGTACGAGATTTTACAGCGCATTGGCACCTTAGCTTACCGACTGGCCTTGCCGCCTTCTTTATCTGGTATACATGATGTGTTTCATGTATCTATGCTGCGGAAGTATGAACCGGATCCGTCTCACGTGTTGCAGCCTTCCGAAGTTCAGTTGGAATCAGATGTATCTTATGTGGAACGGCCTGTTAGAATTCTGGACAGAGCAGACCGTAGACTTCGGAACAAAGTGATACCAATGATCAAAGTCCAGTGGGATCGCAGGGGTGTCGAGGAGGCTACGTGGGAGACGGAGCAGCATATGGTGCAGCACTACACCCGAACTATTCTCTGGTATGAGTTTATGTTTAGTTTCTGTTGGGGTAAGTGCATGTGATTTCGAGGACGAAATCTTATAAGTAGGGGAGTATTGTGACATCCCGGAAATGGTTAATTGCTATTTGGCTTTAATTGTGTTTACATGATTAATTATGTGGTAATTGATTATGTTTTGGGATTTATTTACCTTATGGAAATGCATGGTCATGTGGATAGGGGTGACCCGGGATTGCATTTTAGGGTGCATGTGGTGCATGTTGGGTAAATATTATTGGAAGCATGATTTATTTGCCTTTGGTAGCAATTTATTAGAAATCATGTGTGTAATTGATATTTGGTGCATTATGAGTAAATGCTTTGAAAAATATCATGTTGCGGTGTTTTATACACCATGGAATTATTTTGGTATGCTTTTAATTAAATTAACCCAATCCCCTTTTATCCCCAACCCCACTTTACCAAATCACTTTCACTTTACCAAATCAAAACCCACAAACCCTTTCCCTTCTTCCATTTTCGAGCTTGAGCTTAGGGTTGAAGAGAAAACCTTCCAAAAGTCTTGATTTGTGAAGATTATTGGGTGATTTGAGGTCCCCAAGAGGTATGGATGCCTCATTATCAATTTTATTGTGTTTGGGTTAGTTTTGGAAGGATTTTTAATGATTTTGAAATGGGTTTGTGTGGGTTGTTCTGGTTTTGTTTAAAGGTTGGATTTATACTTGTTTTGAAGTATGTTTTGGTGGTTCATGTTGGTATTTATGTTGTTGGTTGGTTGGTTTGAGTATTGGGTTGGATTGGAAGGTTTTGGTATGCAAAAAAATGGGGAAAAATCGCGAGTTTGTGCGAGGCGATCGACCGCCTGAAATGGGGCGATCGATCGCCGCAAGGCAGTACCAAAATTTCGGGTTAGGCGATCGATCGCCTGTTATGAGGCGACCGATCGCCGAGAGGCAGTAGGTTTTTCAAAGGACTGGCGATCGATCGCCATGTTTGGGGCGACCGATCGCCGCTGTGTAAATTTTGAGGCGATCGATCGCCTATGGGAAGCGATCGATCGCCGCCTGTGGAATTTTGGAAAATGGTTTATTTTGTCAATTTTTTGGTATTTGGCTATTATTTGGCTTCTAATATGGGGTTGTGTGATTGTGTAGAACCATCCCAGGTAGCAACACAACCGAGGAATTGAAGCCGGACCAATTCCACTTTTGGAAAGGTACGTAGTGGACGTACGGGCACCCAACGGTAACATGTATTTTATATACTCATTGATTATGCATTGTGGATGCGGGTATATATGTGGTATTGCATTGTGGATGCATATACATGTTGATTTATGCCATATGTAGTATTGCATTGTGGATGCATATACATGGTAATTGATGCATATTGATGATAGATGCATATTATGATTATTGGATGCACATCCCATGAGTCGTGGTCATCCTTTGATGATTTTAATGCTTGCCGCTTTTTGTATTGGTTCCGCTAAATGTGAAGCGAGGGGTGGGAGCGCCGCATGTCACATTTGAGCGTGGTTGTCATATGGGGCGAGGAAAGGGTATTTGCCGCTCTCTGTGAAGCGAGGGGTGGGAGTACCGCATGTCCATTGTAGCGAGGTTATCCTATGCCGCCCATATGAAAATAAGCGAGGGGCATTAAAATACACTGTGATGGACAGACTAGGGAATGGTGACCAATATTTGGTACTGTTGAGATGGTATATGATGTCATGACATGTTTTGGCCATTAAAAAATAATCTGTTGATTATACTCATGAGTAATGGTACAGGGACAACCAAACGGGAAGCTTTGAAATGCATGGAAAACAGGAAGTGTTTTATATTGATTATGCATTTACGCTTTATCTTCATATTGTGTTGAATATGAATGATTATTATTGCTCATGTTTGGGGGTTGTCCTTGTAGGTACCTTTTTGGCATGATAGCGAGCTTTGAACGGGTTGAGGTGGTGAGCTTGTGAAGCATTCTTTTGAGGATTAAAGGACAGGATTATTTTGTCTAGTGTCTACTCTAGGAGTAGTGTAAAACTAGTTGATAGCATTCATTGATGAGGAATGTATTAATCCATTCTTTTGGAAGTCCTTATTATTATGGCATGTAATGCTTAAGCTCATAGACTCAACATGTTCTTTTCTCACTCTGATCATTATATTAGCTCTATTATGCCTTATTTCCGCACTTAAGGATTAGGGTCCTTACACATTCCTGTCCTTAGACAGCACATCATGTTTCCCATTTCCTGATTTTCCTACAAAATTAGATTCCTTAGCACATAACATATGGAGTGCCAGACATTACCGTTAATGCCATCCCATCGCACTCTACACGATTCCTGCAACTACAATGATTAGTAATACCATTTTCCATATCGTAAAAGCACATGTGCAATTAGTTGTCACACAACATTAATAGCATCATGTATAAATATGTGTTACCAATCCCTATCAGCATATTCCAGGCCTTTAACAGCCCGAAAGAGCTAACCACTGCTCTGATAGCACTAATGTAAGACCCTAACCCCACCACGACAATAATGCATTTATGACGTCGTATGCATGTGAAAATTTTCATTCTTTAAAAGAATCATTACAGGCTTCGTATATTCCCCATCACTTTTATAAAAATTTGGGCAGAGTCTCCCCATAAATTGGACTATCCAAAAATGAAATACATCACATAGTAACTCCCAGCCAGGGAAAACACAATACTTAAAAAGACATCAAAAGTGGGCTTCAACACCCTTATACAGTCCATATACATGCTTCCAGTTGCTCACATACGAGCAACAAATAAATTAATACCCATCTAACTGAATAAATAGCGTATCCTATTTACCCACTCCCATATACGCTTCTGCTTCAAGAAGCGGCATGATCCAACAAAGCTCGAACCAATATCCCAAAGTAGTCTAGTACATGTTGTACCTGTTTCAACAGAAACAGCCCCCACACGGGTGAGCATACCCTGTCACGATACTCATATTCATAACAATGCATAACAATTATAATTAATTCATAATATAACAATTTAAGATTATTTAAAATCCATATAAATGTACTCCCTTTACAGTTCTGAATCCGTATAGCTTCCACTAGCTGTTCCTGTTTCAGTCTCACATGCTTTCATAAACATCAAGTTCAGTATCGTTAATCACAACATGAAAGTCATCAATGCAATAAATTCAATATAATCACAATTCATCATTTATGCTCAATCATAACGAGTCTCATATCGAAGGCATCTCTGCCTGTACGTTAATCTCATTCTCAACCATTTCTCATATCGATCATGCCAAAGGCATCCATACCCAACTCCATATCCGGACCACGTACATTTACGTGTCCATCATACCACATATATCAATATGGATGCACGATCGCCACCTGCTGGTTCGCGATTTTTCACCATTTTTGAGCATTTTTCAAGCTCAACTTCATACCCTTCAAACCCAAACTTTCCAACATAACAAATATCATCATAACTCACTAAAACCTACATAAAACACTTCAAAAATCATACCCCAACAACATACAACACATACTCAAAACAAACCCACATAAAACACTTCAAAAATCATCCCATTTCAAAACCAAACATCATTAAAACTTTAGGAAGGGTTCCATACCTCTTGAGGTCTCCAAATCTTAACAAAAATCCCACAAACAAAAGTTTTGTGAAGATTTCTCCTTCCTTCCTTGCCATGTTTCGAAAATGGGAAATGGGTAGGGTTTGAGAGTGAAATTGGGGATTTAAAAGTGAGGGTAAAGTGAGGTGGGTATAGTGGGCAAAAGGGGTTATAAAGTTAATTAAAATTGAACCCCAAAATTAACATGATGTATAAAATACCCCAACATGGTATTTTAAAAGCATTTTACAAAAATGCAACAAACTTCCACTAAATTCATATTTTTCCTCATAATTAACAACCAATACAATTAAATCATGTTAACACCTCATTTCCCAACCTGCATAACATACACCCTGAAATGCAACCCACGGGTCATGCCTATCATGTGACTAAGCATTTCAACAAGATAATTAATTTCAACATATAAATCAATTATCATCATAATTAATCATATAAACATCATTAATGCCCAAATTGCATATAATTAATTTCGGGGCATCACAATCTCCATCCCGTTGCTCAAGCTCAGCTCCAAGCCATCGATGGACCTACTGAAGGATTATGATTGTGAAATCGAGTACCATCCGGGAAAAGTAAATTGGACAGCCGACGTTTTGAGTCGGAAAGTGAAGAACACAGCAGAGGACGTCATGTGTCTGTCAGCTATGATGACTTCCTACTGTCAATTGGGTTTTGATTATGATGTGTCTGCTTCACCGATACAGGTATTGACCTTATTAGCTGAGCCGGTTAATTATGAACACATCCGGAAGGCTCAGGGGGCAGACGAAGAGGTCCAGAGATGGTTGTCATTGGTTCGTATGGGTCAGTCGTCGAAGTTCAGGACGACTGAGGATGGTTCCTAGAGACTGGGTGACAGATGGGTGGTTCCGAATACGCCTGAGTTGCGTCAGGGAATACTACAGCGAGCCCATTGCAGCAGGATGAGTATCCACCCGGGCGGGAAGAAAATGTACAAAGATTAATGTGGCCAATTTTGGTGGAGACGAATGAAACAAGATGTCACAACATTCGTCAAGAGATGTCTGATTTGTCAGCAAGTGAAGGCTGAGAGGCAGAGGCCTGGTGGTGAGCTTAGAAGTTTGGAGATACCGGAATGGAAGTGGGAGCACATATCCATGGACTTCGTGACCCACTTACCGAGGACTATTTCGGGTTTTGATGCTATCTGGGTAGTCGTGGACAGACTGACTAAAGTGGCTCACTTCATTCCCTACAGTATGACCTTCACGTACTTGAGGATGGCTCAGTTATATGTCAGAGATTTAGTGAGACTGCATGGGATCCCTGTTTCGATTGTGTCTGATCGAGATCCGCGGTTTACATCTCACTTTTGGGAAGGTCTTCAGTCAGCTCTCGGTGCAGAATTGAGGTTGAGCACAACATACCATCCCCAAACGGACGGACAGACCGAGCGTACCATACAGACGCTCGAAGATATGTTACGGGCTTGTGTGTTGGAGTTCGATACTTCGTGGCAAGACTCAGTGGCCTTGGTAGAATTTTCTTATAACAATAGCTACCAGGCAAGCATACAGATGGCTTCTTTTGAGGCTCTCTATGGTAGACATTGTAGGTCGCCTTTATATTGGGATGATGTGGACCGTCAATCGGTCGGAGGGCCAGAATTGGTCCAATAAATGGAAGAAAAGGTAAAGGTGATAAGACAGAAAATGAAAGCAGCCCAGGACAGGCAGGCAGCGTATGATAATCAACGGCGTCGGCTGTTAGAGTTTCAGTTGGGCGACAGAGTCTTTTTGAAGATCTCACCTTTCAGAGGTGTAGTACGTTTTGGAATGCATGGGAAGTTATCCCCGAGATATGTTGGGCCGTACGAGATCTTACAGCGTATTGGTACTCTGGCATACCGGTTGGCTTTACCGCCCTCTCTGTCCGGCATACACGATGTGTTCATGTGTCTATGTTGCGGAAGTACGAGCCAGATCCTTCTCATGTATTGCAACCTTCTGAGGTTCATATAGAGTCCGATGTTTCCTATGTGGAGCGGCCTATCAGGATTCTGGATCGGGCAGATCGCAGACTACGAAACAAAGTCATTCCTATGGTCAAAGTTCAGTGGGATCGTAGGGGTGTTGAGGAGGCCACATGGGAGACGGAGCGACACATGGTGCAGCACTATCCAGAACTATTTTCTGGTATGTGATTTATGTTTTGTTTCGTTTTGGTAAGTGCATGCTGATTTCGAGGACGAAATCTTATAAGTAGGGGAGTATTGTGATATCCCCGAAATGATTATGTGCATTTAAACATTTATTATGTTATATGAGGATTATGGTGCTAAATTGTGGAGTTGATTTATTTATATTGGGAAATGCTTAGTCATGTACTGGTCATGGTCTATTAAAGCATTTCAGGGTGCATGTGATTTATGTTGAGAATTTGGGTAATGGCATGATTATTTGGGGTGGGTGTTTTGAGGAATGTATTAATTAAGTAAAGATATAAAATATCGAGTGAGGATATTTTATTACATCGTGCTAAATACCGAAGCACAATTAAACACCCCATGGCACCCCAACCTCACCACCCCACCCCCATTGCTCGGTCACCAACCCATCCCCTCAACCCATACTTCCTTCTCTTCCCCACTACTCCACCTCCAATCATTTTCCTCCTCATTTTCTCCTCTCAAAAAAACGTCCAGAAGAGCTGCATTAAGGGACGGAAAAAGGCTGGTAAAGGTGTCCAAAATTCATACCAAAAGAGGAGCAAAAAGGGGGTAAGATTTGGTGACTCTGTTTTTCTAGAAATTTTGTTAAGTTTGGGTTTGGTTGGGTGGTTTTCATGCATGTTAGGGTAGCTTCGGGTGGAACCTTAACTTAGGTACTTGCATGGAAGTATTTTGTAGCCCCTAGCATGTTTGTTCGAGCATTTTACATGTTTTATGTGTTAGATTACTTGTTATGAAAAGGTGTAGGGTCTTCCTACCTTAACATCATATAAGACACGCATAATGAACTGAACATGCATTTATAACATCTTAAGGGTTCCGGTTGTAGCTTGAGCTAAGAAGATTACAGGCCAAAATAAAATTTCCAAAAGCTATTTAGTTACATTCCCAATAATGAATGTTAAAGTTATAGATTTATACTACTCCTAGAGTAGAGACTATCAAAATCCTGCATCCTATATTCATCTTGTTCCCTTTTAGCTCACCGCCTGAACCCGACCCTAGGCCCTTCGGTCCAAAAGTGTACCTACAGGGACAACACATCGTGAGCATATACATATTTACTTAACATAATATTAAAAGACATACAGTAATGCATAACATCTTAGTTAAGTAAAAGTTATTGGTCGTTCTTCAACTTCTTTTGTTATCACTGATTCTTATTCATGTATAAGGGCATCTTACCCCCATTGTATGGCATCTTACCATAACATAATCATCGTGTGGCATCTTACCACGTGGGCATCTTACCCAATCATATGGCGTCTTGCCATATTATAAACATTGTGTGGTATCTTACCACAGGGGCATCTTACCCACTCACATACATTGGGTGGCATCTTACCACATGGGCGTCTTACCCAATCATATACGTCGTATGTGTAATGCCTCGATTTGTTTAATACACGTGTGATATGATTATGGTGTAATCATATCACTTGACGATATGATAATGGGAGTTCGAGTGGAACCAAGAATGCATTTATTTAGATATGAAATGAAATATGAGAAGGCATGAAACATGGTGTGTAATACATTCAAACTATAAACATGTGAATTATGGATTAAGTGTTGAAAGTGCATCAACATGTGCATATGAGTTTGCATTTGAGTATACATGTAACTTTCATGTGCATTAGAGTTGCATTTGAATTTGGAGTGCATTGCATGTACATGTTAGTTAGCATGTAATTACCTTTAAATGGTATGATAGCAAGGGACTTAAGGAACTAAAGATCCTATATCAAGTGGATTAAGGGGATGAAATCACATACAACACCTTTTACACCTACTAAAACACTACAAGCTCCTCTCCATTTCTTTCAAGGAGTTGTTGGTTTGAGCTTGGATTTCACTTGTAACTTGAGCTAGGAGGGTGTGTGAAGTGGAATTGTACCATCTTGGTAAGAAATTCATAGTGGTATACTTGAATTATGTCATCCATGTTGATATATGTGAAGGGAAAGCTCAAGTGTGCATGTGTACAATCATATCATGTTTCTATGCTTTGAAGTGGAAGCTATGATGTTAGAATTATGTTCATATGTTCCTAGGGATTTCAAGAAACATGTTGAAGTGGTTTAATATGAGGTGTAGGAGAAGAACCATAGAGATAAACTTGAAAATCGCCATTGTCAAAACTTTCTGGACATTGGCGATCGATCGCGAGCTTTGTGGCGATCGATCGCCGATGCAGGGTAAATTTTAAGGCGGTGAAAGTTTGTGGCGATCGATCGCCAAGTTGTTGCGATCGATCGCGAGGGGACAGAGAGTTTTGGCGATCGATCGGTGCTGATGGCGATCGATCGCCAGTGTTAATATTTTGAAAAATCACATATTTTGTGGAATTTGATTTTAATGCCTATGATAACATGATATATTGTTGGCATTGTTGTAGCACCATCACAGGGGACAGGACAACGAGGCACTTAGCTATTGACAACTGCTTTATCTCGTTTGTGTCGCAGTACAGGTACGTGTTGACGTACGGAGTATAGATATGATATGATGATGCTATTATGGTTGTGGTGTCATATGATTGGTAGTATCATATGCATTGTGCATACATAGATTTCATATGATTGGTATGGATGCCTTGATAGATATGTGTATATGCTTTGGTACGATCATTGTTTTGATAGATATACCTGGTGGGGTATATGCTTTGACTGCCACGATAGATATGCTAGTGTTGGGCATATGCTTTGACTGGGATCGGTGCCTGGATAGATATGCTAGTGTGGGGAATATGCTTGGGCTGGGATCGTTGCCACGATAGATATACTACATATGCTTTGGCTTGAGAGATATACGCCTGGTGTGGGTATATACTCTGGTTATTATCACAGATGAGTATGGTACTATGATATGTGCTGCTAATATGAAGATGTGATGTGGTTTCACTGACATATTGAGCTGAATAGGCATATCATATGAGACTCGTGATAATAGAGAACTTGTTGAGACATGTCATGACATAGTGCATTTGTGGATGCATGATACAGAACATTCACATTATCTGATTTATTGTGCTTTATCATTGATATTGATATTGTGTTTTGATATTGCACTGAGATAGTTGTTATCTATACTCACGTTGTGAATGTTTCTGTAGGGACTCATAGACGTGGGGAGCGTGAGTCATGATTTCCGCTGCGAGGGGAACCACTGCCTAGGAGTTCTTTTGTATTAGGTTGTTTATGTACATGATATGTATAGTTCATTAGGGTTTTGATAACCTTGTAATCAACTTAACTAGTATGAACTCTTAATCCGTGCATGGTATATTACTTAATTCAGACTCACATATGTATGTTTAATGAATACATAAGGATTAAGTAAAGAGGACCCCACAGTATGACCTTATCATAAACTTACTTATCATAAACATCATCATCGTAAACGTCATCATAAACATCATCACCGTAAACATCATCATAATCATCATCATAAACATCGTCATCATAAACATCATCATAAACATCATCATCATAAATATCATCATAAACATCATCATCGTAAACATCATCATAAACATCATCATCGTAAACATCATCATAAACATCATCATCATAAGCATCATCATTGAATGTAGGAGTATGGTTTACCGTCCGATGCTCGTACGTTTCATACGTACCTTAGTTCCAAAAGAAGGAGAAATTGCAGAAATTTATCTCCTTGAGGTTGTGGGTACCTGGGACGGTTCTACATAACCATACAAATTGATATTAGAAGCTAAACAATAGCCCAATACCAAAAATTTAACAAAAATCATCATTTTCCTACTTTTGAACAGTGGCGATCGATCGCTCAAAACATGGCGATCGATCGCCTGATTTTTCACTTAGCGGCGATCGATCGCTTAAAATGAGGCGATCGATCGCCTGATGCACATTTCGCTACTGGACGTTGGCGATCGATCGCGCCATTTGAGGCGATCGATCGCCTACCCTCATTTTTGTGTACTGCCTCTCGGCGATCGATAGCTGCTTTTTTGTAGCGATCGATCGCCACAACCAGTGGCCGCGATTTCACAATTTTTGTGTGCACTTTCCAAGCTCATCCTCATACCTTTCAAAACCAAACTTCCCAACAATAACAATAACATCATAACCCACTAAAACCCACATAAAACACTTCAAAACTCATACCCCAAACATATATAACACATACCCCAAAACAACCCACATAAATCATCAAAACTAACCCATTTCAACACCAAACATCTTAAAAACTTAAGGAAGGGTCCCATACCTCTTGTAGGCTCCAAATCTTAGCAAAGATTACACAAACACAAGTTTTGTGGAACTTTCCTTCTTCTTCTTTGGTGGATTTCGAAAATGGGTAAAATGGTAGGGTTTGGAAGTAATTTGGGGATTTAGAGTGTAAAAGTGTAAAGTGAGATGAAGTGTAGGAAAAAAGGTGGGTATATTGGGAATAAAAGGGGTTGTGTAATTTAATTAAAAATTGTACCCCAAACTTAACATGATGTATAAAATACTCCAACATGGTATTTTAAAAGCATTTTACAAAAATGCTCCAAACTTCATCTAAAATCACATCTTCCTCATATTTAATAATCAACACAATTAAATCATGTTAACATCTTAATACCCAACACATAAATCAGTTATCACATGATTCATCATATAAACATAATTAATGCCTTAATTGCAATTAATTAATTTTGGGGCATCACATTACTCCCCTACTTACAAGATTTCGTCCTCGAAATCGCATGCATTTACCCAAAAAGAAACTAAACATAAATCATACCAGAAAATAGTTCCGGGTAATGCTGCATCATATGCCGTTCCGTCTCCCACGTAGCCTCTTCGACACCCCGACGATCCCACTGAACTTTGACCATCGGTATAACTTTACTTCATAATCTGCGATCCTCACGATCCAGAATTCTGACCGGTCGTTCAACGTAGGATACATCTGAATCCAACTGCACTTCAGTAGGCTGTAAAACATAAGACGGGTCTGGCTCATACTTTCTCAACATAGAAACATGGAAGACATCATGAATTCCAGATAAGGACGGCGGTAGAGCCAAACGGTAAGCCAATGTACCAATACGCTGCAATACCTCATACGGTCCGACATATCTCGGAGATAACTTTCCCCGCATACCAAAACGGACCACACCCCTGAAGGGTGAGATTTTCAAGAAAACCTTGTCTCCTACTTGGAATTCTAGCGGCCGTCGCCGCTTATTGGTGTAGGCTGCTTGCCTATCTTGGGCCGCTTTCATCTTTAAGCGTATCATCTTAATCTTTTCCTCCATGTCCTTAATCATATCCGGTCCTCCGACCGCTTTACTCGTCAAGTCCTCCCAATACAGCGGTGACCTACATCGTCGTCCGTAAAGAGCTTCAAAAGGGGCCATTTGAATGCTCGCCTGATAGCTGTTATTATAGGAGAACTCTACTAGTGGTATAGACTCTTGCCATGGAGTATCAAACTCCAAAACACATGCCCTCAGCATATCTTCGAGCGTCTGAATAGTACGCTCCGTTTGGCCGTCTGTCTGAGGGTGATAAGCTGTACTCAGTCTCACCTCGGTGCCCAAAGCTGTCTGGAGACCCTCCCAGAAATGAGAAGTAAACCTTGGGTCTCTGTCAGACACGATCGAGACTGGAACCCCATGCAACCTCACTACATCCCGTACATATAATTGGGCCATCTTTAAATATGTGAAAGTCATGTTGTAAGGGATGAAATGAGCTACCTTCGTCATCCTATCCACGATCACCCAGATCGCATCAAATCCAGAGGCCGACTGTAAGGACCCCGTATACTTAACCCTTGATTAGTGTATTAATCATTATGTGTGACACATGCTTTCAATAAAAGTCAATCGGGAAGCTCAGATGATACTTTATCATTGCATGGCAATTACAAAATTTCCATTAACACTCAATGTTATAAGATCATCAGCCTAACAACAAATAGACTCATAAGGTTCACCCATTACCATCCCCTTTGTGCCACTTTTACATTTATAAAAATTTGGGCAGAGTCTCCCCATAAATAGAGCTATCCCGAAATAAAAGCACAACACATAACATAATTCCCGGCCAGGGAAAACATAATACTCATCAGAATGCAGCAATACCAAGTAAATTCCCAGCCAGGGAAGACATCACACATATGACGACAAAAGTGGGTTTCAACACCCACATAATACACCAAGGACTCTCATATCATTTAGCAATTCTACCTCTAATTGCATGCAACATCAAATGAAAGAGAGAAAGGCTCATGCCTTTATATACAATCCATATACAAGTATAATCGTGCTCACATGCGAGCATCTTGAATATGTATATAACCTCGGGTGTATATAAGTACTCTATACGATACCGTGCTCCATCAAGCCCTGGTACCACGATCCTGGGAGTACATCCAATCAACAGCTCGAGCTCTGCTCCACATCCATCGATGTACCTGTTCACCTGTCCCAACAGAGACAGCCCCCACACGGGGTGAGCATACCAATTCCACAATTTCATAATCATAATGACATAATACATAATTTACAAAATGTAAATATTGTGGAACATATGTGATACTTCCTGGATGGTATCATCCTCATCCTAGCGTACCCCTGTAATAACCCTGTTCTCAAAACAGATAAATCATCAAATCCTGAATATGCAGTTAATCATCACATTGGTTAACCCTAGCGCGTTTCAAATTAACAACATTTCATAACATCTTTCTTTATCTAGCAATTATCATAATTCTAGATATCATATTGAGATTTCCTTAACTTCCGATACTAGTTAATCACTTCTCTGATTAACTACGTCTCTGTTCCTATTCATTACCAATAGGGAATAAAATACAGATATCCTAGATATCTAATCAAATGCCACACTTCCATTTCTTACTTCAAAGTAGCGTCATACTATCGGTGTTCGCTCCGTAGCAACCACACCCCATCATTTGCTCGCTTCATAGCGGCACCAAGCATTTCACCATGTGAATCAAAATAACGTAACCAAGTCCGGTGTCATCATAGTAAAACATTTCATGTATATTAAATCATGCATCATACTTGTAAAACATCATTAAAGCTATGCTCGTACGCTAAACGTACCTTAAATCCTCGAAGTCCGAGCCAAACCTTGCTCGAGTTCCATGCCCCGAGGGACGTTGTGCTAACACGATAAATAATTCACAATTATTTACGAACACGCAACCCATGCTCAAGCACACCCATAACCCTCAAAATATTGTCAACTCACGACAATTAACCATTTAAAGAACCCGGGGCAGGGTACATGCAGGGAGGGAAACGAATGAGACAATATCGAAAATTGCTCAAGAGTTATCCCTAAAATTCGAACCCTAACATCTCAATTCGAACCCATTTAAGCATCATAATACATCTAAAACATGAATTAATCGATCATCAACAAGAATCATCATCCCTTGCCAAAAAACCCCCAAATTTCGAACCAAACCCTACGAAATTCGAAAATAAATTCGAACCAAAAAATCACAAAATGGTAGGGAAATACATGAGAAGCATGAAAAAGGGGTAAGGAAGGTTACCCAATCGAAAATCGGAAGGAAAATCGACCGAAATCAAAGAACCCTAGAATTTGGGGATCGGCGCTCATCTGCAAAATCCGACTTCAAAACGCGACGAAACTTTCAATTGCCGGAGGGGATAGCTGCGCCTCGACGAGACGAAGCCGGTGGTAGGTCGCACGCGCAGAACGGCGGCCGGACGGCGGCGGGCGCATGGCCTGAAGCCGCGGGGGCTGGGGAAAATCGGGAATGGGCGACGCGGGAGGGAGAGGCGGCTGAAGGAGGAGAAATGAGATTTTTAATTAAAATCTCGGGCTCAACTGGTATTTATAGCAAAAATACCCCGAAATACTAATAGCCCCACAAATACATCATGATTCATTAAAAATCATCTGTTTTCAAAAATTCTCTCTCTAACTCCAAAACCCCCTACCGGTGCTCACACAAGCACCCGAGATCCCGAGACACATCGAAAACCCAACTCTTAGGTTTTTCACCCAAATGAGAATACAATCTCAACCTCTGGATTCAACGATCCCAACTACCCAAATAAACGAGCCCAGAAGGCCTAACACCGCGATTAAACTCCAAATCGCCACGTAAAATCACTTTAGGGTTTATTAATACTCCGGGATTAACATCTATAATCCCTGGTCATCACAATATCCCCCACTAAAAGAATTTCGTCCTCGAAATTAGCACCGGTGTATCACATAACACCCAGGCTACACAACAACATGAAGCCATAACCTCGATTCTTGACCATATCAGAATCGTCTTAATAAACGCGAGGATACTTACCTCACTTCAAACTTTGGAATAGAGCGACTTACCAAAACCAACATAACACCCAAGAGGCAAAACGTACCTTGATGCGGTTCATCCCAAAAGTCAGTCTCTCATGACTGCAAAACAACCAATACTTACAACTGTAGATCGGACTGTCATCCTTAGTTCTAATACAACCAGTGAGAACGCATCCTGAATGACACATCAACCGTGAGAACGTTGACCTCGTGTCAAACTCTGGAGTGGAATAGACTTCCAAATCCATCATAACATCAAAGAGCGTCAGCACAACTCAACGTTAATAATCCAAAAGCAGTTAGTCAACTGAAACTGCAAGGATCCGAATCGCTCCCGATTCCATCGTAGATATCATTCATTGACATCTCTTATCATGACTCACGATGTCTAACATACATCGCTACGAGGGAAACATTAGTATACCACAGTGTACACATACCAGACCTGGTTTCCACTTTCAAACCTCCTCTATCGAAGGAGCAGTAGTATCATTGCAACTCAAATTGGTCAACTCACGGCCACAGATTCACACAAAAGACATCTCACAAGATGTTCACCTACGGATGTTCCAAGAATCACATCCTGATCATAATAAACAACCGAGACTCCACAGAGTTTAAAATTCTGAAAGGACATACAATAAACCCATTGCATCCTCAACGCTTGTGTCGACAGTGTAATACCCCCGAAAGGTTAAATGATTATATGCTACGATGATGAAATGTTATATGATTATGTGCTACAATAATGAATTATGGTGTATCTAAGAGGGTCGTGGTATTTTAATTGGGGGTTATATTTATGATATGATGATATGGTTTAGGTTGCATGTTACGTGTTTTTAATTGTGGTAATGATGTGGTGCAATTGTAAAATGTCAAGGGAAGATACTTTTATACATCGTATGAAATACCGGATACAATTAAACACCACAAAACCACCCTACATGCAACCACCCACCCCCCACTTGCATACAACCCACGCCCCCCTCCCCTGTTTTCTGGAAAATAATTGACCAAGGAGTCAAGTTGGCACTTAGATATTTCTCATTTGGTCTCTCCCAAAAACCTCCTTCTTCCTCCCTTCTCTTCGTCTGAGATCTGGACTACTACTAGGAAGAAAGTGGTCGGAAATTTCTTGCCTTTTTCCTGACAAAAATCGGAGAGCAAAAGTGGTGAGGAATCACGCTGGTTCACCAGCTTTTCGTGTTTTTACATGTATGTTTGTCATAGCAGATTTGGCATGCTAGGGTAGAGTTTAATGAAAGATTGATATGGGTACCTTTATGTGATGTTTATGATGACCTTAGCATGTTTTGTTAAGTAGCTTGCATGACTTATGTGATAGATCTTCGATTGTAAAAAGGGCTCCTCGAAAATCTGGGCAAGAAGTACCCTGTTTTTGTGTTGAGCAGGACTTTTATTAGGAAGATTTGAAGCATGCTCGCTTAGGTTATGGGTAAATCTTTGATGTGCATACATACACGGAAGTTTTGTGAACATGCCAACATAAATGTTTAAGCATGAACGATGGGCTATGTGGTAGTTTCATGACTATAAATGTGTGTGTTCGAAAATTCTGAACTGAATAATCATGCCCTGTTTTCCGAAAAAGCTGATCGGGTATTGATAAAGAGGGGTAGATTTAATGCATGTCGGGTTAAGCTATAAGTGAAACTTTAATTTTAATACATGCATGAAAGTATGTTGAAACTATTGATATGCTAGTTTAGGCATATAATGTAAGTTATGAAGGAGTTTGAAGGGTCTAAATTGAAGTGTTCGAGATTTCTGGAAAAATCTCGAAGTATATGAACGACCGATCGATCGGTGATGAACACCGATCGATCGGCAAAACCAGTAGCAAAAGGAGTAAATGATGAACAGTTAAGCGATTGATCGGTGAGAGATACCGATCGATCGGCAGTCACTGTTCATATGTTATAAAATTTTATGATTTTTTTTGAAATTTGATTTCGATTCTCGTATCGGTGCCTAATATTATATTATGTGGTTATGTAGAGCCATCCCAGGTACCAGCACCATCAAGGAGATAAGTCTATTGACTCCTCCTCCTTTTGAAAAGGTACGTAAGAGACGTACGGGCATCGGACGGTAAAACACATCCCTACTCTATGACTATGCATTTATCGCATGAATATGTATACGATGAAATCATGATGTGTATACGATGTTTATATGATGATGTTTATACGATGTTATTGTGGTAAGGTGCCACGGGGTAAGGTGCCCCACATGGTAAGTAGCCATGCGATGTTATTGTGGTAAGGTGCCAAGGGGTAAGGTGCCCCACATGGTAAGTAGCCATGCGATGTTATTGTGGTAAGGTGCCACGGGGTAAGGTGCCCCACATGGTAAGTAGCCATGCGATGTTATTGTGGTAAGGTGCCACGGGGTAAGGTGCCCCACATGGTAAGTAGCCATGCGATGTTATTGTGGTAAGGTGCCACGGGGTAAGGTGCCCCCACATGGTAAGTAGCCATGCGATGTTATTGTGGTAAGGTGCCACGGGGTAAGGTGCCCCATATGCATGATTATGAATCAGGGACAACAATAAGAAGTTAATGAATAACCAGCATATTTACTTAACCAAGATTTCATGCATTTACTATAATGTTTATATGTTGTTAAGTGAAATTGTATATGCTCATGATGTGTTGTCCCTGTAGGTACGCTTTTGGATGAAAGGACTAAGGGTCGGGTTGAGGCAGTGAGCTACGAGGGACACAGGAACGTTTAGGATTTCAAGTTATGATTAGTATCTACTCTAGGAGTAGTGTAAATCTAAATGACATTCTTTTGGAATGTAATGAATTATTTTGAAGTTTTGTAATTTTTGGCCTGTAATCCGGTTAGCTCATGTAACAACCGAATCCTTAAGACGTTATCAATGCATGATTAATCCTTTTTATGTCTAGTAATCACTGTTAAGGTGGGAAGACCCTACATTAGTGGTATCAGAGCAGTGGTTAGATAACTCGGGAATGAGTGAAGGGTAGCCTTAGCAATAAGTTGGCTAGGTGCTTACTTTTGAACATGTTTTATATGTATGTTGCTTTCTAGGTTATGCTAACATGTTTAATTATCTAACGATGTGCTTCATGAACTGCTTTTGGTGTTGTTATTAACCCCTGTGTTGCAGTATGGCAGCAAATATAGAAGTGGGAGACGCCATTAGTGTAAACGCAAGTGCTGGGCGTACGAATCCATTGCCACCCCCAGCCTTGGGTGAGGAACCCTCTGAACAGCAGTTGCTACCTGGGGAATTGAGCTTGGCTCAGTTTATGATGTATCGGCCTCCGATGTTCGAGGGAACTGAATCAGGAGAGAAAACGGAGGAATGGTTGGAGAGAATTGAACAGATATTTGTGGCAGCGCCTTGTGCAAAGACGGCCTGGATCAGATTAGCAGAATTTCAGCTGTCCAAGAAGGCATTGATGTGGTGGAAAACCACGGTGATTGAGCAAGAGGCTCTAGGACAGGAAGTAAATTGGAAGATGTTCCGAACGCGGTTTCTGAACCGCTATTTCTCAGCTGCTGCAAGACAAGCCAAAGAGGATGAATTTACCAGTTTAAGACAAGGTACCATGCCTGTATCTGATTATGCTTTGCACTACTGTTCCTTACTTCGATATGTGCCACACATTGCTGCAAGCACTCAAGCGAAGATGCGGAACTTCATGAAGGGCTTGAGGCCTGAACTGTATGACAGGGTGATCACTTATGGCCCTGCCTGTTTTGATGATGCACTCACACGAGCAGAGCTAGCTGAACTGGGAGTTGGTGCATATCCTGATGCGGTGCCACCTCCAGCACCCCCTCAGAAATTTACTTCTGACCACTTGAAGCCCAGGGGTGATCAGTTTAAGCCTAAGGGGAACACGTCAGCATCGAGATTCAGTGGCAAGAGGCCCGAGAATCGATGGAAAGGGAAGGGTAGGAATGACACTCCATCTGGGAGAGGACAGCCTCAGGGAGATAGATCTGGAAGAGCTCAGTGCACTATATGTGGACTATCACATTTGGCAAAGGACTGCGTTGGCTGCTATGTCTGTGGCGACAGAGGCCACTTCGCTCGACAGTGTCCCAACAGGGGAAGACAGCAGAACTCTGCGGGGAGGCCTGCGGACAGAGCGGCACCGCACAGACCACCTTTCGCACCGAGGCAGTATGGAGGTCAGCCCACGGGGCCACCTCAGGGTCAGGTGTATGCTTTGACAAGGGAGCAGGCTACAGCGGCTCCAGAGGAGGTGATAGCGGGTACGTGTCTTTTATTTACGCATCCTGCTCTTATATTGATAGACACAGGTGCGTCACACTCTTTTGTGTCGACGAGTTTTGTTGAAAGGCACCACATATGCACTTCTCCGTCGCCCATGCCTCTTTTAGTCTCGACCCCCGCAGGAAGAAGTTTGACTACTGATCAGATTGTCTATGATGGCCTCATTTATTTTGAGGATAATGAGTTGAGATCAGATTTGATTGTGCTGGGCATGACAGACTTCGATTGCATTGTGGGCATCGATGTTCTGAACAAGTATCAGGCGGTCGTTAACTGCAGGCAAAGGACTGTCCGATTCAGATCTGATATGGGAGTCCAGTGGACATTCTTTGGGGATGGTTCTCGCCCAAAGATTCCGTTGGTATCGGCTGTCAAGATGGCTCAGTTATTGGAACAAGGTCATGCAGGATATCTTATCTATGCTATTGATATGACGGAAAAGAGGAAGGAGTTGAAGGTTGAGGATGTGCCCGTAGTGGCAGAGTTTGCTGATGTCTTTCCGGAGGAGATTCCCGGATTCCCACCGACGAGAGAGGTCGAGTTTGGGATTGAACTGCTACCAGGGACGTCTGCAATTTCTCGTGCCCCATACCGGATGGCACCAGCTGAGTTAAGGGAGTTAAAGATGCAGTTGCAGGAGCTCCTTGACATGGGCTACATACGCCCTAGCGTATCGCCATGGGGAGCGCCTGTCTTATTTGTTAAGAAGAAGGATGGATCGATGCGCCTATGTATTGACTATAGATAACTGAATAAGGCCACAGTCAAGAACAAGTATCCACTTCCAAGGATTGATGATTTGTTTGATCAGTTGCAGGGAACGAGGCTTTACAGTAAGATCGATCTGAGGTCGGGGTACCATCAGATACGAGTAAGAGAAGATGATGTTCAGAAGACGGCTTTCAGGACTAGATATGGGCACTATGAATTTCTGGTCATGCCTTTTGGGGTGACGAATGCCCCAGCTGTCTTCATGAGTTTGATGAACAGGGTGTTCCAGCCGTATTTGGATCAGTTCGTCATAGTCTTCATTGACGACATACTTATCTACTCTCGGACGGAAGAAGAGCACGTAAGACACTTGAGGATAGTGCTTCAGATCCTAAGGGATCATCAACTATATGCAAAGCTTAGTAAGTGCGAGTTCTGGTTGGACAGCGTGGTATTCTTAGGCCATGTCATATCTAGCCAGGGGATATCTGTGGATCCCAGGAAGATCGAAGCTGTGTTGGAGTGGGCTGCACCCACTTCTGTACCAGAAATACGGAGTTTCCTCGGTTTGGCAGGTTATTACCGACGTTTCGTCGAAGGTTTCTCGAAGATTGCCAAACCCCTGACACAGCTGACTCAGAAAGGAGTCCCCTTCTATTGGTCTGAAGCTTGTGAGGAAAGCTTCCAAGAACTGAAGCGTCGCTTGACTATAGCGCCTGTACTGGTGATTCCGTCTGAAAATGAGAGATTTACCTTGTATACGGATGCGTCACTGCAGGGTTTGGGCTGTGTGTTGATGCAAAATAAGCACGTGGTGGCTTATGCATCGAGGCAGCTGAAGCCACACGAGGCTAGGTATCCAGTGCACGATTTGGAACTGGCGGCCATCATATTTGCCTTGAAGATATGGAGGCATTACTTGTATGGCACGTCTTTCACTATATATACGGACCATAAGAGCCTGAAGTTCTTATTCACTCAGGCAGAGTTGAATATGAGGCAAAGAAGGTGGATGGATTTGCTCAAAGACTATGATTGTGAAATTGAGTACCATCCAGGTAAAGCAAACTTGATAGCAGACGCCTTAAGCCGGAAGGTGAAGAGTACTGCAGAGGATGTCATGTGTTTGTCGGCCTTGATGACTTCTTATTGCCATCTGGGCTATGATTTCGATGTAGACACGTCGCCTGTGCGAGTGTCGACCCTATTGGCAGAGCCAGACATATTTGAGGCAATCAGGAAGGCCCAGAAGTCGGATAGTGAGGTTCAGAGGTGGACGTCATTGGTACTTCAGGGTCAGCCATCCAAGTTCAGAGTGGCTGAGGATGATTCTTTGAGACTGGGCAACCGATGGGTAGTCCCAGATACACCAGAACTGCGTAGAGGAATATTGGAGCGAGCTCACAGTAGTCGGTTCAGTATCCACACAGGGGGAAAGAAGATGTACAAGGATCTGTGTGATCAATTCTGGTGGAGACGCATGAAGCGTGAGGTGATCATTTTCGTTAAAAGATGTTTGATCTGCCAGCAGGTAAAGGCAGAGAGACAGAGGCCTGGTGGTGAGCTGAAGAGCTTAGAGGTGCCTGAATGGAAGTGGGAGCATATATCTATGGACTTTGTGACCCACCTACCTAGGACGGCCTCAGGATTTGATGCTATCTTGGTGATCGTGGATAGGCTGACGAAGACGGCTCATTTCATCCCTTACAGTATGTCATATACATACTTGAAGATGGCCCAGATGTATATACGGGATGTGGTAAGGTTACATGGTATTCCAGTCTCGATAGTGTCTGACAGGGACCCGAGGTTCACTTCACATTTCTGGGAGGGTCTCCAGACAGCTTTGGGCACAGAAGTGAGACTGAGTACGGCCTATCACCCTCAGACAGACGGCCAAACAGAGCGTACCATTCAGACGCTCGAGGACATGTTGAGGGCGTGTATTTTGGAGTTTGATACTCCGTGGCAGGATTCAGTGCCGCTGGTGGAGTTCTCCTATAATAACAGTTATCAGGCGAGCATTCAAATGGCCCCTTTTGAAGCTCTGTATGGACGACGATGTAGATCACCACTGTATTGGGAGGACTTGACTAGCAAAGCGGTCGGAGGACCGGATATGATCAGAGATATGGAAGGTAAGATAAAGTTGATACGCCAGAAGATGAAAGCGGCCCAGGATAGGCAAGCGGCCTATGCCAATAAGCGGCGACGACCACTAGAATTCCAGTTAGGAGACCGGGTCTTCTTAAAGATTTCGCCCTTCAGGGGTGTGGTTCGTTTTGGGATGCGGGGAAAGTTATCTCCGAGATATGTTGGGCCATATGAAGTTTTGCAGCGTATCGGTACTTTGGCATATCGTCTGGCTCTACCACCATCCTTGTCTGGCATACACGATGTTTTCCATGTCTCTATGTTACGGAAGTATGAGCCAGATCCGTCTCATGTCTTACAGCCTACAGAAGTTCAGTTAGACTCAGATATGTCCTACGAAGAACGACCAATCAGAATTCTGGATCGAGAGGATCGCAGACTACGGAGCAAAGTTATACCGATGGTCAAAGTTCAGTGGGATCGTCGGGGTGTCGAGGAGGCTACATGGGAGACGGAACGGCATATGGTGCAGCACTACCCAGAACTATTCTCTGGTATGTATTTATGTTTAGTTCCGTTATGATGATGCATGTGGATTTCGAGGGCGAAATCTTATAAGTAGGGGAGTAATGTAATACCCCCGAAAGGTTAAATGATTATATGCTACGATGATGAAATGTTATATGATTATGTGCTACAATAATGAATTATGATGTATCTAAGAGGGTCGTGGTATTTTAATTGGGGGTTATATTTATGATATGATGATATGGTTTAGGTTGCATGTTACGTGTTTTTAATTGTGGTAATGATGTGGTGCAATTGTAAAATGTCAAGGGAAGATACTTTTATACATCGTATGAAATACCGGGATACAATTAAACACCACAAAACCACCCTACATGCAACCACCCACCCCCCACTTGCATACAACCCACGCCCCCCTCCCCTGTTTTGTGGAAAATAATTGACCAAGGAGTCAAGTTGGCACTTAGATATTTCTCATTTGGTCTCTCCCAAAAACCTCCTTCTTCCTCCCTTCTCTTCGTCTGAGATCTGGACTACTACTAGGAAGAAAGTGGTCGGAAATTTCTTGCCTTTTTCCTGACAAAAATCGGAGAGCAAAAGTGGTGAGGAATCACGCTGGTTCACCAGCTTTTCGTGTTTTTACATGTATGTTTGTCATAGCAGATTTGGCATGCTAGGGTAGAGTTTAATGAAAGATTGATATGAGTACCTTTATGTGATGTTTATGATGTCCTTAGCATGTTTTGTTAAGTAGCTTGCATGACTTATGTGATAGATCTTCGATTGTAAAAAGGGCTCCTCGAAAATCTGGGCAAGAAGTACCCTGTTTTTGTGTTGAGCAGGACTTTTATTAGGAAGATTTGAAGCATGCTAGCTTAGGTTATGGGTAAATCTTTGATGTGCATACATACACGGAAGTTTTGTGAACATGCCAACATAAATGTTTAAGCATGAACGATGGGCTATGTGGTAGTTTCATGACTATAAATGTGTGTGTTCGAAAATTCTGAACTGAATAATCATGCCCTGTTTTCCGAAAAAGCTGATCGGGTATTGATAAAGAGGGGTAGATTTAATGCATGTCGGGTTAAGCTATAAGTGAAACTTTAATTTTAATACATGCATGAAAGTATGTTGAAACTATTGATATGCTAGTTTAGGCATATAATGTAAGTTATGAAGGAGTTTGAAGGGTGTAAATTGAAGTGTTCGAGATTTCTGGAAAAATCTCGAAGTATATGAACGACCGATCGATCGGTGATGAACACCGATCGATCGGCAAAACCAGTAGCAAAAGGAGTAAATGATGAACAGTTAAGCGATCGATCGGTGAGAGATACCGATCGATCGGCAGTCACTGTTCATATGTTATAAAATTTTATGATTTTTTTTGAAATTTGATTTCGATTCTCGTATCGGTGCCTAATATTATATTATGTGGTTATGTAGAGCCATCCCAGGTACCAGCACCATCAAGGAGATAAGTCTATTGACTCCTCCTCCTTTTGAAAAGGTACGTAAGAGACGTACGGGCATCGGACGGTAAAACACATCCCTACGCTATGACTATGCATTTATCGCATGAATATGTATACGATGAAATCATGATGTGTATACGATGTTTATATGATGATGTTTATACGATGTTATTGTGGTAAGGTGCCACGGGGTAAGGTGCCCCACATGGTAAGTAGCCATGCGATGTTATTGTGGTAAGGTGCCACGGGGTAAGGTGCCCCACATGGTAAGTAGCCATGCGATGTTATTGTGGTAAGGTGCCACGGGGTAAGGTGCCCCACATGGTAAGTAGCCATGCGATGTTATTGTGGTAAGGTGCCACGGGGTAAGGTGCCCCACATGGTAAGTAGCCATGCGATGTTATTGTGGTAAGGTGCCACGGGGTAAGGTGCCCCATATGCATGATTATGAATCAGGGACAACAATAAGAAGTTAATGAATAACCAGCATATTTACTTAACCAAGATTTCATGCATTTACTATAATGTTTATATGTTGTTAAGTGAAATTGTATATGCTCATGATGTGTTGTCCCTGTAGGTACGCTTTTGGATGAAAGGACTAAGGGTCGGGTTGAGGCAGTGAGCTACGAGGGACACAGGAACGTTTAGGATTTCAAGTTATGATTAGTATCTACTCTAGGAGTAGTGTAAATCTAAATGACATTCTTTTGGAATGTAATGAATTATTTTGAAGTTTTGTAATTTTTGGCCTGTAATCCGGTTAGCTCATGTAACAACCGAATCCTTAAGACGTTATCAATGCATGATTAATCCTTTTTATGTCTAGTAATCACTGTTAAGGTGGGAAGACCCTACAGACAGCGACACCCAACCAATCCGAATTCCTGCCATCCCTTGATAATCCTAGGATTTAACAATCCAAACTTTGGAAGGCCATCGCATAACTCGGAGGAAAACACCAATAAGGAAATACCTTAACCCACATAAGATAATCCCTCCTCAAAGGGAGTCAACTAACTTCACGACTATTCCTCATAATTATCGTGCCATGGAGATTCTCAATCTCTAGGTGTCTCATATCCCTCATCAGAGATTTAACCATCCAAAAATAGCATAACTCTATGCTTGACAAGAAGGAAATCAATAACTGACATCCGTATACTCACCGGTATACCTGCCTAAGCACAGACACTACATGCATACTCAATGCACTTGACTCAGGTATCTGTCACATACCCCTAAGTCTCAAACACAACTGTCAATTCTGAGTCATTCCCTACCCAGTGGAGAACGATAATCGACGATCAACAACACGGCGTGATTCCCAAGATCAACACCACATGCACCAACTTACCGAATCTTTCAAAGATTCCCATTTAGGTATAATACTACCTTCTTCCCCATAAGGGAAATGCCATCGAACTCGAGATCCACAAGTCTCGAACCACTGTTCGGAAAAACTGGATACAAATACACGGGTTCCCTCAGATCGAGTCAATAATGACCTGATGACTCTCTTGTTGGTACTCCAACATCATGAGCTGTCCCAGACAAGTCCCACCAAGATTAAACATAAACGTATACACGTTTCAGTGAGGCATGCACAACCTCAACCTCAAATGACGCGGTGATTACTAGAGTCCACCACAATCCGCATCGTATCACCTTACGATTTGCTAAACTTGGTTCCAACGAGTAGTATAACGGCTCTAGCAAGCCCCTCATGGTGCTGCATACACGTGGCAGGCAAACTAGTCGCTGCCTCTTTAGGTTCACATCAAACCTACCAATAAGACGGACGTTCTACATGGTATACCATACCATGGGAAGAAAATCAATAGAGTAGTGGGTCTTTACCCAACAATACCGATACACCCTGGACACTCCAATATCCCTATATACTTAACATAACCTGATCCTACACCCTTAGGATTCATCCTACACCCTCATGGGTGGTGTGACCATGTCTACCACATGTCATATCGACAGGAAGCGAGTAATTTCCTCCATGATTATTCCTGTCGTCAAATTATATGGCCAAAAAGCCATTCCAACGGGTATCACCACTCGTAATATGATCACCTCAAACATAGCTGCGATACAATCACATGTACAACGCGTCCATCCATTCCTCGAGCAGCCTGCTCGGTATAAGGGTCACGTCGACCGGTGATGTAGACACCACCTTGTGCTCGGCACTAGCACCCAAGGCATACAACTGAATACGCATACTCAACGCATTGATCATCGTAACGATGATGCATGTTCAATAAGACATCTCCTACACCATCGTCATCGTCATCCCTTGACGTTACATGCCCACTCATGGCATCTAAGGCATCGTCAACTAGTGACGATACATGTCAACAATGACATCTAAATGACCTAGTCAACTCGTGACGGTCCATGTACATCAACGTATGTCATCCATCATCATGCTAGTAAAATAGTCATAATAAAACATGCATATCAACGCATACCAGCAATAATAATGCTAATAGAATAGCAATATCCCATACCTCATCGCTAACAAGATAGCGGCATACCTGTCTCCGTCGCTCGATAATAGTGCGAAATCAGTACTCATCGCTCGAAGGCGGCATAATCTTGTGCTGAGCACATAGCGGCACAATCCATCGCTATAGAATCGCTGGCATTATACCTCGTCATATAATAAGTGGCCTGAAACCTCGCTATACATCTGAGCATGAATCATCGTCCACATAATAGCGGAAAGAGGCATCGCTATCAATACCCGGCGGTATAAACCATCGCCAACCAATATAGCGGAATGAACCGTCGCTATCAATACACCTGTCGGAATGAACCATCGCCAATCAATATAGCGGAATGAACCATCGCTACCAATACACCTGGCGGAAAGAACCATCGCCAATCCTCATAAAAGAATGAGTCATCGTAAATCCACATAATAGCGGAACGAGGCATCGCTATCATCATATCCGGCGGCATAAATCATCGTCAATCCTCATAAAAGAATGAGTCATCGTAAATCCACATAATAGCGGAATGAGGCATCGCTATCATCATATCCGGCGGCATAAATGATTAAAATCGTACTTCACATATATGATCACATCAAACTATGTTAAGTAGAAGTGGAACTGTCCCGGTTCTATTATGACAGCGGCACAATTGGCCCCCTCGCTCGACATAACACATCGTATGATACCCATCGCTACGCCTTGATAGCGGATGTATCTCTTTATTCAGCGGATGATACCCATCGCTACGCCTTGATAGCGGATGTACCCCATCGCTCAGCGGATGATACCCATCGCTCAGCGGATGTACCCCATCGCTCAGTTATGTGAGCGGCAAGACCTTCCTCGCTTGCCCATAATAACCACCAGACATTCAACCATTCTTAATAACATAGTTTCATATTCATCATAAACATCATAGCATCTTATAGACATCATCATCTCATCATGATCGTTATAGTAACGTCATATCATCTTCATTTATCATAACATCATCGTAAGTATCTCGTCATTTAATTCATCATAAACATCATATCATCTTTACTCATCATAAACTTACTTATCATAATCATCATCATAAACATCATATCATCTTTACTTATCATAAACATCATCATCATAACTTACTTATCATAATCATCATCATAAACATCATATCATCTTTACTTATCATAAACATCATCATCATAACTTACTTATCATAATCATCATCATAAACATCATACATACTTGTGCAATCATTGCATAATCATAGTATAGAAGTATGGTTTACCGTCCGATGCCCGTACGTTTCTTACGTACCTTCCTTGCTTGAATATTACATGAACAAACGCATTAGTATATTCAATAATAATTGAGACCATACCGAAGTATTCCACTGTCGGTTGTCTACCCAGTCTGTCCTCAGACAATACATCATATCTTTCTTTTCCCTGATTCTCTTACCAAAATCAGGTTCCTTGGCACGTCACATATAGAGTGCTTGACATCACTATTAATGCCATCCTATCGTGTTCCATACGATTCCTGCAATCACAATGGTTAGCAATACCACTTTTCATATTATAAAAGCACATAAACAATTCGTTATATCGTATAACATTAATGCCATCATGCATAAATATGTGCTATCAATAACTTCCTAGGCCCTCAACAGCCCCAATGAGCAACCACTGCTCTGATACCACTAATGTAAGGACCCCGTATACTTAACCCTTGATTAGTGTATTAATCATTATGTGTGACACATGCTTTCAATAAAAAGTCAATCGGGAAGCTCAGATGATACTTTATCATTGCATGGCAATTACAAAATTTCCATTAACATTCAATGTTATAAGATCATCAGCCTAACAACAAATAGACTCATAAGGTTCGCCCATTCCATCCCCTTTGTGCCACTTTTACATTTATAAAAATTTGGGCAGAGTCTCCCCATAAATAGAGCTATCCCGAAATAAAAGCACAACACATAACATAATTCCCGGCAAGGGAAAACATAATACTCATCAGAATGCAGCAATACCAAGTAAATTCCCAGCCAGGGAAGACATCACACATATGACGACAAAAGTGGGTTTCAACACCCACATAATACACCAAGGACTCTCATATCATTTAGCAATTCTACCTCTAATTGCATGCAACATCAAATGAAAGAGAGAAAGGCTCATGCCTTTATATACAATCCATATACAAGTATAATCGTGCTCACATGCGAGCATCTTGAATATGTATATAACCTCGGGTGTATATAAGTACTCTATACGATACCGTGCTCCATCAAGCCCTGGTACCACGATCCTGGGAGTACATCCAATCAACAGCTCGAGCTCTGCTCCACATCCATCGATGTACCTGTTCACCTGTCCCAACAGAGACAGCCCCCACACGGGGTGAGCATACCAATTCCACAATTTCATAATCATAATGACATAATACATAATTTACAAAATGTAAATATTGTGGAACATATGTGATACTTCCTGGATGGTATCATCCTCATCCTAGCGTACCCCTGTAATAACCCTGTTCTCAAAACAGATAAATCATCAAATCCTGAATATGCAGTTAATCATCACATTGGTTAACCCTAGCCAGTTTCAAATTAACAACATTTCATAACATCTTTCTTTATCTAGCAATTATCATAATTCTAGATATCATATTGAGATTTCCTTAACTTCCGATACTAGTTAATCACTTCTCTGATTAACTACGTCTCTGTTCCTATTCATTACCAATAGGGAATAAAATACAGATATCCTAGATATCTAATCAAATGCCACACTTCCATTTCTTACTTCAAAGTAGCGTCATACTATCTGTGTTCGCTCCGTAGCAACCACACCCCATCATTTGCTCGCTTCATAGCGGCACCAAGCATTTCACCATGTGAATCAAAATAACGTAACCAAGTCCCGGTGTCATCATAGTAAAACATTTCATGTATATTAAATCATGCATCATACTTGTAAAACATCATTAAAGCTATGCTCGTACGCTAAACGTACCTTAAATCCTCGAAGTCTGAGCCAAACCTTGCTCGAGTTCCATGCCCTGAGGGACGTTGTGCTAACACGATAAATAATTCACAATTATTTACGAACACGCAACCCATGCTCAAGCACACCCATAACCCTCAAAATATTGTCAACTCACGACAATTAACCATTTAAAGAACCCGGGGCAGGGTACATGCAGGGAGGGAAACGAATGAGACAATATCGAAAATTGCTCAAGAGTTATCCCTAAAATTCGAACCCTAACATCTCAATTCGAACCCATTTAAGCATCATAATACATCTAAAACATGAATTAATCGATCATCAACAAGAATCATCATCCCTTGCCAAAAAACCCCCAAATTTCGAACCAAACCCTACGAAATTCGAAAATAAATTCGAACCAAAAATCACAAAATGGTAGGGAAATACATGAGAAGCATGAAAAAGGGGTAAGGAAGGTTACCCAATCGAAAATCGGAAGGAAAATCGACCAAAATCGAATTGGGGATCGGCGCACATCTGCAAAATCCGACTTCAAAACGCGACGAAACTTTCAATTGCCGGAGGGGATAGCTGCGCCTCGATGAGACGAAGCCGGTGGTAGGTCGCACGCGCAGAACGGCGGCCAGACGGCGGCGGGCGCACGGCCTGAAGCCGCGGGGGCTGGGGAAAATCGGGAATGGGCGACGCGGGAGGGAGAGGCGGCTGAAGGAGGAGAAATGATATTTTTAATTAAAATCTCGGGCTCAACTGGTATTTATAGCAAAAATACCCCGAAATACTAATAGCCCCACAAATACATCATGATTCATTAAAAATCATCTGTTTTCAAAAATTCTCTCTCTAACTCCAAAACCCCCTACCGGTGCTCACACAAGCACCCGAGATCCCGAGACACATCGAAAACCCAACTCTTAGGTTTTTCACCCAAATGAGAATACAATCTCAACCTCTGGATCCAACGATCCCAACTACCCAAATAAACGAGCCCAGAAGGCCTAACACCGCGATTAAACTCCAAATCGCCACGTAAAATCACTTTAGGGTTTATTAATACTCCGGGATTAACATCTATAATCCCTGGTCATCACACCGACCTTGGCAAGTGGGTCACGAAGTCCATAGATATGTGCTCCCACTTCTACTTGGGTACCTCCAAGCTCTTCAGCTCGCCACCAGGCCTCTGTCTTTCTGCCTTTACTTGCTGGCAGATCAAACATCTCTTAACAAAAGTGATCACATCACGGTTCATGCGTCTCCACCAGAATTGACCACTCAGGTCCTTATACATCTTTTTTCCTCCGGGGTGGATACTGAACCGGCTACTATGAGCTCGTTCTAAGATTCCTTTACGCAATCCCGGTGCATTTGGGACTACCCATCGGTTGTCCAGTCTTAAAGAATCATCTTCAGCCACTCTAAACTTTGTTGGCTGACCTCGAAGTGCTATCGATGACCATCTCTGAACCTCCTCATCTGACCTCTGGGCTTTCCTGATAGCCTCAAATATGTCTGGCTCGGCCAATAAGGTCGACACTCGCACCGGCGACGTGTTCACATCAAAATCATAGCCCAGATGGCAATAAGAAGTCGTCATAGCTGATAGACACATAACGTCCTCAGCAGTACTCTTCACTTTCCGACTTAAGGCGTCTGCTATCAAATTTGCTTTACCGGGATGGTACTCAATTTCACAATCATAATCCTTGAGCAAATCCATCCATCTTCTTTGATGCATATTCAGCTCAGCCTGAGTGAATAGGAACTTCAGGCTCTTATGGTCCGTATAGATGGTAAACGTCGTACCATAAAGATAATGACGCCAAATCTTCAAGGCGAAGATGATAGCCGCCAGTTCCAGATCATGGACTGGGTATCTGGTCTCATGAGGCTTCAACTGCCTCGATGCATAAGCCACCACGTGCTTATCTTGCGTCAACACACAGCCCAAACCTTGCAATGATGCATCCGTGTACAAGGCAAACTTCTTATTCTCAGAAGGAATCACCAACACTGGCGCTGTCGTCAAACGACGTTTCAATTCTTGGAAGCTTTCCTCGCAAGCTTCGGACCAAAAGAATGGGACTCCTTTCTGAGTCAGCTGTGTCAGCGGCTTAGCGATCTTAGAAAATCCCTCGACAAAACGTCGGTAATAACCTGCTAAGCCAAGGAAACTCCGTATCTCGGGTACAGAGGTGGGTGCTGCCCACTCCATCACAGCTTCAATCTTCCTGGGATCCACAGATATCCCACTGCTAGATATAACATGACCCAAGAATACTACACTGCTCAGCCAGAACTCGCACTTGCTGAGCTTTGCATACAATTGATGATCCCTAAGGATCTGAAGTACTGTCCTCAAGTGTCGTACATGATCTTCTTCGGTCCGGGAGTAGATGAGTATATCGTCAATGAAAACTATGACGAATTGATCCAAATATGGCTGGAACACTCTGTTCATCAAACTCATGAAAACAGCCGGGGTATTTGTCACCCCAAAAGGCATGACTAGGAATTCATAGTGCCCATACCTAGTCCTGAAGGCTGTCTTCTGGACATCATCTTCCCTCACTTGAATCTGATGGTACCCTGACCTCAGATCGATCTTACTGTAGAGCCTCGTACCCTGTAACTGATCAAACAAGTCATCGATCCTCGGAAGGGGGTACTTATTCTTCACTGTAGCTTTGTTCAGTTGTCTGTAATCGATGCACAAACGCATCGAACCATCTTTCTTCTTCACAAATAAAACTGGTGCTCCCCAGGGCGATACGCTAGGGCGTATATAGCCTTTATTAAGGAGTTCTTGCAACTGAATCTTTAATTCCCTTAGCTCCGCTGGTGCCATCCTATAAGGGGCACGAGAAATGGCAGACGTCCCCGGTAATAACTCAATCTCAAACTCGACCTCTCTCGTCGGTGGGAATCCGGGAATCTCCTCTGGAAAGACATCAGGGAACTCCGCCACTACGGGCACATCCTCAACTTTTACTTCTTCTTTCTTTTCCGTAACATCAACGACATAAATGAGATATCCTGTATGGCCTCGTTCCAACAACTGCGCCATCTTGACAGCAGATATCAACGGAATCTTAGAGCGAGAACCATCCCCATAGAACGTCTATGGAACTCCCATATCAGATTTGAACCGTACAGTCCTCTGCCTGCAGTTCACAACTGCCTGATACCTGTTCAGAACATCAATGCCCAGAATGCAGTCAAAATCTGACATTCCCAGAACAATCAAATCTGACCTTAGTTCTTTATCCTCAAAATAAATGAGGCCATCGTAGACGATCCGATCAGTAATCATACTTCTTCCAGCGGGGGTCGAGACTATAAGAGGCGTGGGCGACGGAGAAGTGCATATGTGGTGCCTTTCCACAAAACTCGTTGACACAAAAGAGTGTGACGCACCTGTGTCGATCAATATAAAAGCAGGGTGCGTAAATAAAAGACACGTACCCGCTATAACCTCCTCCGGAGCCGCTGAAGCCTGCTCCCTCGTCAATGCATAGACTTGCCCTTGAGGTGGCCCCATAGGCTGACCTCCATACTGTCTCCGCACGAATGGTGGTCTATGCTGTGCTGTCCTATCCGCAGGCCTCCACGCAGAACCCTGTTGACTTCCCCTGTTGGGACACTGCCTAGCAAAGTGGCCTTTGTCGCCACAAACATAACATCCTACACAATCTTTCGTCAGATGTGGTTGCCCACAAAGAGTGCACTGGACCTTCCCGGATCTGTCTCCCTGAGACTGCCCCCTTCCAGATGAGGCATCACTCCTACGGTTTCCTTTCCATCTATTGTCGGGCCTCTTACCGCTGAACCTTGACGCCGATGTGTTCCCCCTTGACTTGAACTGATCACTCATTGGCTTCAAATTATCTGGAGTGGATTTCTGAGAGGGTGCTGACGGTGGTACAACATCAGGGTATGCACCCACTCCTAGTTCGGCTAGCTCAGCCCGTGAGAGTGCATCGTCAAAACAAGTAGGGACATAAGTAATCACCCTATCGTACAGCTCCGTCCTCAAGCCCTTCATGAAGTTCCTCATCTTTGCGTGAGTGTTCGTGGCGATGTGAGGTACATATCTGAGTAAAGAGCAATACTGAAGAGCATAATCCGACACTGACATATTACCTTGCTTGAGGTGAGTAAATTCATCTTCCTTAGCCTGTCGTGCAGCAGCCGAGAAATAACGATTCAGAAAGCGAGTTCGAAACATTTTCCAATTAACTTCATGACCTTGAGCCTCTTGCTCTACCACAGTGGTCTTCCACCACATTAGTGCCTTCTTGGCCAATTGGAACTCTGCTAACCGTATCCATGCTGTCTTCGCACATGGGGCTTCCACAAAGATTTGCTCTATTCTTTCTAACCATTCCTCAGCTCGTTCCCCTGTTTCGGTTCCTTCAAAGGTTGGGGGTCGGTATGCAAGAAATTGAGTTAAGCTTAGCTCCCCTGGCAACAACTGTTGTTTGGACGGTTCATCATCAAAAGCTGGCGGGGGTAGGGGATTCGTACGCCCCGCACTTGCATTGACGCTCACCGCGTCACCTACCTCCGCGTTTGCTGCCATACTGCAACACAAGGGTTAACAACAAGACCCAAAAGCAGTTCATATATGCATCGTTAGAAAGGCATAACATGTTAGCATAACATTCATACACTTCATATGTAGCTTATACGCAAAACATGTTTAAAAGTTGTGATGACCAGGGATTATATGTGTTAATCCCGTAGTGTTAATACTCCCTAAAGTGGTTTTACGTGACGATTTGGAGTTTAATCGCGATGTTGGGCCTTCTGGGCTCGTTAAATTGGGTAGTTGGGATCGTTGGATCCAGAGGTTGAGATTGTATTCACATTACGGTGTAAAACCTAAGAGTTGGGTTTTTGATGTGTCTCGGAATCTCGGGTGCTATGTGAGCACCGGTAGGGGGTTTTGGAGTTAGAGAGAGAAGTTTTGAAAACAGATGATTTTTAAGGAATCATGATGTATTTGTGGGGCTATTAGTTTTTCGGGGTATTTTTGCTATAAATACCATTTGAACCCAAGATTTTAAGAAAATTTCATTTTCAGCCCTCATTTTTCTCTCTCTCCCGCAGCTGCGATCTTCCCGTCACCTCCCCTGCCCCCGCCGCTTCAGGCGCTCCGCCAGCCACCGTCCCGCCGCCGTTCGGCGCGTGCGACCTACCGCCGGCGTCGTCTCGGCGAGGCGCTCCTTTCCCCTCCATCAATTGAAGGTTTCGTCGCGTCCTGGAGTCGAATTTGGCAGAAAGGCGTCGATCCCCAAAAGTTAGGGTTCATCGTTTTTGAACGATTTTGCTTCCGATTTTCGTTGGGTAATCTCCCTTACCCCTTGTTCGTCTTTTTCGTGCATTTCCCTGCTTAAATTGGTGATTATGGTTCGAAATTATTTTCGAAAATTGGTAGGGTTTGGTTCGAATTTTGGGGGTTTTTGGCAGGGGTATTATTGATCGATTATTACATGTTTTAAGAGTATTATGATGCTTGATTGAGATCGAATTGAGAAGCTTTGGTTCGAATTTGAAGAATTTGAAGAGTTGGGATTTAAAGGCTTGTTTGGGTTCGATTTTAAGGGGGTTGAATTCGAAAAATGGGGAGTTTTTGTCAAGGGATGTTGATTCTTGCTTGGATAGCTTAATTGACATTTTAGATGAATTATGGTATTTTATTGGGTTCGAAATTGTGAGATTAAGGTTCGATTTTTGTAGGGCATTCTTGAACAAATTTCGATTGTCTCATTTATTTCCTTCCCTGCATGTACCCTGCCCCGGGTCTTTTAAGAGGATAATTGTCGTGTATTGACAATGTTGTGAGGGATATGAATGTGCTTGAGCATGTGTTACATGTTCGTAAATAATTGTGAATTATTTATCGTTTTAGCACATCGTTCCTCGGGGCATGGAACTCGAGCAAGGTTTGGCTCGGACTTCGAGGATTTAAGGTACGTTTAGCGTACGAGCATAGTTTAAATGATGTTTTACAAGTATGATGCATGATTTAAGATATATGATATGTTTCACTATGATGGTATCGGAACTTGGTTACGATATGTTGTTTCACATGGTAGAATGCTCAGTGCCGCTATGAAGCGAGCCAATGATGATGTGTGGTTGCTACGGAGCAAACACCCATAGTATGACGTTACCTTGAAGTAAGAAATGAGAATGTGGTATTTGATTAGATATCTAGGATATCTGTATTTTATTCCCTATGGGTAATAATAGGAACAGAGACGTAGTTAATCAGAGAAGTGATTAACCAATATCGGAAGTTAAGAAAATCTCAATACGATATCTAGAATTATAATCATTGCTAGTTAAAGTAAGATGTTATGAAAAGATGTTATGAAAAGATGTTATGAAACGATGTTATGAAACGATGTTATGAAAAGATGTTATGAAACGATGTTATGAAATGATGTTATGAAATGTTGCTAATTATTGCTAAATTAAGTAAGATGTTATGAAAAGATGTTATGAAACGATGTTATGAAAAGATGTTATGAAACGATGTTATGAAAAGATGTTATGAAACGATGTTATGAAATGATGTTATGAAATGTTACCAATCATTGCCAAATAAAGTAAGATGTTATGAAAGGTTACTGATTTGAGACTGGCTAGGGTTAACCAATATGATGATTAACTGCATATTCAAGATTTGATGATTTATCTGTTTTGAGAACAGGGTTATACAGGGGTACGCTATGATGAGGATGATACCATCCAGGAAGTATCATATATGTTCCACAATATTTACATTTTCGTAAATTATGTACTATGTCATATGATTATGAAATTGTGGAATTGGTATGCTCACCCCGTTGGGGCTGTCTCTGTTGGGGCAGGTGAACAGGTACATCGATGGCTTTGGATATGAGCTCAAGCTGTTGATTGGATGTACTCCCAGGATCGTGGTACCAGGGCTCGATGAAGCACGGTATCGTATAAAGTACTCATACGCCCATGAGGGTTATATACATATTCATGATGCTCGCATGTGAGCAAGATTATGCTTGTATATGGGTTGTATGTAAAGGCATGAGCCTTTCTCTCTCTTTCATTCCATGTTGCATGCAATTAGAGGTAGAATTGCTAAATGATAAGAGAGTCATTAGTGTATTGTGGGTGTTGAAACCCACTTTTGTTGTCATGTGTGTGGTGTCTTCCCTGGCTGGGAATTTACTTGACATTACTGTATTCTGATGAGTATTATGTTTTCCCTGGCCGGGAATTATGTTATGTGCTGTACTTTTATTTCGGGATAGCTCTATTTATGGGGAGACTCTGCCCAAATTTTTATAAAAGTCCACAAGTAAAAAGTGGTGTAATGGGCAAGCTCTGTGAGTCTATTGTTGTTAGGATGAGAGCTTATAACACTGTATGTTAAAGAAAATGTTGTGTTGCCATTAAATGGTAAGGTATCATCTGTGTTTCCCAAAAAATTTTATTGAAAGCTTATGCCACACATTAATGATTAGTACACTAATAAAGGGTTAAGTATACGGGGTCCTTACATTAGTGGTATCAGAGCAGTGGTTGCTCATTGGGGCTGTTGAGGGCCTAGGAAGTTATTGATAGCACATATTTATGCATGATGGCATTAATGTTACACGACATGACTAATTGTTTATGTGCTTATATGATATGAAAAGCGGTATTGCTAACCATTGTGGTTGCAGGAATCGTGTGGAACACGATAGGATGGCATTAATAGCGATGTCTAACACTCTATATGCTACGTGCCAAGGAATCTGATTTTGGAAGAAAATCAGGGAAAAGAAAGATATGACGTATTGTCCGAGGACAGACTAAGTAGACCACCGACAGTGGAATACTTCGGTATGGTCTCAATTATTATTGAATATACTAATGCATTTGTTCATGTAATGTTCAAGCAAGGAATGTACGTAAGAGGCGTACGGGCATCGGACGGTAACACACATCCTTATACTATAACTGTGCTTTTATTGCATGAGTATTCACGATGAGATGATGATGTGTATACGATGATGTTATACGATGTTTATATGATGATGTTTATGATAAGTAAAGATGATAAGATGATTATGATGATGACAATGATAAGTAAGTTATGATGATGTTTATGATAAGTAAAGATGATAAGATGATTATGATGATGATAATGATAAGTAAGTTATGATGATGTTTACGATAAGTAAAGATGATAAGATGTTTATGATGATGATAATGATAAGTAAGTTATGATAATGTTTATGATAAGTAAAGATGATATAATGATTATGATGATGATTATGAGGAATAAGATTATAATGATGATGTTTATACGATGTTTATATGATGATGTGCATACGATGTTTATATGATGATGTGCATACGATGTTTATATGATGATGTGCATAAGATGTTTATATGATGATGTGCATAAGATGTTTATATGATGATGATTATACGATGCTTATATGATAATGTTTACATGATGTTATTGTGGTAAGGTGCCACGGGGTAAGGTGCCCCACATGGTAAGTAGCCATGCGATGTTATTGTGGTAAGGTGCCACGGGGTAAGGTGCCCCACATGGTAAGTAGCCATGCGATGTTATTGTGGTAAGGTGCCACGGGGTAAGGTGCCCCACATGGTAAGTAGCCATGCGATGTTATTGTGGTAAGGTGCCACGGGGTAAGGTGCCCCACATGGTAAGTAGCCATGCGATGTTATTGTGGTAAGGTGCCACGGGGTAAGGTGCCCCATATGGTAAGAGGCCATACGATATTATTATGAGGATTTACGATGACTCATTCTTTTATGAGGACTGGCGATGGTTCTTTCCGCCAGATGTATGATAGCGATGCCTCATTCCGCTATATTGATTGGCGATGGTTCTTTCCGCCAGATGTATGATAGCGATGCCTCATTCCGCTATATTGATTGGCGATGGTTCTTTCCGCCAGATGTATTGATAGCGATGCCTCTTTCCGCTATTATGTGGACGATGATTCATGCTCAGGTGTATAGCGAGGTTTCATGTCACCTATTATATGACGAGGTATCATGCCGTCGATGCTATATCGATGGACTGTACCGCTATATATTCAGCACAGGATTTTGGCCGCCTTCGAGCGATGGGTGCTGATTACGTATTATTATGGAGCGACGGAGATAGGTATGCCGCTATCTTGTCAGCGATGAGGTATGAGATATTGCTATTTTATTAGCATTATTATTGCTGGTATGCGTTGATATGCATGTTTTATTATGACTATTTACTAGCATGATGATGGATGACATATGTTGATGTACATGGACCGTCACGAGTTGACTAGGTCATTTAGATGTCATTGTTGACTTGTACCGTCACTAGTTGACGATACCTTAGATGCCATGAGTGGGCATGTGTCATCACGGGATGGCGATGACGATAGTGCAGGAGATGTCTTATTAGACATGCATCATCGTTACGATGAGCAATGCGTTAAGTATACGTTTTCAGTTGTATGCCTTGGGTGCCAGTGTCGGGCACAAGGTGGCGTGTGCGTCACCGATTGACGTGACCCTTATACCGAGCGGTTGCTCGAGGAATGGATGGACGCGTTGTACTTGTGATTGTACCGCAGACATTGTTTGAGGCAATCATATTACGAGTGGTGATACCCTTGAGGTATGCTCGTTGGAATGGCTTTTTGGCCATGTTTATTTGACGACAGGAGTAATCGTGGAGGAATTTCTCGCTTCCATTGATATGACATGTGGTAGACATGGTCACACCACCCATGAGGGTGTAAGATGGGTCCTAAGGGAATAGGATCAGGTTATGTTAAGTACATGGGGACATTGAAGTGTCCAGGGTATATCAGCATTGGAGGAATGTTGGGTAAAGACCCACTACTCTATCGATTGTTCTTCCCAGGGTATGGTATGCCGTGTGGAAACGTCCATCTGATTAGTAGGTTTGAGGTGAACCTAGTGAGACAGCGATTAGTTTGTCTGCCGCGTGTGTGCAGCACCATGATGGGCTTGCTAGAGCCGTTATACTGCTCGTTGGAACCAAGTTTGGCAAATCGTAAGGTGATACGAGGTAGATTGTGGTGGACTCTGGTAGTCACCACGTTATTTGACGTTGAGGTTGAATATGCCTCACTGAAATGTATATATGTTTATGTTTAAATCTTGGTGAGACTTGTCTGGGACAGCTCATGATGTGAAGTACCAACAAGAGAGTCGTCAAGTCATCGTTGATTCGATCTGAGAATCCATGTATTTGAGTTGCAATGATGCGACTGCTCCTTCGATAGAGGAGGTTTGAAAGTGGAAACCAGGTTTGTTATGTGTACACCGTGGAATACTAGTGTTTCCCTCGTAACGATGTATGTTGGACATCGTGAGTCATGATAAGAGATGTCAAGGAATGAAATCTACGATGGAATCAGGAACGATTCGAATCCTTACAGTTTCAGTTGACTAACTGCTTCTGGATTATTAGCGTTGAGCTGTGCTGACGCTCTTTGACGTTATGATGGATTTGGAAGTCTGTTCCACTCCAGAGTTTGACACGAGGTCAACGTTCTCACGGTTGATGTGTCATTCAGGATGCGTTCTTACTGGTTGTATTAGAACGAAGGATGACTGTCCGATCTACAGACGTAAGTATAGGTTGTTTTTCAGTCATGAGAGACTGACTTTTAGGATGACCCGCATCGAGGTACGTTTTACCCCCTAAGTGATATGTTGGTTTTGGTAAGTCGCTCTGTTTCAGAGTTTGATGAGAGGTAAGTATCCTCACGTTTATTAAGACGATTCTGATATGGTCAAGAATCGAGGTTGTGGCTTCATGTTGTTGTGTAGCCCGGGTGTTACGTGATACACCAGTGCTAATTTCGAGGACGAAATTCTTTTAGTGGGGGATATTGTGATGACCAGGGATTATATGTGTTAATCCCGTAGTGTTAATACTCCCTAAAGTGGTTTTACGTGACGATTTGGAGTTTAATCGCGATGTTGGGCCTTCTGGGCTCGTTAAATTGGGTAGTTGGGATCGTTGGATCCAGAGGTTGAGATTGTATTCACATTACGGTGTAAAACCTAAGAGTTGGGTTTTTGATGTGTCTCGGAATCTCGGGTGCTATGTGAGCACCGGTAGGGGGTTTTGGAGTTAGAGAGAGAAGTTTTGAAAACAGATGATTTTTAAGGAATCATGATGTATTTGTGGGGCTATTAGTTTTTCGGGGTATTTTTGCTATAAATACCATTTGAACCCAAGATTTTAAGAAAATTTCATTTTCAGCCCTCATTTTTCTCTCTCTCCCGCAGCTGCGATCTTCCCGTCACCTCCCCTGCCCCCGCCGCTTCAGGCGCTCCGCCAGCCGCCGTCCCGCCGCCGTTCGGCGCGTGCGACCTAGCGCCGGCGTCGTCTCGGCGAGGCGCTCCTTTCCCCTCCATCAATTGAAGGTTTCGTCGCGTCCTGGAGTCGAATTTGGCAGAAAGGCGTCGATCCCCAAAAGTTAGGGTTCATCGTTTTTGAACGATTTTGCTTCCGATTTTCGTTGGGTAATCTCCCTTACCCCTTGTTCGTCTTTTTCGTGCATTTCCCTGCTTAAATTGGTGATTATGGTTCGAAATTATTTTCGAAAATTGGTAGGGTTTGGTTCGAATTTTGGGGGTTTTTGGCAGGGGTATTATTTCGTGCAATTGATCGATTATTGCATGTTTTAAGAGTATTATGATGCTTGATTGAGATCGAATTGAGAAGCTTTGGTTCGAATTTGAAGAATTTGAAGAGTTGGGATTTAAAGGCTTGTTTGGGTTCGATTTTAAGGGGGTTGAATTCGAAAAATGGGGAGTTTTTGTCAAGGGATGTTGATTCTTGCTTGGATAGCTTAATTGACATTTTAGATGAATTATGGTATTTTATTGGGTTCGAAATTGTGAGATTAAGGTTCGATTTTTGTAGGGCATTCTTGAACAAATTTCGATTGTCTCATTTATTTCCTTCCCTGCATGTACCCTGCCCCGGGTCTTTTAAGAGGATAATTGTCGTGTATTGACAATGTTGTGAGGGATATGAATGTGCTTGAGCATGTGTTACATGTTCGTAAATAATTGTGAATTATTTATCGTTTTAGCACATCGTTCCTCGGGGCATGGAACTCGAGCAAGGTTTGGCTCGGACTTCGAGGATTTAAGGTACGTTTAGCGTACGAGCATAGTTTAAATGATGTTTTACAAGTATGATGCATGATTTAAGATATATGATATGTTTCACTATGATGGTATCGGAACTTGGTTACGATATGTTGTTTCACATGGTAGAATGCTCAGTGCCGCTATGAAGCGAGCCAATGATGATGTGTGGTTGCTACGGAGCAAACACCCATAGTATGACGTTACCTTGAAGTAAGAAATGAGAATGTGGTATTTGATTAGATATCTAGGATATCTGTATTTTATTCCCTATGGGTAATAATAGGAACAGAGACGTAGTTAATCAGAGAAGTGATTAACCAATATCGGAAGTTAAGAAAATCTCAATACGATATCTAGAATTATAATCATTGCTAGTTAAAGTAAGATGTTATGAAAAGATGTTATGAAAAGATGTTATGAAACGATGTTATGAAACGATGTTATGAAAAGATGTTATGAAATGATGTTATGAAATGATGTTATGAAATGTTGCTAATTATTGCTAAATTAAGTAAGATGTTATGAAAAGATGTTATGAAACGATGTTATGAAAAGATGTTATGAAACGATGTTATGAAAAGATGTTATGAAACGATGTTATGAAATGATGTTATGAAATGTTACCAATCATTGCCAAATAAAGTAAGATGTTATGAAAGGTTACTGATTTGAGACTGGCTAGGGTTAACCAATATGATGATTAACTGCATATTCAAGATTTGATGATTTATCTGTTTTGAGAACAGGGTTATACAGGGGTACGCTATGATGAGGATGATACCATCCAGGAAGTATCATATATGTTCCACAATATTTACATTTTCGTAAATTATGTACTATGTCATATGATTATGAAATTGTGGAATTGGTATGCTCACCCCGTTGGGGCTGTCTCTGTTGGGGCAGGTGAACAGGTACATCGATGGCTTTGGATATGAGCTCAAGCTGTTGATTGGATGTACTCCCAGGATCGTGGTACCAGGGCTCGATGAAGCACGGTATCGTATAAAGTACTCATACGCCCATGAGGGTTATATACATATTCATGATGCTCGCATGTGAGCAAGATTATGCTTGTATATGGGTTGTATGTAAAGGCATGAGCCTTTCTCTCTCTTTCATTCCATGTTGCATGCAATTAGAGGTAGAATTGCTAAATGATAAGAGAGTCATTAGTGTATTGTGGGTGTTGAAACCCACTTTTGTTGTCATGTGTGTGGTGTCTTCCCTGGCTGGGAATTTACTTGACATTACTGTATTCTGATGAGTATTATGTTTTCCCTGGCCGGGAATTATGTTATGTGCTGTACTTTTATTTCGGGATAGCTCTATTTATGGGGAGACTCTGCCCAAATTTTTATAAAAGTCCACAAGTAAAAAGTGGTGTAATGGGCAAGCTCTGTGAGTCTATTGTTGTTAGGATGAGAGCTTATAACACTGTATGTTAAAGAAAATGTTGTGTTGCCATTAAATGGTAAGGTATCATCTGTGTTTCCCGAAAAATTTTATTGAAAGCTTATGCCACACATTAATGATTAGTACACTAATAAAGGGTTAAGTATACGGGGTCCTTACAAAAGTAAGCACCTAGCTAGCTTATTGCTAAGGCTACCCTTCACTCGTTCCCGGGTTATCTAACCACTGCTCTGATACCACTAATGTAGGGTCTTCCTACCTTAACATCATATAAGACACGTATAATGAACTGAACATGCATTTATAACATCTTAAGGGTTCCGGTTGTAGCTTGAGCTAAGAAGATTACAGGCCAAAATAAAATTTCCAAAAGCTATTTAGTTACATTCCCAATAATGAATGTTAAAGTTATAGATTTATACTACTCCTAGAGTAGAGAGTATCAAAATCCTGCATCCTATATTCATCTTGTTCCCTTTTAGCTCACCGCCTGAACCCGACCCTAGGCCCTTCGGTCCAAAAGTGTACCTACAGGGACAACACATCGTGAGCATATACATATTTACTTAACATGATATTAAAAGACATACAGTAATGCATAACATCTTAGTTAAGTAAAAGTTATTAGTCGTTCTTCAACTTCTTTTGTTATCCCTGATTCTTATTCATGTATAAGGGCATCTTACCCCCATTGTATGGCATCTTACCATAACATAATCATCGTGTGGCATCTTACCACGTGGGCATCTTACCCAATCATATGGCGTCTTGCCATATTATAAACATTGTGTGGTATCTTACCACAGGGGCATCTTACCCACTCACATACATTGGGTGGCATCTTACCACATGGGCGTCTTACCCAATCATATACGTCGTATGACCTTATCATAAACTTACTTATCATAAACATCATCATCGTAAACGTCATCATAAACATCATCATCGTAAACATCATCATAATCATCATCATAAACATTGTCATCTTAAACATCATCATAAACATCATCATCATAAATATCATCATAAACATCATCATCGTAAACATCATCATAAACATCATCATCGTAAACATCATCATAAACATCATCATCATAAGCATCATCATTGAATGTAGGAGTATGGTTTACCGTCCGATGCTCGTACGTTTCTTACGTACCTTAATTCCAAAAGAAGGAGAAATTGCAGAACTTTATCTCCTTGAGGTTGTGGGTACCTGGGACGGTTCTACATAACCATACAAATTGATATTAGAAGCTAAACAATAGCCCAATACCAAAAATTTAACAAAAATCGTCATTTTCCTACTTTTGAACAGTGGCGATCGATCGCTCAAAACATGGCGATCGATCGCCTGATTTTTCACTTAGCGGCGATCGATCGCTTAAAATGAGGCGATCGATCGCCTGATGCACATTTCGCTACTGGACGTGGCGATCGATCGCGCCATTTGAGGAGATCGATCGCCTACCCTCATTTTTGCGTACTGCCTCTCGGCGATCGATCGCTGCTTTTTGTAGCGATCGATCGCCACAACCAGTGGCCGCGATTTCACCATTTTTGTGTGCACTTTCCAAGCTCATCCTCATACCTTTCAAAACCAAACTTCCCAACAATAACAATAACATCATAACCCACTAAAACCCACATAAAACACTTCAAAAATCATACCCCAAACATATATAACACATACCCCAAAACAACCCACATAAATCATCAAAACTAACCCATTTCAACACCAAACATCTTGAAACTTAAGGAAGGGTCCCATACCTCTTGTAGGCTCCAAATCTTAGCAAAGATTACACAAACACAAGTTTTGTGGAACTTTCCTTCTTCTTCTTTGGTGGATTTCGAAAATGGGTAAAATGGTAGGGTTTGGAAGTAATTTGGGGATTTAGAGTGTAAAAGTGTAAAGTGAGATGAAGTGTAGGAAAAAAGGTGGGTATATTGGGAATAAAAGGGGTTGTGTAATTTAATTAAAAATTGTACCACAAACTTAACATGATGTATAAATACTCCAACATGGTATTTTAAAAGCATTTTACAAAAATGCTCCAAACTTCATCTAAAATCACATCTTCCTCATATTTAATAATCAACACAATTAAATCATGTTAACATCTTAATACCCAACACATAAATCAATTATCACATGATTCATCATATAAACATAATTAATGCCTTAATTGCAATTAATTATTTCGGGGCATCACAAAAGGGTACTCGAAAATCTGGGGAAGTCCCGATTTTTCAGAGTGCTCGATCGATCGAGATTTTGGTCCCGATCGATCGAGCGAGGCAGAAGATTTAAAGCATGGTTTGAAATTCAGGGGCCGATCGATCGAAGGAATTTCCGATCGATCGGTAAAGTTCCTCGATATATCGGTAAAAACATTTCGATCGATCGATCGAGGCAGAAAGATGGACACTGTTTATTGATCGCTTTATTTTTAAACAAAAGATATTTCAAAGTGTAGTGTGAAGCGTTTCTACCGCAAGTGCACGTTTGTCAAGTTTTAGTATAGTGAAAATTAAGTACGGGTTGTCGAATCCACAGGGACTAACGTATAAGTACCAAATAAAATTAATAAAATTATATTTAGCCTACGATTTAAGAAGTTTGATTAACTAAAGCCAAATTAAACTAAAGAATAAAGATTTAAACTAGAAACAATGAATAGGATGGTTCCGGAAATGCAAAGGTAAGTTACTCGAGAAAATTACCGAGCTCGTCGTTCAATTATGTTATCTCTAATGATTCAATGGAATTCTCAAATTATCAACCAATTGATTTTAAAGGTGAACGGTTTTCGCTATTATTCGATACACTCTCTCGAGCTGTAAAGAAACTAACGATAAATTAGAATAAGTCACTCTCGTGCACCTATTTACTAATTCAAAGTTGCATAAATTATCAAAACCTTATAACTCTAAATCTCTCGATTCCAAGTTCTCACGTATGCGATATCATCTCTCGATCTCAATCGTAACATACATCATAAATTAATGGAGCGTGTTACAACGTTATCTCTCGATCTCGGCTGTAACCCTCAAATTCAATCAAAGCTAGCTAGACTTTGATCTACACAAGCAATTAATTTATGAACAATAACAATCAATGCGCTCAAATACCAATGAATCAATAATCAACCACAACGAAACTAAAACTCAATAATATAAACTAAATTTAATTCAAATCAAATACATAAGAGTTTTATTGTCTCTCGACCTCAAAAACATCAAATGGAATTGAAAATCAAATAAATTAAAGTTTAGAAATACGATAAACGGTGGATGAATCCGTGCGTTGCACCATGATTTCTTCTCTTGTTCCTTCCTTGCACTCCGGAATGGATTGGCTTGCCTTTGGATGAAGAACGGAGATTGGATCTCCTTTTCCGGCGTTAGGCGGCGGCTAGGGCGGCTCTTTTTTTTTGACCTAATTCACGTCTGATATCTCCTCTTTGATATGGAAGTGATTTATCCTTTTATACCTCAAAAATCATTTCAAAAATGGAAGATAAGATTTTCCCGGATTTGCGTCTCGATCGATCGAGATTTGCGTCCGATCGATCGGTGCACTGTTCATGCCAGCCTTTGAAACTCACTGCCTCGCTCGATCGATCGAGATATCCTTCCGATCGATCGAGACTTTGATAAATTTAGCTCTGAAGTTACTGCCTCGCTCGATCGATTCGGAAAATTGTTCCAATCGATCGAGACTTGAAATTTTCTTCTCAGTACACTGTCTGGCTCGATCGATCGAGACAAAATCTCGATCGATCGAGATTCCGAAAATCTCACTTCCTCAATTTCAACTCTTTCTCGCCTCGATTTCACCCGTTATCTTCATATTAGCTCATTTCTTCCACTTCCGATCTATTTTCCTGAAATAAACGAATAAACACCAAAAAGCATAATATCATCCAGGAAAAAGTACGGAAAATGGGAAGAAATTACAGTTAAAAACACTTAAAATCTAAGCCTATCAACTCCCCCAAACTTAGACTTGATCGTCCTCGAGCAAGCAATAAGCTCAAAAAGAACAGTTAAACTCGATACTAAGCATGAATCATCTTTACAACTCACGTAAGAACTCTGAAATCCTACTTACACATCAATAAAAGTCATTCAACATTTAACAAGAAGCAATTTCTCCAAAGTTAAACAATACATCGCAACATTGGAACGTGCGTGTGTGCTATTGTCAAACATGAGTAATGTACATATCTTTAAGATCAAAAAGTGCCATAACAATTCCGAGTCAAGATTACTTTGAACTACTCTACAAATTTACTATCCAGCACTTCTCCACTAATGTAATTATTCCCTAGACTTGGATCAACAGGACTTTAAAAGCTTATAACGTTAGGCCTTTTGGTGTCGGCTCCAAAGAAAAGGTAGGATGAATTCAAAGAAGAGAGTACAATAGAATCAGTTCAATACTTTTTTTCGCACACTATTGAGCTTCTCTTCAACTTTTTCTAGCCTTGACCACTTTGGGTCTTATTTAAATTTTCTTTTCAAGGCTTTTCTCTACATCTTTTCTTTTTCTTTGCTCATTCTTTTGTTCATTTCATTTTTTTCACAATGAACTTGTCAACATATAACAATTTAATGCAATGAATGAGATTCATTATACTCCCTTCGGGGTGGGTAAAAATTTTCTTTTAGGCTCAATCCAAGGTAGGTATAATGAGGTTGCCAAGAATGTCGAATGAGGGTCTAATCATATGCAATGCATATACCATTCTTTTTCCATAAGGCACAAGAAGGGACACTAAGGAATAATGTATAACAGGTAGGCTTGAAAGGCTCAAACGGTCCAAAGATCGCCTAAATCATCTCCAAGTCAAGTTCCTAACTATAAATTTAGCCTCAAAGTGCTTTCAAATAAATTGTAGAGTTATCTAAAATACTCAAAACTCATCATAGTTAACACAAATTTTCACTTTAATCAATACATACTTCACTCAATCATGACTCAATAAGTGCTCAAATTATTCCTCAGTTTTGACATATGGTTAACAAAGGATATATACAAACAAGTTAAACATTTTCATGACTCCTATCTAGATGAGGATTAATTTCATCATGTATTACCGTTGCAAATCTAATTCCTCATTTCTCAAGTATTAACTCATTTTCTAAAAAAATATTTGTGTATAGTGCTCAAAGACGAATCAAGTGACAATTAAGCACACAACATGTGGATAAAACAAATTAAACACGCAAGCCACTCCCCCAAACTTAACTGAAACATTGTCCTCAATGTTTAAAAGAATCAAAAGGGAAAAAGTAAACTCCCCTGATCAAGACGCTTGCATGAGGGTTGAGGAAGTTTGGCTTTTGAAAGCTCCACTGCTGTAGGGGTTCATCGCTCCACTTGAGTACCTCGCAAAAGAAGGATGCTAAAAAAAAAATCGACAAGAGAGAAAAACAAACTAAATGCAAAATTGAAAATAAAACAAAGCTAAATGCAAAAGGATACGCTTGGGTTGCCTCCCAAGAAGCGCTGATTTCTAGTCGTCGGCTTGACCATCAGAAGCAACCATCAAAGAGCGGTTGCCGCCCATAGTAAGTATCATTTGATACCACTAATGGGTCTTCATTCAGTATGCCCTCAAGATTGGCCAGATGTCTCCAGTGTAAACTTATCGCTCCAACAACTTTCGTCATGACATAGTGAGCATGGGAGAATGATTCTTTACTTGACTTCATCTCATATGGGGCGTAGTGCGGTGAAGTTGGTGGCATCGATGGGAAATACGTATCCACATATGGCATATAACATGTCTCCATCGATGGGTGCATATCAAGGTTCTCGAAACTCTCATCCTCCAACATCACTCTTGGCTTGTTTTCCCATAGGATCTCCTCAGATGACTTTTCCACTGTAGGCTCAATCACTTCCATAGGCTCAACTTCCCTTGATTCTTCCACATGAGTTGGATCACTCCCCCAAACTTGATTGGTTGAGTGATCATCATCATGTAACCAGGCCTGATTTATAGATCTCGTCTCCTCCTCTTGGCAGCTCATTGAGATGGTTTCCACTAGGATTGCTAATTTCAGCTCTAGATGACGTATATAATTGGTCTGGTTCTCTAAACGTTGCTCAGTTGATGCCATGAGTCTAAATAACATATTCTCTGATTGAGCCGTTCCTTCAATAAAACTATATTTCTTCCCGCCGTGATGCTCAAAGGTTTGGTGCATATCATTAGGGTAGTGAGGCTCTGGTGGGTATTGGTGACTCCAACCCTGCAAGGAAGGATCACAATTCCAGTGGTAATCGAAGTCCGCCATATCATTGAACAGGTGTAATACACTGTCCTCATCTCTATCAACCAGGGGACTCCCATTCACCAGTGCTCCTCTGAATACCCATCCTCGTGTCTGTGCATCCAAACCATTGAAGAAATGTTGCAGAAGAGTAGAGTTCGAAAAGTTGTGATACCTGAATGTGTCTGCCAGTTCATTGAATCTCTCCCACGCCGAATAAAACGGCACTGAAAATTGTTGGGCAAATCTTGTGAAGACTTGTTGATGAAGCATCACAAGTACCTCGCAAGAAAAGCAAATAACATTTTTAAATAAAATAATATTTTTTTTTTTTGAAAATAACAAAAAGAAAAAGAAAACAAAAACACAATAATAAAATTGGCTAAATTACAATTAACTAATCTCGTATGATATTATACAGATTAGTCCCCGGCAACGGCGCCAAAAACTTGATCGCTTTATTTTTAAACAAAAGATATTTCAAAGTGTAGTGTGAAGCGATTCTACCGCAAGTGCACGGTTGTCAAGTTTTAGTATAGTGAAAATTAAGTACGGGTTGTCGAATCCACAGGGACTAACGTATAAGTACCAAATAAGATTAATAAAATTATATTTAGCCTACGATTTAAGAAGTTTGATTAACTAAAGCCAAATTAAACTAAAGAATAAAGATTTAAACTAGAAACAATGAATAGGATGGTTCCGGAAATGCAAAGGTAAGTTACTCGAGAAAATTACCGAGCTCGTCGTTCAATTATGTTATCTCTAATGATTCAATGGAATTCTCAAATTATCAACCAATTGATTTTAAAGGTGAACGGTTTTCGCTATTATTCGATACACTCTCTCGAGCTGTAAAGAAACTAACGATAAATTAGAATAAGTCACTCTCGTGCACCTATTTACTAATTCAAAGTTGCATAAATTATCAAAACCTTATAACTCTAAATCTCTCGATTCCAAGTTCTCACGTATGCGATATCATCTCTCGATCTCAATCGTAACATACATCATAAATTAATGGAGCGTGTTACAACGTTATCTCTCGATCTCGGCTGTAACCCTCAAATTCAATCAAAGCTAGCTAGACTTTGATCTACACAAGCAATTAATTTATGAACAATAACAATCAATGCGCTCAAATACCAATGAATCAATAATCAACCACAACGAAACTAAAACTCAATAATATAAACTAAATTTAATTCAAATCAAATACATAAGAGTTTTATTGTCTCTCGACCTCAAAAACATCAAATGGAATTGAAAATCAAATAAATTAAAGTTTAGAAATACGATAAACGGTGGATGAATCCGTGCGTTGCACCGTGATTTCTTCTCTTGTTCCTTCCTTGCACTCCGGAATGGATTGGCTTGCCTTTGGATGAAGAACGGAGATTGGATCTCCTTTTCCGGCGTTAGGCGGCGGCTAGGGCGGCTCTTTTTTTTTGACCTAATTCACGTCTGATATCTCCTCTTTGATATGGAAGTGATTTATCCTTTTATACCTCAAAAATCATTTCAAAAATGGAAGATAAGATTTTCCCGGATTTGCGTCTCGATCGATCGAGATTTGCGTCCGATCGATCGGTGCACTGTTCATGCCAGCCTTTGAAACTCACTGCCTCGCTCGATCGATCGAGATATCCTTCCGATCGATCGAGACTTTGATAAATTTAGCTCTGAAGTTACTGCCTCGCTCGATCGATCGGAAAATTGTTCCGATCGATCGAGACTTGAAATTCTTTTCTTCTCAGTACACTGTCTGGCTCGATCGATCGAGACAAAATCCCGATCGATCGAGATTCCGAAAATCTCACTTCCTCAATTTCAACTCTTTCTCGCCTCGATTTCGCCTGTTATCTTCATATTAGCTCATTTCTTCCACTTCCGATCTATTTCCTGAAACAAACGAATAAACACCAAAAAGCATAATATCATCCAGGAAAAAGTACGTAAAATGGAAAGAATTACAGTTAAAAACACTTAAAATCTAAGCCTATCATTTATCATGCTTTCTCGATCGATCGAGACTTGGGTAGGGATCGATCGAGAGAGGCAGAATCTTGGCAAATATTTTTAATTGATTTATTTTGATGAATTTTGTCAATGATTCTTGAAATGGTATCTAATATTGTGTTGTACACTTGTGTAGAGCCATCACAGGTAGCCACACAACGCAGGGGATAGAGCCCTGCAACTGAAGATATTTTGGAAAGGTACGTAAGCGACGTACGGCACCCAACAGTAACGTGTATTACATGTTTGTTGCTTTGACATACGATAAATGCAAGTTTGTGCATTATGAGTACGATACATGTTGTTATGCATTGTTGTTGCATATGTATGATGTGGAACATTTGGTGTGGATTCCACGAGTCACGGTTATCATAGTGATGATTTTAATGATTACCGCTATTATACCGCTAAAAATGTGGAGCGAGGGGTGTAGGTCCGCTTGCACATGGAGGCGAGGTTTATCATACGAAGCGAGGATAGAAATACCGCTTGTATGAAGAAGCGAGGGAGGGGAGGACCGCTTGTTCTAAAGTTATGAAGCGAGGGGCATTAAAATACACTGATGATAAACTGACTAAGGATTGAAGTAAATCTTTAAGAAGTGAAGTTATGTCATGACATTTATTTAAAGAAACCATAATATCATATATTGATTTGATTATGAGTTATGGTACAGGGACAACCAAAATGGGCGTTTTAAATGCATTGGAATTCAGGAAGTATCCTATGCCTATGATTTATGCATTTATGCTTTACATTCATCTTATGTTGAATATGAACTAGGATATGCTCATGTGTTGGGGTTGTCTTTGTAGGTGCTTTGACATGGAGGACCAGGGTTGGGGTTGATACGCTGAGCTGTAAGGAGTGCTAAAGGATTAGATATACAGAAATTCCTTTTGTATAGTTTCTACAAAGAGTAGAGTAAAGCTATAATTTAGTACCTTTTGTTAGGAATATGTATAATTCATTTTTGAACTTTTGGTACTGTAATCTCTTAAGCTCAGGTTTATCAACACGGCCTAATACTCTGATTTATGAATGATTAGTTCTTTTAATTGCACCTAAAATCTTGTTTGCATAACGGGGTCTCACACTTGTACTGTCCCTGTTCTCAAAATGCTGAAACCATCAAATTCCCATATGCCAGTTAATCATTACATTGATTAACGAATCCATTTGCTATGTACCAATATCATAACAATAATATCACATCATTAAATAATGATTACAATTATCCCATATATCTCATTTATGGTTCTATAGTTCTATCTCATTATTCTCTCTACAATAGCGGCATTTCATTCTCACGCATGCTCAACAGCAGTGGCGTCATAACTGATGTTCGCTCAAAGGTGACAACATCCCAATCACTGCTCGCTCAAAAGCGGCACCATATTATTCCCAATACATATATAGACATTTGTAGCAAGTACCATAAACCATGCATTTCAATATTCGTTTATTGCCAATACCATGCATCATGCATTTCCACACGCATTCATTGCAATACAGTGTACCAAGCACTTGACAATTGCAATTATATTAAAGGGCTATGCTCGTACGTCATACGTACCTTATATTCCCCTAGTTCAAGTCCAAACATTGCCTCAGTCCCGAGGTTCGATGAAGAAATGTGCTAAACACAATTCCAATAACTCATAATCAATGTGTAATCCCAAATTCATATGCACAAGCATGAAATTCGACCCCAATAATCCCAACACGATGATTAAATAGTAAATGGTCGATAATCGCTCCCCAAAACCCGAGGGAGGACCCCAAAAATAAATTTTCCAAAATCGCCCTACCGATCGATCGGTCATCATTACCGATCGATCGGTAACTGTTCATAAAATCAATTCAAGCTACGGCTTTGCACCGATTGATCGGTCCAAGCTACCGATCGATCGCCAGCCACCCACCGATCGATCGGTCGCTCTTACCGATCGATCGCTAAAGACCGAAATAAACGCCCATCGCTACGCACTTGCACCGATCGATCGGTCCAAGCTACCGATCGATTGGTCGCTGTGCGAACCCAAAAATCACCATTTTTAAAAGCTTGAAAACCTCCACCTAACATACCCAAACTTCCTCAAACTCGAAAATAACCACATACTAACACCCTAGTACACTTAACATCTGTTATAATCCATTTAAACACAAAACCCAAAATATTTCAAGATTTTACAAAAATCTCCCAAAACCCAAAACTCAACCATTTAGCACAAAACCACAATCAAAACGAAGCTAAAGGTGAGGAGAAGAAGATTACCAGCCTTTCTTCAAGAAATCGAGCTCCTAAGACGAGCCCCCATCGATTGTTCCAAGAGGAGAAGAGGGGAAGGGTTTGGGGTGAGGGGAAAGAGGCGTGAGGGAGAGGAGAGTGGGAAATGATTCCGTATAATGACGGAATACCGAGTCCATTTGGTATATATAGCACTCAGGCTCCAAAATACCCATACTTCCACAAAAATCATCTGTTTTCAATAAATATCTCTTTAACTCAAATTTCATCACCAGCCCCAGTACAAAGTACTCCGGAACCCAGATTCCACAAAAAACCAAATTCCAAGGTTATCACCCACGATGAGAATACAATCTCATCCCTTGGATCCAACGACTCCAAAAACCGGATATAAAATCCCCTGGAGTCCCAAAACCGCAATTAATTCATAATTGCCACAAATAAAAATCCATTAAGGATTATTACCACATCGGGATTAGTACCAATAATTCCCGGGTATCACATCACGGCATAGATAAGATAACCTGTATGCCCATTTTGACAGCTGATATCAACGGATTCTTCGCACGAGAACCGTTCCCATAGAAAGTCCACTGAATCCCCATATCAGATCGGAACCGAACCGTCCTCTGCCGACAATCTACCACTGCCGGATAACTATTCAGTATATCGATGCCCACAATGCAATCAAAATCTGACATACCCAACACAATCAAATCTGCCTTCAACTCATTGCCCTCAAAATAAATGAGGCAGTCATCAAGAAACCGATCAGCGATAACATTCCTTCCAGTGGGTGTCGAGACCAAAAGAAGCATGGGTAACAGAGACGTGCACATAAGATTTCTCCCCACAAAATCCGCAGACACAAAGGAGTGCGAAGCACCTGTGTCTATCAAAATAAAAGCGGGATATGTAAATAGAAGGCACGTACCATCAATCACCTCCTCTGGAGCTGCCTCGGTCTGCTCCCTAGTCAGTGCATAAACCTGCCCTTGAGGTGGCCCGATCGCCTGACCTCCCAACTGTCGAGGCACCACTTGTTGCCTCTGCTGCACTGTCCCGCTAGTAAACCTCATCTGCCTTCCCTAAGGTCCATTTGTCCTTCACGATTAGGACAACGCCGAGCAATGTGGCCCATCTTGCCACATCTGTTACATGCAGAACAATCATGCATCATATGAGGTCCTCCACAGAAATGGAATTTCACTTCCCCAACTCTACTTGCTTGAGTTTGCCCCCTATTGGTAGAGGTATTACCCCTCCTGTGATGTCCTGGGATTATTGGTATTAATCCCGGAGGGTTATTAATCTTTAATGTTTTTTTATTGTGGCAATTAGGAATTAATTGTGTTTATATGATTCTTACGGTGATAATTAATTTATGTGTTAGAATTAATTATCTTGGTAAAAATGCTTAGTCACATGGTATGGGTGACCTGGGGTGCATTTCGGGGTGCATGTTATGCATGTTGGGATTTTGATGCATTTTGGTAAATGCTTTTAGATATCATGTTGGGGTGTTTTATACACCATGCTTTTGTTTAAGTTTATATAATTGATTTCCTTATGATATAAGATAGAGCCACTTGCATCCCTTTACATCCCATCCACCTCACATCAGCTTTTTGGTCCCTAAACCCCCTCCACTCATCCATAAGCTGCTATTTTCGTTTTGAAACAAGAAGAGGAGGTGAAGGCTTTGAAAAAGGGGTCATTTTGTGATTCCTTGCTAAAAACTTGAAGCTCAAGTGGTAAGCTTTCATTATTGTAAAGTTTTGTTGAGCATTGGTTGGTTTTGATGTTGTATCTTGGGGTTCAAGGGGTAGATCTTGTTCTATCATTGTTCTTTATGTTGAGAGTTAGGTTTTGTAGTGTTTGGATGGTTTTTGGTTGGTTTTATGTTGTAAATTGAAGTGGGTTTGAGTTGTAGGTGATTTGGTGTTGAAAGGAACTCATTCTTGGAGGTTTCTCGCGTTTACAGGGCTGCTCGATCGATCCGAAAATATTTTCGATCGATCGAGCATGGCAGAATATGTTTTGTGGCGTTGGAACAGTGGACCGATCGATCGGGATTTTGACCGATCGATCGGAGGGTGGTTCTCGATCGATCGAGATGGCCAGTATGTTGGTGCCCCTTTTTGTTGTTTCTTGGCTCTTTTTGGGTGTCTTGCATGCTTCGCCCCGGGTTATTTTAAAAGGTTAATTGTCATGGATTGACTATATTTTTGGGGTATTATGCATGCTTAGCCGGGAACTTTTATAATTCGGTTATCGTCATGGATTGACGATGCAATTTGGTGTTGTGATTGTACTACGGCACGTGATTGCATGCATATATTTAATTGTGAAATATTTATGTGTTTTAGCACATGTTTCTCGGGGCATGGAACTCAAGCCAGGCTTGACATGGACTACAGAATTCTAAGGTACGTATGACGTACGAGCATAGCCTATTATAATGTTGCAACTGTAAAAATGCATGATATGTGATAATTGCATTAAATGGACATTGAAACACATGGTGTGTAATAATCGCATTATATGGACATTGGAGTACATGGCGTGTGGTAATTGCATCAAATAGGCATTGAAATGCATGGTACATGATACTTGGCATAAATGGATAGCGATATGCATGGTAAATGGTATTTGTGTCAAATGGTTATATATGGGGAACCATACGGTGCCGCTATTGAGCGCGCAATGAATTGGAATGCTGTCGTCGTAGAGCGATCATCGGTTATGACGCCGTTATTGTTGAGCGTGCGCGTGGTTTAAAATGCCGCTATTGTGGAGCGAGCAATGAAATAGGAATATGGAATCATTGGTTAAATATATGTGAGATCTACGGTCTTTTATATAACGATTTTACCGTATTAATTATGGAACTGGCATAATAGGACGGTATTAGTTAATCTACGTGGCGATTAACTGGCTTTGGGAATTTGATGAGTTTGATTGTTTTGAGAACAGGGATAATACAGGGGATTCAAGATGAGGGTATTACCATCCAGGGAGTATCTTTTAAATTATGGCATATATATATTCTGTATTCGAAATGCAATGTTATGATTATTGGATTGGTGGTATTGGTATGCTCACCCCGTGTGGGGGCTGTCTCTGTTGGGGCAGGTGGTACAGGTGTAGCAGCAGCTTTGGAGTCTATCTCGGGTTGTTGATTGAGGTACTTCCAGGATCGAGGTACCAGAGCTGGTTGGATATGCACATAGATCCAGAGTTGAGATCGAGCTGTGCTTGGGAGGTACTTCCAGGATTGAAGTGCCAGCAACGGTATCCAGTAGAGTGTTTTATACATTAGATACAAGCATGTTCATTGGGTGCTCTTACGTGAGTACATTTTACGTGTATATGGAATGTATAAATGGGCTACGGCTCTTCTCTATTCATTTATGGTTTGCATGCAATTAAATAAGGAATTGCTAAATGAACTAAGAGCATGTTAGTGTATTATGAGGGTGCATATTACATGAATAATCTTGGTTGGGGAAGTCGAACATTATGTGGATTGAATGCAATAAATTTTCTGGATAGCATATGGTGTTGCACTTGCATATGGTTTTTCCCCATGATAGTATGATTATATGCACTAATGGTATGGCTTAATACACTAATAACGGGTTAAGGGCACGGGGGTCCTTACATTAGTGGTATCAGAGCAGTGGTTAGCTCTTTGGGGCTGTTGAGGGCCTATGAAAATGATAATAGGAATGAGAAGCACATACTTATGCATGATGGTAGTTAGTGTTGCGTGGCACAACTATATTGCTTATGTGCATTATGATATGTGTTCATAATTGGAATATGTTATTGCTAACCATGGTGGTTGCAGGGTCATATGCGATATGGACTATGCATTACGGTTGCACAGATATACATCGGAGTGATGAACTTAATGCTTTGCCACTAAATGTTGGAGCGATGTGCATTAAAATACACTCATGGCGATGTTTATTGGAATACGGGTTATGCATTACGGTTGCATGCACTTCGAAGCGATGATGCCGCTGTCGTGTCGAAGCGATGGTAAATGCCGCTGTCACGTCGAAGCGATGATGCCGCTGTCGTGCCGGAACAATTGTTGGAATATGGGTTATGCATTACGGATGCATACTTCGCGTAGCGATGTGAATACTTGCCGCTGTCATATTATAGCGATGAAGAATATTTGCCGCAAATATGTCGAAGCGAAGGATAATGCCGCTGTCATATTATTATCGCGAGGGATATTATGCCGCTAATATGTCTAAGCGAGGGGTATTTCCGCTGTCATGCCGGAACGATGGTAAATGTCGCTGTCGTGTCGAAGCGATGGTAAATGCCGCTGTCACGTCGAAGCGATGGTACCAACGTCATGTCGAAGCGATGATGCCACTGTCGTGTCGAAGCGATTATACATGCCGCTGTCACGTCGAAGCGATGATGCCGCTGTCATGGCGTAGCGATGCGATCGGGAACAAAGTACTACATGAGTGTGAGTAACTCTTGAGTCCGCGATTATTCCGCTATTTTATTGGTGATGGTTCCGCCGGGTATTTTATTGGCGATGGTTCCGCCGGGTATTTTATTGGCGATGGTTCATGCCGCCAGGTATTTTATTGGCAATGGTTTATGCCGCCGGGTATTCTATTGGCGATGGTTCATGCCGCCGGGTATTCTATTGGCGATGGCTTATGCCGCCGGGTATCATATAGCGATGGTACATTCCGCTACATCTATGGAGATGGTTCATACCGCCGGACATCTATAGCGAAGTTTCATGCCGCTGACTTTATGGCGAGGGATTATACCGCCGACTCTATAGCGATGGATTATACAGCGATGTGTGTAGCACTGGATTATGCCGCCTACGAGCGATGGATGCCGCTTATGTACCTCTGGTGGACGATGGATACAGGTATTCCGATATCTTGATAGCGATGAGGTATGGCATATTACTTTTGTTATCATTATTGTGAATACTATGTGTTGTTTTATACCGTCATGTGTTTGACGATGGGATTATGAGTGTCGTATATCGAAATTTATCGTCATATGTTTGACGATGTTATGTGGGATGTTTATGTGGACGCGTGGCGTCGTCTTGGTGAATAATACATTCATGTTTATGATTTTGGTTGTATGGTTTGAGTGCCGATGGTGAGCACATGGTAGAGTCTGGGTCACTAGTTGACGAGACCTTTTGCCGAGCAGGTTTGCTCGATGGAGCATTGGATGCATTGTACCAGTGAGTGTACCGCATCATGTTATAGAGGTAAACATTTTTCGAGAAATGATATCCTTTGGGTATACTCGCTGGATTGGCTAAGGCCAAGCGATTGGTGGTAAGAGTAGTCATTGAGGGAAACTACTTGTTGTTGTTGTTGTGATGTGGCGTAGGCATGATCACACCCACCCTGAGGGTGTGGAATAAGTCCTAATGGATTTTGATTGCATAATAGTTGAGCAAGGACATCTGGATGTCCATTATGCTTGGTGTTTTAGAGATATGTTGGGTGATGACCCACAACTCTAATGGGTTGTACGGTATGGTATACCGGGATGAGACGCGTATCACGTTGATAGATTGGTATGAGCCTATGGGGCCAATGAACTGTTAGCCAGGTATTGTTGCAGTACTTTGGTGTGCTTGTGTTAGCCTTTTTGCTTCTCGTTGGATTCGAGCTGGGTGAATCGTATGGTGATACGATGAGGGTTATGATAGACTCTTGTAGTCTCTATGTGGCATGATGATTAAGGTATGGAGTACCTCACGGGGACGTGTATACGTCAAATGTTTTGAGAGACTTGTTTTGGGGCAGCTCAATTTGGTCGGAAATACCAACGTGAGTGTCAACAAGTCGTTATTAGCTCTGGTTGAGCATCTTTGCATATAGAATGCAACGGGGATCACAATTGGAATTGTGAGATATAGCTAGTGGGGGTAACACTACTATCCCGATTTCTATCTCTTGGAGAGATTTGGGTTGCACGGTCATGAAGACAGTTGGCATTGGTTGGGGGTTGATGGTGAATCAATCCGTGGTAATGCTCGAGATTGTGGAGTACTATTGCATTAGTACGAGCATCTTTAGTTTGGGTATACATGGCGTATACGGGTTTCGTTTGGTAATAGTTGCTTTGATGTACTATTTGAACCAATTGCGTGCTTTTGGTTCCGTGGTATATTTTAATATGTATATCCAGGTTTCCAGACGGTGGTTCGAGGTTGGAGGATCATGGATTCATGACATTTTCCTTGAAAGGAAGGCGGTATTATGATACCTACCGGTCGAATCTTTTGGGGAGATTCGTTGTTTTGGTTGTGTGGTGTTGTTGTTGAAACCGAGTCTATTGCATTGTGTATGCATGTTATGTTGGTGTTTGGACTTGTATGCCGTGTGGGTATACGAATACCAACTCTATTTCGTTCCTTGTTGAACGTCGGGTTAGTGCGCTTGGTTTGATGAATCTCCGGTGGGAGATTGTGGCAATTTGAGATTGGTAATCTCGAGGGCACGATGCATTCTGAGGAATAGTCGAGAGGTTCGTTTGACTCCCCTTGAGGGGACTTGTCGTGCTTTAGGACCGTGGTAATTCTTGCTGGTCGATTTGATAGCCTCCCTGTTTTAGGATTGTTGTATCCCAATGTAAGGACCCCAAGCCCTTAAACCTTGATTAGTGTATTAACCACTATGTGTGGTACATGCTTTCTATAAAATGTCAATCGGGAAGCTCTGATGATACTTAATCATTGCCTGTCAATGAAAGACTCATATGTTTGCCCTTTACCAACCCCTTGGTGCCACTTTTAACATTGTAAACTTTTATAAAAATTTGGGCAGAGTCTCCCCATAAATAGAGATATCCCAAAAAAAAGAGTACAACACATAACAAAATTCCCGGCCAGGGAACACATAATACTCAACAGAAAGCAGTAATACAAGTAGATTCCCAGCCAGGGAAGACACCACACATATGTCAACAAAAGTGGGTTCCAACACCCACATAATACACCAATGACTCTCATATCATTCTAGCAATTCAACCTAATTGCATGCAACCTTAAATGAAAGAGAGAAAGGCTCATGCCTTTATATACAATCCATATACAAGTATAATCGTGCTCACATGCGAGCATCATGAATATGTATAAATCCTCAGGTGTATTATAGGTACTCTATACGATACCGTGCTCCATCAAGCCCTGGTACCACGATCCTGGGAGTACCTCAAATCAACAGCTCGAGCTCAGCTCCATAGCCATCGATGTACCTGTCCACCTGTCCCAACAGAGACAGCCCCCAACGGGGTGAGCATACCAATACACAAAATCCCATAATCATAATAATGAAATTCATAATTTACAACACAAGTAAATACTAATGAATTTAAATGATACTCCCTGGATGGCAACATCCTCATCCGGGATTCCGTGTACTGTCCCTGTTCTCACAACATCAAACTCATCAAATCTCATAAATCAGTAAATCAACGCATTGATTAACTCATCGCATGCCTAATCCTCGAATATCAACATATAGTGATTACAAATTCATTAAACATGCAATTACAGATATCACAATATCTAATACTGATTTCACAACCTTGCTATCAATCACAGATAGCTCAAATGCCTTAGCATTTATTTTACCAATCCTTCATTATATTTAGACATCTCAAGTGTCTTATAATGAGTACATGAGTCTACAAACCTAGACATCTCAAATGTCTTATAATGAATACACGATTCTACGAACTTAGACATCTCAAATGTCTTACGAAGAATACATGATTTTACGATCATTCCCAGGCATCTCAAATGCCCTAATATAGTCAAATAAACCCAGTACCCCATATATCATGCAAGAGTCATCCTACTCTAGTGTCACGCACGCTACAAGCGGCGATATCAAGATTTGGGTCATTCCTTGGCTATATCAACATATATATAAATAATCCTCATGCGCGATTATTCAATGAAATCAAATTTTCATTATGCATTCACATATGCCTTAAAATATAGAAATGCTCGTACGTCGCACGTACCTTAAATCTCCGAAGTCCGAGCCAAGCCTTGCTCGAGTTCCATGCCCCGAGGAATGATGTGCTAACACGATAAATAATTCACAATTATTTACGAACATGTAACCTATGCTCAAGCACACCCATATCCCTCACAACATTGTCAATACACGACAATTATCCTCTTAAAAGACCCGGGGCAGGGTACATGCAGGGAAGGAAATAAATGAGACAATATCGAAATTTGTTCAAGAATGCCCTACAAAAATCGAACCATAATCTCACAATTTCGAACCCAATTAAATACCATAATTCATCTAAAATGTCAATTAAGCTATCCAAGCAAGAATCAACATCCCTTGACAAAAACTCCCCATTTTCGAACTCAACCCCCTTAAAATCGAACCCAAACAAGCCTTTAAATCCCAACTCTTAAAATTCTTCAAATTTGAACCAAAGCTTCTCAATTCGATCTCAATCAAGCATCAATATACTCTTAAAACATGCAATAATCGATCAATTGCACGAAATAATACCCCTGCCAAAAACCCCCAAATTTTCGAAATCAAACCCTACAATTTTCGAAAATTATTTCGAACCTTAACCACCGAATAAAGCATGGAAAAGCACGAAAAAGAAGAACAAGGGGTAAGGGAGATTACCCAACGAAAATCGGAAGCAAAAACGTTCAAAATCGATGAACCCTAACTTTTGGGGATCGACGCCTTTCTGTAAAATCCGACTCCAGGACGCGACGAAACCTTCAATTGACAGAGGGGAAAGGAGCGCCTCGTCGAGACGAAGCCGTGGGTAGGTCGCACGCGCCGATCGGCGGCCGGACGGCGGCTGGCGGAGCGCCTGAAACGGCGGGGCAGGGGAGGTGACGGGAAAAGGGGCGCGCGCGGGAGAGAGGAGAAAGTTGGGGCTGAAATGAATTTTTTCTTAAAATCTTGGGTTCAAATGGTATTTATAGCAAAAATACCCCGAAAAATTAATAGCCCCACAAATACATCATGATTCCTTAAAAATCATCTGTTTTCAAAAACTCTCTCTCTAACTCCAAAACCCTCTACCGGTGCTCACACAGCACCCGAGATTCCGAGACACATCAAAAACCCAACTCTTAGGTTTTTCACCGTAATGTGAATACAATCTCAACCTCTGGATCCAACGATCCCAACTGCCCAAATAAACGAGCCCAGAAGGCCCAATACCTCAATTAAACTCCAAATCGTCACGTAAAACCACTTTAGGGATTATTAATACTCCGGGATTAACACCTATAATCCCTGGTCATCACAATATCCCCCACTAAAAGAATTTCGTCCTCGAAATTAGCACTGGTGTATCACGTAACACCCAGGCTACACAACAACATGAAGCCATAACCTCGATTCCTGACCATATCAGAATCGTATTAATAAACGCGAGGATACTTACCTCTCATCTAACTCTGAAACAGAGCGACATAACCAACATATCACCCAAGAGGTAAAACGTACCTCGATGCGGGTCATCGCAGAAGTCAGCCTCTCATGACTGCAAATCAACCAATACTTACGACCGTAGATCGGTCAGTCATCCTTCGATCTAATACAACAGTACGAACACGTCCTGAATGACACCTCAACCGTAAGAACGTTGACCTCGTGTCAAACTCTGGAGTGGAGTAGACTTCCAAATCCATCATAACGTCAAAGAGCGTCAGCACAGCTCAACGCTAATAATCCAAAAGCAGTTAGTCAACTGAAACTGTAAGGATTCGAATCGCTCCTGATTCTATCGTAGATATCATCCAATGGCATCTTTATCAAGACTCACGATGTCTAACCTACATCGTTACGAGGGAAACACTAGTACACCACGGTGTACACATACCAAACCTGGTTTCCGCTTTCAAACTTCCTCCATCGAAGGAGTAGTCGCCTCATTGCAACTTAATTTGGGCAACTCACGGCCACAAATTCAACAAAAGACATCTCACAAGATGTCCACCTCCGGATGTTCCAAGAATCACGTTCTGATCATAAATAACAACCGAGACTCCGCAGAGTTTAAAATTCTTAAGGGGCATGCAATAAACCCATTGCATCCTCAACGCTTGTGTCGTCAGCGACACTCAACCAATCCGAAATCCTGCCATCCCTTGAAAATCCTCGGATTTAACAATCCAAACTTGGGAAGGTTGTCGCATAACTCGAAGGAAAACACCAACAAGGGAAGTACCTTAACCCTCGCAAGAAAATCCCTCTTCAAGGGAGTCAACTAACTTTACGATTGTTCCTCATAAACATCGTGCCATGGAGATTCCCAATCTCAAGGTGTTCCATATCTCTCATCAGAGATTTAACCATCCAAAAATAGCATAACTCTATGCTTAACAGAGAGGAAATCAATAACTGGCATCCGTATACTCACCGGTATACCTGCCTAAGCACTGATATCGGATGCATACTCAATGCACTCGGCTCGGGTATCTACCACATATCCCTAAGCCCCAAACACAACCGTCAATTCTGAGTCATTCCTTACTCAGTGGAGGATGAAAATCGACGATTAACAATACACGGTGTGATTCCCAAAATCAACACCACTTGCACCAACTTACCGAATCTTTCAAGATTCCCAAATAGGTATAATACTACCTCCTTCCTCGCAAGGGAAACGCCATCGAACTCGAGATCCACAAGTCTCGAACCATCGTTCGGAAAAACTGGATACAATAACACCCATTGTATCCCAATACACGGGTTCCTTTAGATTGAGTCAATAACAACCTGATGACTCTCTTGTTGGTACTCCAACATCCTGAGCTGTCCCAGACAAGTCTCCAAGATTAAACATAAACGTATACACGTTTCAGCGAGGCACGCACAACCTCAAATGATGTGGTGACTACTAGAGTCCACCACGATCCACATCGCATCACCTTACGATTGCCAAACTTGGTTCCAACGAGCAGTATAACGGCTCTAGCAAGCCCATCACGGTACTACACACACGTGGCAGACAGCCTAGTCTCTGCCTCTTTAGGTTTACCTCAACCCTACTAACAAGACGGACGTTTCCACATGGTATAACATACTATGGGAAGAAAACTCAATAGAGTAGTGGGTCTTTATCCAACATTCCTCAATGCCGATACACCCTGGACACTCCAATGTCCCTATGTACTTAACATAACCTGATCCTACTCCCTTAGGACCCATCCTACACCCTCAAGGGTGGTGTGACCATGTCCACCACATGTCACATCGACAGAAAGCGAGTACTTTCCTCCATGATTACTCCTGTCGTCAAATCACATGGCCAAAAGCCATTCCAACGAGCATACCTCAAGGGTATCACCACTCGTAAAATGATCCCCCAATCGTAAGCTGCGGTACAATCACATGTACAGCGCATCCAACCATTCCTCGAGCAACCCGCTCGGTATAAGGGTCACGTCCATCGGTGTCGCACACACCACCTTGTGCTCGGTACTGGCACCCAAGGCATACCACTGAATACGTATACTCAACGCATCGATCATCGTAACGATGATGCATGTCTAATAAGACATCTCCTACACCATCGTCATCGTCATCCCGTGACGACACATGCCAACTCATGGCATCTAAAACATTGCCCACTAGTGACGATACATGTACATCAGCGTATGTCATCCACTATCATGCTAGTAAAATAGGCATAATAAAACATGTATATCAATGCATGCCAGCTACAATAAAGCTAATAAAATAGCAATATCTCATACCTCATCGTTAGCAATATAGCGTCATACCTGTCTCCGTCGCTCAATAATAGTGCGTAATCAGCACCCATCGCTCGAAGGCGGCAAAATCCTGTGCTGAGTACATAGCGGCAAAATCCCTCGCTATAGAATCGACGGCATGACACCTCATCATATAATAAGTGGCATGAAACCTCGCTATATACCTGAGCATGAATCATCGTCCACATAGTAGCGGAAAGAGGCATCGCTATCAATACACCTGGCGGAATGAACCATCGCCAATCAATATAGCGGAATGAACCGTCGCTATAAATACACCTGGCGGAATGAACCATCGCCAATAGATATAGCGGAATGAACCATCGCTATAAATACACCTGGCGGAATGAACCATCGCCAATAGATATAGCGGAATGAACCATCGCTATAAACCGTGTCCTCATAGAGAAATGAATATAAATCGACACAGCGGGACACATCACCGCTATCATCCGTGTCATCACAAAGGAATGAATCATCATCCTAACAAGCGGCATCTCATCCTCGCTTCTTCATACAAGCGGTATCTCATCCTCGCTTCGTATGGCATACCCCGCCTCCATGTGCAAGCGAGCATCCCCTCCCGCTCCACATTTTTAGCGGTACAAGCATAAGCTTCTTCATACAAGCGGTATCTCATCCTCGCTTCGTATGGAATACCCCGCCTCCATGTGCAAGCGAGCCTCCCCCCTCCCGCTCCACATTTTTAGCGGTCAAGCGTAAGTATAAAAATTCTCACTGTCATAAGCAGGACTCCTGGAATGTATAATCATCATTCCTTTTTATACTCCATATTTCCTGTAACCTGCAACCATCAGGGTTAACAACAATAGCCATATACGCTATGCATCCACATTCAATTCATAATAAAAACACATTATGAGAATGTATGGTTTCACAAATAAATGTCATGATATCCTTCTTTAAATCCTTATTTCAATCCCGAGCCCTTATCATTAGTACATTTTAATGCTTCTTGCTACTCCATGTAAGCGGAATTCTTCCTCGCTTCCAATGGACCTTAGCGTAAGCCATTAAAATCCTTACTAAGATAACTTTGACTCAAGAAATACACCTCTTATATTTCATAACATGCATATGCAAAAACAATGCACAATAACATATATCATAACCTCAATGCACCACTTTGCATTCATCATGTGTCAACAAGACAACGTAAAATACATGTTACCTCGAAAATATCCCTTTATCTGATTTTCTTAAAACCAGCTTCCTTGGCACATAACACACGGAGTGCCAGACATCCCCATAAATGTCATCCTATCGTGTTCCACACGATTCCTGCAACCACAATGGTTAGCAATACCACTTTTCATATCATAAGAGCACATAAACAATTTGCTATGTCATACAACATTAATGCCATCATGCATAAATATGTGCTATCAATAACTTCCTAGGCCCTTAACAGCCCCAATGAGCAACCACTGCTCTGATACCACTAATGTAAGGACCCCAAGCCCTTAAACCTTGATTAGTGTATTAACCACTATGTGTGGTACATGCTTTCTATAAAATGTCAATCGGGAAGCTCTGATGATACTTAATCATTGCCTGTCAATGAAAGACTCATATGTTTGCCCTTTACCAACCCCTTGGTGCCACTTTTAACATTGTAAACTTTTATAAAAATTTGGGCAGAGTCTCCCCATAAATAGAGCTATCCCAAAAAAAAGAGTACAACACATAACAAAATTCCCGGCCAGGGAACACATAATACTCAACAGAAAGCAGTAATACAAGTAGATTCCCAGCCAGGGAAGACACCACACATATGTCAACAAAAGTGGGTTCCAACACCCACATAATACACCAATGACTCTCATATCATTCTAGCAATTCAACCTAATTGCATGCAACCTTAAATGAAAGAGAGAAAGGCTCATGCCTTTATATACAATCCATATACAAGTATAATCGTGCTCACATGCGAGCATCATGAATATGTATAAATCCTCAGGTGTATATATAGGTACTCTATACGATACCGTGCTCCATCAAGCCCTGGTACCACGATCCTGGGAGTACCTCAAATCAACAGCTCGAGCTCAGCTCCATAGCCATCGATGTACCTGTCCACCTGTCCCAACAGAGACAGCCCCCAACGGGGTGAGCATACCAATACACAAAATCCCATAATCATAATAATGAAATTCATAATTTACAACACAAGTAAATACTAATGAATTTAAATGATACTCCCTGGATGGCAACATCCTCATCCGGGATTCCGTGTACTGTCCCTGTTCTCACAACATCAAACTCATCAAATCTCATAAATCAGTAAATCAACGCATTGATTAACTCATCGCATGCCTAATCCTCGAATATCAACATATAGTGATTACAAATTCATTAAACATGCAATTACAGATATCACAATATCTAATACTGATTTCACAACCTTGCTATCAATCACAGATAGCTCAAATGCCTTAGCATTTATTTTACCAATCCTTCATTATATTTAGACATCTCAAGTGTCTTATAATGAGTACATGAGTCTACAAACCTAGACATCTCAAATGTCTTATAATGAATACACGATTCTACGAACTTAGACATCTCAAATGTCTTACGAAGAATACATGATTTTACGATCATTCCCAGGCATCTCAAATGCCCTAATATAGTCAAATAAACCCAGTACCCCATATATCATGCAAGAGTCATCCTACTCTAGTGTCACGCACGCTACAAGCGGCGATATCAAGATTTGGGTCATTCCTTGGCTATATCAACATATATATATATAATCCTCATGCGCGATTATTCAATGAAATCAAATTTTCATTATGCATTCACATATGCCTTAAAATATAGAAATGCTCGTACGTCGCACGTACCTTAAATCTCCGAAGTCCGAGCCAAGCCTTGCTCGAGTTCCATGCCCCGAGGAATGATGTGCTAACACGATAAATAATTCACAATTATTTACGAACATGTAACCTATGCTCAAGCACACCCATATCCCTCACAACATTGTCAATACACGACAATTATCCTCTTAAAAGACCCGGGGCAGGGTACATGCAGGGAAGGAAATAAATGAGACAATATCGAAATTTGTTCAAGAATGCCCTACAAAAATCGAACCCTAATCTCACAATTTCGAACCCAATTAAATACCATAATTCATCTAAAATGTCAATTAAGCTATCCAAGCAAGAATCAACATCCCTTGACAAAAACTCCCCATTTTCGAACTCAACCCCCTTAAAATCGAACCCAAACAAGCCTTTAAATCCCAACTCTTAAAATTCTTCAAATTTGAACCAAAGCTTCTCAATTCGATCTCAATCAAGCATCAATATACTCTTAAAACATGCAATAATCGATCAATTGCACGAAATAATACCCCTGCCAAAAACCCCCAAATTTTCGAAATCAAACCCTACAATTTTCGAAAATTATTTCGAACCTTAACCACCGAATAAAGCATGGAAAAGCACGAAAAAGAAGAACAAGGGGTAAGGGAGATTACCCAACGAAAATCGGAAGCAAAAACGTTCAAAATCGATGAACCCTAACTTTTGGGGATCGACGCCTTTCTGTAAAATCCGACTCCAGGACGCGACGAAACCTTCAATTGACAGAGGGGAAAGGAGCGCCTCGTCGAGACGAAGCCGTGGGTAGGTCGCACGCGCCGATCGGCGGCCGGACGGCGGCTGGCGGAGCGCCTGAAACGGCGGGGCAGGGGAGGTGACGGGAAAAGGGGCGCGCGCGGGAGAGAGGAGAAAGTTGGGGCTGAAATGAATTTTTTCTTAAAATCTTGGGTTCAAATGGTATTTATAGCAAAAATACCCCGAAAAATTAATAGCCCCACAAATACATCATGATTCCTTAAAAATCATCTGTTTTCAAAAACTCTCTCTCTAACTCCAAAACCCTCTACCGGTGCTCACACAGCACCCGAGATTCCGAGACACATCAAAAACCCAACTCTTAGGTTTTTCACCGTAATGTGAATACAATCTCAACCTCTGGATCCAACGATCCCAACTGCCCAAATAAACGAGCCCAGAAGGCCCAATACCTCAATTAAACTCCAAATCGTCACGTAAAACCACTTTAGGGATTATTAATACTCCGGGATTAACACCTATAATCCCTGGTCATCACACCCAAGATACACGTGGGGTGGCCAGGATTCAGATTTGTTTAGTGTCACGGTTGACACGTACTTAGGAATGCAATTGTTGTCTTGCATGTCCCCTATGGAACTTGAGACCTTGTGGAGTCTCGATAGTGTGTTTTGGACAAAGATGGGATTTCTTGGAACGCATGGATGTGGACATCGTAGCGATGTGTTTTTTGTGGATCAGTGACCGTGGGTTACCCGATCCGGGTTGCAAGTGGCGCAACTACTCCTTTGGAGGAGATGGACTGGGAAGCGGAAATCGGATTTTCTGTGAGTTTATTGTTGTATGCTAGTGGTCCCCATCATAACGATGCGTGTTAAGCATCGTGGGCAAGTGATGAATTACATGGAGAGATATCCATGTCAGAACCAAGGGAGATTTGGTTGATTTGCAGTCGTGGTGGACTGACTTTCGGGACGATTCACATCGAGGTATGTTGTTATCTTTCGGGTTTGTATTGGTTTTGGCGTTTGCTCTATTTTAGAGCTTGGTGCGAGATTGGTGTTCTCGCAGTTGATAATTTGATTCTAATGTGGTCCAGAATCAGGGTTGTGACTTTGTCTTGTTTGTGTAGTCCTGGTGTTACGTGGAGTACACCGGTGCAAATTTCGAGGACGAAATTTTATTAGTGGGGGATAATTGTGATGTCCTTGGATTATTGGTATTAATCCCGGAGGGTTATTAATCTTTAATGTTTTTTTATTGTGGCAATTAGGAATTAATTGTGTTTATATGATTCTTACGGTGATAATTAATTTATGTGTTGGAATTAATTATCTTGGTAAAAATGCTTAGTCACATGTTGGGGTGTTTTATACACCATGCTTTTGTTTAAGTTTATATAATTGATTTCCTTATGATATAAGATAGAGCCACTTGCATCCATTTACATCCCATCCACCTCACATCAGCTTTTTGGTCCCTAAACCCCCTCCACTCATCCATAAGCTGCTATTTTCGTTTTGAAAAAATAAGAGGTGAAGGCTTTGAAAAAGGGGTCATTTTGAAGCTCAAGTGGTAAGCTTTCATTATTGTAAAGTTTTGTTGAGTATTGGTTGGTTTTGATGTTGTATCTTGGGGTTCAAGGGGTAGATCTTGTTCTATCATTGTTAAAAAATTCACCGAGCATGGGATAACTATAAATTAGTTTATCAATCACCCTAAACCGAACGGAGCCTTAGTTTGAAACCCACCCACATACCAATTAATATTAAAATATAAATTTTTTTAAATAAAAAAAATATATACTAACATACCAATGACATACCAACTATTTAGGCGAATCAATTGACTTGGTTGACAAAAAACTTCCAAAACAAGTTCATTCCCATATTAACTCATAACTCATACATTCAATGTTCAAAAAGACAAGCCTGCCAAAGCATAGTGAAAGAAGGCACAAAGCACAAAACAGCTATGCAAATGCTTTTGCTCCTCCCCATGCTTTGACCACACATATATTACATAATAATATTATTGAATACCTAAAAAAAAACACAATGATTTAATTTAAATAACAAATAACACTTAAAAAAAAAACACTGATTATTCTATCCCTCGTTATTGACAGGATAATCACTACAAACAAACTGTCGTTCACACAAACAATAACAGAGCTAAAGCAAAAAAGGAAAAACCAGGCTGGAGCTTCGACCAAAAACACCACTCCAACTCACTGATTATACATTTATATAACCCATCTAATACTTTATCATTCTAATATATATATATATATATATATATATATTTTTTTTTTTCGATCCACAGATCCCATCCAGAATTTAAAGAAGAAACTGTCTCCAAACCACTTTCTTGTACCTCGAGCCACACGACAAAACAATCCCCTGTTACTTTAAACAAGGGAGATTCTTGGTATAATAATCTTCATCAACACCTAAGTAATTGCTGGTTTACTGTTATATGATATTCTTCTGCTATACTCTACTACTATCCCTTATCATCATCTGTCACAAAACTAATCAACGAACAAACTTAATTCCTTCGCCACGAAACAACCAAGAATCTGTAAATTTGGTGGGATTAATAAGTCCACTCTTGTGGGAGACAGAATTCTTGATTCAACACCGGCTGTGGGATGAGATTTCTCCTCTGTTGACCCGTCCTGATATTATTATTATTATTATTATTTCTGGGCTTCAAACCTGTGTCTGCACTCAATTGAACGATAACATTCAACTATATGGAGATTGGCTATCAAACTAGAGGAAAGAAATGCGAATTATGATTAAACTATACCATATTCAGAAGGTAGATTCGGTTTGACTTTAGGGTTAGCCTGGGCCGAGGCGTCAGTCGACCCAAGATTCAAATTCAACGCATGGACCACTCTATCAGGTAGCAAAACTGCGGAACCTGCTATATATTCAAAGAAAATAGGACATATATCAGCGTACTTGGACAGGATAAAATCCCTTCGATTAATGTCCAAGGAAAAAAAAGAAACTGGAATACAAACTTGGTACATCAGATCTATAACCAAAAACAGAAGATATATGTGAGCAGCAGTGAAAGCAATTCAAATGGAGCGATACCAACGAATAATTATGTTCAGTTAATAACCTGGTTTCCTGCTTGTTTCCGTGGAGTTAGTTCCATATCCTCTGGGCAAAAAAACTCCGGTGCCAGTTCGCTCTTTTTTGGCTCCATTTTCGGCGAGAAAAACTGCCCTCGTTCCTGAACTTGGCATCTGCTGCGATTGACGTTGAGTTTCCTCAAATCCTTCAATTCTCCTTCCATTCTGTAATCGGTTTCCCCAAATTTCACTTTTCAGCCGCTGAAACTGAAAAAAGATACAGGAAGTTTTATTAGGAGAAAAATGGGAGAAATAAGAAAAGAAAACAAATAATCACTAACCTGTATTGCTTGCATTTTATGATAGGATAACTGCGCTTGGGTTTTATGATTCTGGTATAATCCGGAGGACGGACATTGGTTCAACAGGGGAACGGTGACAGGGGAGGGCTTCAACGGTGGATAGGCCTTTTTAGGTTGATAACACGCCGTCGCCGTCGCTTCTTCCACCCGCATCCTAGCAACCTTCTCCGCAGCCGCATAGTACAAATCCCAACCCAACGCATCTTTCGAACGCGGCGGCGAATAAACCTGCGAAACGCTTTTCGGGCTGACCGGACTCGAAACTGGTTTAAACCCGCACAGGGTTGACTGTGGTGAACCCGACATCTTCCACCCCTGAAAAACCCATATAAGAACGAATCAACAAATTAATCCAAAAACAAAGGGAAAGAAAAATCACCAAGAACACATATATATATATACCTTCGTTAAGTCATGCAGAGTAGAGTAATTCATCTTTCGAGTCAAAAAGTTGATGAAATCATCTTCATCGCTCTCGGTTTCGGTTGAACCTGTAGCCGACTCGACGGGGGAGCTCAGACCAGAGTTGAACCCAAACGAGTTTCCAAAAAACCCACGAGAAAAATCATCACCTTCCTTAATTTTGAAGTCCGTTAGCAAGTCATCGTCCGTCAGAAATTCCGACGGAAGCCAGAACTCTCCGTTATCCAACTCCTCCGCCATTAACACACGAACAGGGCAACAGGCGAACTATCTCTTCTTAACTGTGAATGTAAGAATATTAAAGGTGATTAACCCGAACGGGTATTAATACTGGAGTTGCTGAAGCGTGAAGATTTTAATTATACACCGAACACAAATAGTTCGCAGGGCCCAATAAAATAAAGAAAGAAAATAAAAGATTTTGGAGGAAAACAGAGAAAGAGAAAGAGAGAGAGAGAGAGCGGCGGGGTTTGGGGAGAAGGCGGAAGTGGATTTTATAATGGAAATTCTACACTGGCATGGACAAACCCTAGATTGAGGGACGAGAGACGCGCGGCGCTTGGAGATGAGACACGCGCGGCAATAGAGAATATTTTTCTAATTAAAATTTGATATTGGGTGAGAGTTGTAACCAGGTAAGAAAAAGAGGGTGCGAAACGCTTTTTTTTTAATACTTTAATTTGGGGTGGGGGTCAAAAACAAATTAACTAATTTTTAGAAACCTCACCGGATAACTTACGGTCTTATTATGACAATTGGTCTAAATTTAATTTTACAATCATTATTTCAACAATTATAGTTTACATCCTTAACTTTTATGAATTGTAATATTTTGCATCCTATTGCCTCGATTTTGTGTTTTATCGAAAATTTATTAATGCATTTCATCATCGCCTTACATATTCAAACTTCGAGTCATATAAACTAACAATTGCATTTTTTTTAAAAATCAAAATACATATTTAGGGTGACAAAATTTCATTTTTCGTAATCGTTAATAGAGAATTTCGATATTAAAAATATTATTTATTTTTTAAACATTTGGAATAACTAGCTTAAATGGATCTAAGTTTAAGTATAAAAGGCGATGATCGAATGAGTCGATAAAGGTTCGATAAAAATACAAAATCGAGTCAAGATGATACAAAATGTTACAATTCATGAAAGTGATGATGTAAACTATAATTTTTCAAATAGTGGTTGCAAACTAAATTTGGATCAAATTATATGATATTTTAAGTTAATTTCCCTTTAAAAAATTTAGAATAAATTATATATAGGTATTAGTTTCCAAAATATTTTTCAATTAAATTCATAAAAGATTCAATTTCTAATTAAATACACCATCCATAAAACTTTAATCAAATAAGTCTAATCCTCCCCCTTTATTTAAGAATTTTTTTTTCCTTAAATATTCCTAACATTATATTTTATCCTTCCATATTTTAAAACTTATTTTTTTAAGAAAATACATATCTAATTATTGCTTATTATTTATCTACAATATTTTTCTAGACATTTAATGTAAGGCCTCAACACCTTAAGCGTTCATTTAGACATAAGCGCGCATGATTAAACAAGAAGAAATGAGGTTCTATGTTAATAACACCGGGCATTCGAGGGGTTTAAAAAAATTCTTATTCAAATGATTACATCTTCAATACAAAAACGTGATAGTTAGTAGTTCATCCTACTAGTTCAAAAGATTCTATTCAAAAAATATCATCGCCCTTCTATATTGATGAAGTTGTTACTCTCTAAGCCAATCAGACTCTATCCTTGCCTCAATCTTCCTTGCCAAAAATCCCTATAGGAATAACCCACCGTCCATGAGCAAATACACCATTCATTAACAAAACTCAAGAGCAATAATATAAATAATTGCATAAGACATTTATCGTGTATACTCCTTGAATTGATGCATTAACATATTCTCGTCGGTCGTTCCTGTTTCATAACTCATGTACATAATCATTAGCTCATAATATAAGTGATCAACTCCATAATTCATGTATATGTAATGATACATATCGATATCCACATATCTAACGCAACTATTTCGGTCTTGTTATAACATCGGTATTTTAGTACCCATCGCTTCGACATATAGCGGCATTATATAATACCCCTCGCTTAGACATGACAGCGGCATAATCATCGCTTCGACATTACAGCGGCAAGTATCATATTTCCATCGCTTCATATGACAGCGACAAGTACCCTATTCATCGCTCGAATATAACAACCACACGGAACAACCAAACATACTCAAACACATATCAATGCACATTGCATAATTACAATAGCATAATTGCACCACCAATTGCTCGTACGTCTTTCTACGTACCTTTTTTCCAAAATGTGGGATTTCGTAGGGCTTTATCCCCTGCGTTGTGTTGCCACATGGGAGGGCTCTACACAGTCACACAATCCAATATTAGAAACCAAAAAATAGTCCAACACCAAAAATCCCATTAATTTAATCAAAATCCAATAATTTCACCATTCCATGCCTCGCGATCGATCGGCCCCAGCGCTCGATCGACCGCGAGGTGATCAATCTTGGCACCAAAATGCTGCCCTCCTCGATCGATCGAGAAGACTCACCGATCGATCGAGAAGTCGCCTCGATCGATCGGGAGGAAGCGTTCTCCTCCCAGTCAAAATCCCTGCAGCGCGCGATCGATCGAGGATTCTGGTCGATCAATCGCCGAGCTCTGTTCCTCCGAAAAACTTCCATTTTCCTGCATAACTTTCTATACTATGCACATATACATGTATAACTCTAATATCCCAACAACAATACACCAATACACCTTATTATACTTCAGTTTTCAACATCAAGCTCCATTTTTCTAACAAGTAACTTCAATCCAAGATCAAATGAAGTAAGAGGAGAATATTAAGCAAGAACATAACAATACTAAACACGCCATTTAAAACATGATTTCTTTACCTCTACACTTCTTCAAATTCAAGTTCTTGGGGGAGGAAGTTCAGAATCCTAAAGCTATCATGAGTGGAGGAGGAAGATGGAGTGTAGAGATTTTTAGGTGTAAATGGTGTAGTGTGTGTGAGAGTGCAGATTGTATGGATATAAATGTGTCCAATCTTATTGCCATCAACTTTATCATGCCAATGCTAGTTAATTAGGATTTAAATCCAAGTGCTTAGCATCATGATTGTGATGCCCAGGGTTTATGGTGTAAATCCCGGTGTGGTAATATCCTTAAGGGATTTTAATTGTGGAAATTATGAATTAGTTGCGATTTCGGGACTCTCGGGGATTTTAAACCCGATTTTTGGAGTCGTTGGATCCAAGGGATGAGATTGTATTCTCATCGTGGTGATAACCTTGAAATTTGGTTTTTGGCGGGATCTGGGGCCCGGAGTACTTTGTACTGGGGCTGATAATGGAATTAGAGTTGGAGAGATATTTATTGAAAACAGATGATTTTTAATGAATCGTGATGTAGTTGTGGAGGTATTGGTATTTTTGAGTTTTGGTACTATATATACCAAGTGGACTCGGTATTCCATCATTTTGGCACGGAACCCTCCTCTCTCTCCCCTCTCTCCATGCTCAAACCCTTCCCCCATTTCCCCTCTTTTGCTCTTGGAAGAAAAATCGTTGGTAGCTTGGCTCGGGAGCCGATTTTCTCGAAGATAATCAGGTATTCACCTTCCCCTCGTCATTGTCTTCGATTTGGTAGTATTTGTTGATTTCGGTTGAGTATTAATGTTAGATTTGGATTTGTGGATTTTTGGGTAAAAATCTTTAAGTTTGTTGTTGGAGTTTTTATTGAGTTTTAAGGGTGTATTTGAGGTGTTGAAGGTGTATGGGATGTTGGTTTTGAGTTTGGGTGTGAAAAACACCATGGAAGCTCGAGTTTTTCGGAAATCGCAAGTGGCGATCGATCGCGATGTGCAGCTGTAAAAATCAGTGACGATGAACAGTGCAGGCGATCGATCACGTGGTCTAGGCGATCGATCGCAAGCAGCTTGGCGATCGATTGCGAGGGTTGGCAATCGATCGCGAGAAGGCGATTTTGCCCACTGGACAGGGGCGATCGATCGCGCTAAAAGAGGCGATCGATCGCCGCCCGTAAGTTTTGTTTTTTTTGGAAATTTTGGAAAATGTCGGGATTTTGGAATCGATGTTTGAGTGGCCCATTTCAGGACAATGTCTACATTCCAATGGGAATGCTATACTTTTAAATGGATTAGTTGGAGCTAAAAATTTATTAAAACAAAATTCTCGGTTGGGTTTTTGGCTATCTTTTAAACTTATAAAATGGAATATTTTGGGTATTATGCATGCTTAGCCGGGAGGCTTTTATTTTGGTAATCGTCATGAATGGACGATATGTTTGGGAATTGTGAACGTGCTTGGGCACGTGATTGCATGCCTATGTTTAATTGTGAGTTATTTATGTGTTCGCACATAATTCATCGGGTCGTGGGACTCAGGCGGGGTCGGACTCGAACTACGGGATTATAAGGTACGTATGACGTACGAGCATAGGCCTTTATTATAATTGCAATTGTTGAGTGCATGGTACACTGTATTGCAATAAATGTATATGGAAATGCATGGTAGATGGTATAGCAATAAACCGATATGGAAATACATGGTTTATGGTAATTGCTACAAATGAATATTGCATCGAGAATTATATGGTGCTACTTTTGAGCGAGCAATGATTGAGATGTTGTCGCCTTTGAGCGAACATCGATTGGGACGCCACTGCTGTTGAGCATGCGTGAGAATGAAATGCCGCTATTGTAGAACGAGCAATGAAATAGAACTATGGAACCATAAGTGAGATATATGGAATACTTGTAATCATTGTTTAATGATTTGATATTATTGATTATGATATCGGTATGCGGCAAATGAATTTGTTAATCAATGTAATGATTAACTGGCATTTGGGAATTTGATGGTTTCAGTTATTTTGAGAACAGGGACAGTGCAGGGAATCCTGGATGAGGATGATACCATCCAGGGAGCGTCCTTTATATTTCATAGCATTTACATTTTTGTAAATTATGAATTGTGTTATTGTATTGGATTTGGGATATTGGTATGCTCACCCCGTTTGGGGCCTGTCTCTGTTGGGGCAGGTTATTAGGTACATCGATGGCTTGGAGTTGAGCTCGAGCTGTGGATTTGAGGTGCTTCCAGGATCGGGGTACCATCGACGGTATTGAGCATGATACTTTATACAATAGATACACGCATACTTATTCGGTGCTCGCATGTGAGCAGTATTATGTGTATATGGATTGTATAAAGAAGGCAAGGGCCTTTCTCTTTTCATTTATGTGTTGCATGCAATTAATTATGAATTGCAAAATGAATTGAGAGCATATTAGTGTATGTATAAAAGGTGCATGTCATGTTTATGGATTATGTTGGGGAAAGTTTAGACATTATACGATTAATGTAAATGAATTTTATAGATGGTACTTAGTTGCATGTAATCTCTTTCCCCCGTGATAACATGATTGTATGCACTAATGATAAGGGTTAATACACTAATAACGGGTTAAGGGCACGGGGATCCTTACATTAGTGGTATCAGAGCCAGGTTTGGTCTTTGGGGCTGTTGAGGGCATGTAACATGCTGATAGGGATGGGTAGCACATATTTATGCATGATAGTAGTTAGTGTTATGTGACACAACTATTTTGCTTATGTGCATTTATGATATGTGATCATAGTGGAATAATTATATGTCATGACGTCTATGGAATCATAATATAATCTGTTGATTATGATTGTGAGTTGTGGCACAGGGGCAACCAAAGGGAGCATTTTGAAATGCATTGGGATACAGGAAGTACTTTGTACTCATGATTTATGCATTTACTCATTATAATCATATTGTGGTGAATATGGATTATTATATGCTTATAGTTTGGGATTGTTCCTGTAGGGACGCTATGACATGAAAGGCTAAGGCCAGGAAAGACACGAAATGGTAACCTGCAGTTTATATACATCATTGATTATGCATTGTGGTTGCATGTATATTGGAGTGATGATTCTAATGCTTTTCCGCCAAATGTTGAAGCGAGGATATTGCCGCATGTCACATTTGAGCGAGGTACATTAAAATACACTCATTGTGGTTGTATATATTGGAGTGATGATTTTAATGCTTTGCCGTCAAATGTTGAAGCGAGGGTATTGCCGCATGTCGCATTTGAGCGAGATGCATTAAAATACACTCATGGTGATGTGTATTGGGACATGGAATATGAATTGTATTGCAGGTATAGATGGAATATGTGATACCCGGGAAATTTTAGTGTTAATCCCTGTGTGGTAATAATCCTTAATGCATTTTATTTGTGGCAATTGTGTATTAATTGTGGTTTTGGAACTCCCAGGGATTTTAAATCCTGTTTTTGGAGTCATTGGATCCTAGGGATGAGATTGTATTCTCATCGTGGTGATAACCTTGAAATTTGGACCTTGGTGGGATTTGGGGTCCGGAGTACTTTGTACTGGGGCTGCTAATGGAAATAGAGTTGGAGAGATGGTGTGATGACCAGGGATTATAGATGGTAATCCCGGAGTGTTAATAACCCCTAAAGTTGTTTTACGTGGCGATTTGGAGTTTAATCGCGGTGTTCGGCCTTCTGGGCTCGTTTATTTGGGTAGTGGGATCGTTGGATCCCGATGTTGAGATTGTATTCTCATTACGGTGTAAAATCTAAGAGTTGGGTTTTTAGTGTGACTCGGGATCTGGGGTGCTTTGTGTGGGCACCGGTAGGGGGTTTTGGAGTTAGAGAGAGAATTTTTGAAAACAGATGATTTTTAAGGAATCATGATGTATTTGTGGGGCTATTAGTATTTCGGGGTATTTTTGCTATAAATACCAGTTGAACCGAGATTTTAATTTTAAAAATTCATTTCAGCCCTCCAGCACGTCTCTCTCTCTCCTCGCGTCGGCCATTTCCGATCTCCCTCACCCCCGCGCGTAAAAGCGCTGCGCCCGCCGCCGTTCGGCGCGTCCGACCCGCCGTTGGCTTCGTATCGTCCAGGCGCAGCTTCCCACACCAACAATTCGAAGTTTGGTCGGGATTTGAGTTCGGATTTTACAGGAAAGCGCCGATCCCCAATTTTCTAGGGTTCTTCAATTTTCGTCCGATATCCTTCCGATCTTCGTATGGGTAACCTTCCTTACCCCTTTTTCGTCCCTCTCATGTAATTCCCCGCTAAATTTGGTGGTATTGTGTTCGAATTTAAGGATTTGTGTTCGAATTTAAAGATTTGGGTTCGAATTTAGGGCTTTGAGTTCGGATTTTGGGGGTTTTGGCAGGGGGCGATGATTCTTGTTGTTAATCGATTATTACTTGTTTTCGATGTATTATGGTGCTTGGTTGGGTTTGAATTGTGATGATAGGGTTCGAATTATTGAAGGTGTTCTTGAGCAATTTTTCGATATGTCGCATTCGTTTTCCCTCCCTACATGTGCCCTGCCCCGGGTCTTTTAAATGATTTATTGTCATGTGTTGACAATATTTTGAGGGTTTTGGGTGTGCTTGAGTATGGGTTGCATGTTCGTAAATAATTGTGAATTATTTATCGTGTTAGCACATCGTTCCTCGGGGCATGGAACTCGAGCAAGGTTTGGCTCGGACTTCGGAGATTTAAGGTACGTGCGACGAACGAGCATTACCATATATTAGAGCATTTGTGAAATGCATAATGTATTTGATTTCATTGAATAATTGTGCATGAGGTTATATATATGTGTTGAGAAGCTATGAAGCGACCTAATCTTGATATCGCCGCCACGAGCGTGCGTGACACTAGAGTAGTATAACTCTCATAAGGTATATGGGGTACCGGATGTATATGACCATTGTAGGGCATTGAGATGCCTGAGAATGATCGTGGGATCATGTATTCATTATAAGACATTTGAGATGTCTAAGTATAATGGAAAATTGGTAAAATATATGCTAGGCATTTGAGCTATCTGTGATTGATAGCGAAGTTGAGAAATCAGTATTTGATATTGAGATATCCCTATTTGCATGTATAATATATTTGGAATCACCATCTATTGATATTCGAGAACTAGGCATGCAATGAGTTAAATCAATGTGTTGATTTACTGATTTTTGAGATTTGATGATTGTGAGAACAGGGACAGTACACGGAATCCCGGATGAGGACGTTGCCATCCAGGGAGTATCATTTAAAATTCATTAGTATTTACTTTTGTTGTAAATTATGAATTTCATTACTGTGATTATGGGATTTTGTGTATTGGTATGCTCACCCCGTTGGGGGCTGTCTCTGTTGGGGCAGGTGAACAGGTACATCGATGGCTGTGGAGCTGAGCTCGAGCATGTTGATTGGATGTACTCCCAGGATCGTGGTACCAGGGCTTGATGGAGCACGGTATCGTATAGAGTACTTATATACACCCGAGAGTTATATACACATTTATGATGCTCGCATGTGAGCACGGTTATACTTGTATATGGGTTGTATATAAAGGCACGAGCCTTTCTCTCTTTCATTCTATGTTGCATGCAATTAAGGGTAGAATTGCTAATGATATGAGAGTCATTGGTGTATTATTGTGGGTGTTGAAGCCCACTTTTGTTGTCTTATGTGTGGTGTCTTCCCTGGCTGGGAATTTACTTAGTGTTGTTGTATTCTATTGAGTATTGTGTTTTCCCTGGCCGGGATTTATGTTATGTGATGTGCTTTTGTTTCGGGATAGCTCAATTTATGGGGAGACTCTGCCCAAATTTTTATAAAAGTCCACAATGTAAAAAGTGGCGAAAAGGGGATGGTAATGGGCGAACTTTATGAGTATATATGTTGTTAGGATGATGATTTTATAACATTGAGTATTAAAGAAATTTTGTAGTTGCCATTCAATGGTAAAGTATCATCTGAGTTTCCCGATTGAGTTTTATTGAAAGCATGTGCCACATATAAGGGTTAATACACTAATCAAGGGTTAAGGGCTTGTGGTCCTTACATTAGTGGTATCAAAGCAGTGGTTGCTCATTGGGGCTGTTAAGGGCCTAGGAAGTTATTGATAGCTGATATTTATGCATGATGGCATTAATGTTATACGACATAACTAATTGGTTATGTGCTTTTATGATACAAAAAGTGGTATTGCTAACCATTGTGGTTGTAGGAATCGTATGGAACATGATAGGATGTCATTAATAGTGATGTCTAGCACTCTATATGTTACGTGCCAAGGAATCCGATTTTGGTAAGAAAATCAGGGAAAAGAAAGATATGATGTATTGTCTGAGGACAGACTGGGTAGACAACCGACATTGTCTGAGGACAGACTGGGTAGACAACCGACAGTGGAATACTTCGGTATGGTCTCAATTATTATTGAATATACTAATGCGTTTGTTCATGTAATGTTCAAGCAAGGATGGTACGTAAGAAACGTACGGGCATCGGACGGTAAACCATACTTCTATACTATGATTATGCAATGATTGCACAAGTATGTATGCTGTTATGATGATGATGTTTACGATGAGTAAAGATGATATGATGTTTATGATGATGATTATGATGAATAAGTTTATAATGATGATGTTTATATGATGTTTATATAATGATGCGATGTTATTTGTGGTAAGATGCCACGGGGTAAGATGCCCCACATGGTAAGAGGCCATGCGATGTTATTTGTGGTAAGATGCCACGGGGTAAGATGCCCCACATGGTAAGAGGCCATGCGATGTTATTTGTGGTAAGATGCCACGGGGTAAGATGCCCATATGGTAAGAGGCCATACGATATTATATGTGGTAAGATGCCATAAGATGTTATGACACTATGATGTTAATCAATTACGTTAAGATCTAATGATTACGTGCATGAATATTTGAAACAAGGACAATAAAAGTGGGTTAATGTGTTTAACCAGGAAGTGTACTTCATTTAGATTCATGCATTTCTTTATTTATGTACTTTTTCTGTGATGATTAGCGATGGTTCATTCCGTTGTGTCGATGATGATGATTCATCTCTTTGTGATTATTGGCGATGGTTTATGCCGCCGGATATGTTGATAGCGATGCCTCATTCCGCTATTTTGTGGATTTACGATGACTCATTCTTTTATGAGGATTGGCGATGATTTGTGCCACCGGATATGTTGATAGCGATGCCTCGTTCCGCTATTATGTGGACGATAATTCATGCTCAGGTGTATATCGAGGTTTCATGACACTTATTATATGACGAGGTATCATGCCGTCGATTCTATAGCGATGGATTGTGCCGCTAGGTACTCAGCACAGGACTTTGCCGCCTTCGAGCGATGGGTGCTGATTACGCACTATTATTGAGTGACGGAGACAGGTATGCCGCTATCTTGTTAGCGATGAGGTATGGGATATTGCTATTCTATTAACATTATTATAGCTGGCATACGTTGATATGCATGTTTTATTTTGACTATTTTACTAGCATGATGATGGATGACATACGTTGATGTACATGGACCGTCACGAGTTGACTAGGTCATTTAGATGTCATTGTTGACATGTACCGTCACTAGATGACGATGCCTTAGATGCCATGAGGGGGCATGTGTCGTCACGGGATGACGATGACGATGGTGTAAGAGATGTCTTATTAGACATACATCATCGTTACGATGAACAATGCGTTGAGTATACGTATTCAGTGGTATACCTTGGGTGCCAGTACCGAGCACAAGGTGGTGTGTGCGTCACCGATTGACGTGACCCTTATACCGAGCGGGTTGCTCGAGGAATGGATGGATGCACTGTACATGTGATTGTACCGCAACTTATGTTTGGGGTGATCATATTACGAGTGGTGATACCCTTGAGGTATGCTCGTTGGAATGGCTTTTTGGCCATGTATTTGACGACAGGAGTAATCATGGAGGAAATCACTCGCTTTCTGTCGATGTGACATGTGGTAGACATGGTCACACCACCCTTGAGAGTGTAGAATGGGTCCTAAAGGAGTAGGATCAGGTTATGTTAAGTACATGGGGACATTGGAGTGTCCAGAGTGTATCGGCATTAGAGGATTGTTGGGTAAAGACCCACTACTCTATTGAGTTTTCTTCCCATAGTATGATATGCCATGCGGAAACGTCCGTCTTGTTGGTAGGTTTGAGGTAAACCTAAAGAGGCAGAGACTAGTTTGTCTGCCGCGTGAGTGCAGTACCATGAGGGGCTTGCTAGAGCCGTTATACTGCTCGTTGGAACCAAGTTTGACAAATCGTAAGGTGATACGATGTGGATTGTGGTGGACTCTAGTAGTCACCACGTCATTTGAGGTTGAGGTTGTGCATGCCTCACTGAAACGTGTATACGTTTATGTTTAATCTTGGTGAGACTTGTCTGGGACAGCTCATGATGTTGAAGTACCAACAAGAGAGTCATCAAGTCGTTGTTGGCTCGATCTGGGGAATCCGTGTATTTGGGATGCAATGGGTGTTATTGTATCCAGTTTTTTTCCGAACGGTGGTTCGAGACTAGTGGATCTCGAGTTCGATGGCACTTCCCTTGTGGGGAAGGAGGTAGTATTATACCTATTTTGGAATCTTTGAAAGATTCGGTAAGTTGGTGCATGTGGTGTTGATTTTGGGAATCACGCCGTGTTGTTGATCGTCGATTATCATTCTCCACTAGATGGGAATGACTCAGAATTGACGGTTGTGTTTGGCGCTTAGGGGTATGTTGTAGATACCCGAGCCAAGTGCATTGAGTATGCATGTAGTGTCTGTGCTTAGGCAGGTATACCGGTGACTATACGGATGCCAGTTATCGATTTCTTTTTGTCAAGCATAGAGTTATGCTGTGTTTGGATGGTTAAATCTCTGATGAGAGATATGGAACACCTTGAGATTGGGAATCTCCATGGCACGATGATTATGAGAAATAATCGTGAAGTTAGTTGACTCCCTTTGAGGAGGGATTATCTTGTGTGGGTTAAGGTATTTTCCTTATTGGTGTTTCCTCCGAGTTATGCGATAGCCTTCCCAAGTTTGGATTGTTAAATCCTAGGATTATCAAGGGATGGCAGGAATTCGGATTGGTTGGGTGTCGCTGTCGACACAAGCGTTGAGGATGCAATGGGTTTATTGCATGTCCTTTCAGAATTTTAAACTCTGTGGAGTCTCGGTTGTTTATTTATGATCAGGATGTGATTCTTGGAACATCCGGAGGTGGACATCTTGTGAGATGTCTATTGTGTGAATCTGTGGCCGTGAGTTGCCCAAATTGAGTTACAATGATGCGACTGCTCCTTCGATGGAAAAGGTTTTGAAGTGGAAACCAGGTTTGGTATGTGTACACCGTGGCATACTAATGTTTCCCTCGTAACGATGTATGTTAGACATCGTGAGTCATGATAGAGACGTCATTGAATGATATCTACGATGGAATCGGGAGCGATTCGAATCCTTGCAGTTTCAGTTGACTAACTGCTTTTGGATTGTTAGCATTGAGTTGTGCTGACGCTCTTTGACGTTATGATGGATTTGGAAGTCTATTCCACTCCAGAGTTTGACACGAGGTCAACGTTCTCACGGTTGAGCTGTCATTCAGGATGCGTTCATACTAGTTGTATTAGAACTAAGGATGACTGTCCGATCTACAGTCGTAAGTATTGGTTGTTTTGCAGTCATGAGAGACTGACTTTTGGGGTGACCCGCATCGAGGTACGTTTTGCCTCTTGGGTGATATGTTGGTTTTGGTAAGTCGCTCTGTTTTAGAGTTTGATGTGAGGTAAGTATCCCCGCGTTTTTTTTAAGACGACTCTGATATGGTCAGGAATCGAGGTTGTGGCTTCATGTTGTTGTGTAGCCTGGGTGTTACGTATTGTTGGGGTTCAACAATTGCCTCTGCTTTGTGATCGGTCGAACATGTGGCGCTTGTGCCAGTGTATGGTTGAAAAGATTGATGTTGCGCCATTACCCTTAACTATAGTTATTGGTAAAGCGGTAAGCGCTCGATCCAACAATTGGTATCAGAGCCAAGGTCGCGTGTTCGATTCCGATGAGTTGCAGAGAGTGCAATTATTGGGGGAGGGATTGTTGGGGTTCAACAATTGCCTCTGCTTTGTGATCGGTCGAACATGTGGCGCTTGTGCCAGTGTATGGTTGAAAAGATTGATGTTGCGCCATTACCCTTAACTATAGTTCTTGGTAAAGCGGTAAGCGCTCGATCCAACACGTATTACACCGGTGCTAATTTCGAGGACGAAATTCTTTTAGTGGGGGATATTGTGATGACCAGGGATTATAGATGGTAATCCCGGAGTGTTAATAACCCCTAAAGTTGTTTTACGTGGCGATTTGGAGTTTAATCGCGGTGTTGGGCCTTCTGGGCTCGTTTATTTGGGTAGTGGGATCGTTGGATCCCGAGGTTGAGATTGTATTCTCATTACGGTGTAAAATCTAAGAGTTGGGTTTTTAGTGTGACTCGGGATCTGGGGTGCTTTGTGTGGGCAACGGTAGGGGGTTTTGGAGTTAGAGAGAGAATTTTTGAAAACAGATGATTTTTAATGAATCATGATGTATTTGTGGGGCTATTAGTATTTTGGGGTATTTTTGCTATAAATACCAGTTGAACCCGAGATTTTAATTTTAAAAATTCATTTCAGCCCTCCAGCCCGTCTCTCTCTCTCTCCTCGCGTCGGCCATTTCCGATCTCCCTCACCCCCGCGCGTAAAAGCGCTGCGCCCGCCGCCGTTCGGCGCGTCCGACCTGCCGTTGGCTTCGTCTCGTCCAGGCGCAGCTTCCCACACCAACAATTCGAAGTTTGGTCGCGATTTGAGTTCGGATTTTACAGGAAAGCGCCGATCCCCAATTTTCTAGGGTTCTTCAATTTTCGTCCGATTTCCTTCCGATCTTCGTATGAGTAACCTTCCTTACCCCTTTTTCGTCCCTCTCATGTAATTCCCCGCTAAATTTGGTGGTATTGTGTTCGAATTTAAGGCTTTGTGTTCGAATTTAAAGATTTGGGTTCGAATTTAGGGCTTTGAGTTCGGATTTTGGGGGTTTTGGCAGGGGGACGATGATTCTTGTTTTTAATCGGTTATTACTTGTTTTCGATGTATTATGGTGCTTGGTTGGGTTCGAATTGTGATGATAGGGTTCGAATTATTGAAGGTGTTCTTGAGCAATTTTTCGATATGTCGCATTCGTTTTCCCTCCCTGCATGTGCCCTGCCCCGGGTCTTTTAAATGATTTATTGTCGTGTGTTGACAATATTTTGAGGGTTTTGGGTGTGCTTGAGCATGGGTTGCATGTTCGTAAATAATTGTGAATTATTTATCGTGTTAGCACATCTTTCCTCGGGGCATGGAACTCGAGCAAGGTTTGGCTCGGACTTCGGAGATTTAAGGTACGTGCGACGAACGAGCATTACCATATATTAGAGCATTTGTGAAATGCATAATGTATTTGATTTCATTGAATAATTGTGCATGAGGTTATATATATGTGTTGAGAAGCTATGAAGCGACCTAATCTTGATATCGCCGCCACGAGCGTGCGTGACACTAGAGTAGTATAACTCTCATAAGGTATATGGGGGTACCGGATGTATATGACCATTGTAGGGCATTGAGATGCCTGAGAATGATCGTGGGATCATGTATTCATTATAAGACATTTGAGATGTCTAAGTATAATGGAAAATTGGTAAAATATATGCTAGGCATTTGAGATATCTGTGATTGATAGCGAAGTTGAGAAATCAGTATTTGATATTGAGATATCCATATTTGCATGTATAATATATTTGGAATCACCATCTATTGATATTCGAGAACTAGGCATGCAATGAGTTAAATCAATGTGTTGATTTACTGATTTTTTAGATTTGATGAGTTTGATGATTGTGAGAACAGGGACAGTACACGGAATCCCGGATGAGGACGTTGCCATCCAGGGAGTATCATTTAAAATTCATTAGAATTTACTTTTGTTGTAAATTATGAATTTCATTACTGTGATTATGGGATTTTGTGTATTGGTATGCTCACCCCGTTGGGGGCTGTCTCTGTTGGGGGCAGGTGAACAGGTACATCAATGGCTGTGGAGCTGAGCTCGAGCATGTTGATTGGATGTACTCCCAGGATCGTGGTACCAGGGCTTGATGGAGCACGGTATCGTATAGAGTACTTATATACACCCGAGAGTTATATACACATTTATGATGCTCGCATGTGAGCACGGTTATACTTGTATATGGGTTGTATATAAAGGCACGAGCCTTTCTCTCTTTCATTCTATGTTGCATGCAATTAAGGGTAGAATTGCTAATGATATGAGAGTCATTGGTGTATTATTGTGGGTGTTGAAGCCCACTTTTGTTATCTTATGTGTGGTGTCTTCCCTGGCTGGGAATTTACTTAGTGTTGTTGTATTCTGTTGAGTATTGTGTTTTCCCTGGCCGGGATTTATGTTATGTGATGTGCTTTTGTTTCGGGATAGCTCAATTTATGGGGAGACTCTGCCCAAATTTTTATAAAAGTCCACAATGTAAAAAGTGGCGAAAAGGGGATGGTAATTGGCGAACTTTATGAGTCTATATGTTGTTAGGATGATGATTTTATAACATTGAGTATTAAAGAAATTTTGTAGTTGCCATTCAATGGTAAAGTATCATCTGAGTTTCCCGATTGAGTTTTATTGAAAGCATGTGCCACATATAAGGGTTAATACACTAATCAAGGGTTAAGGGCTTGGGGTCCTTACAGATGATTTTTGAAAACAGATGATTTTTAATGAATCATGATGTAATTGTGGATGTATTGGTATTTTAGAGTTTTGGTACTATATATACCAAGTGGACTCGATGTTTCGTCATTTCCCGAAATATCCTCCCTCTCTCTTCTCTCCCCTCTCTCCTCGCCTCCCACCCATTTTCCCCCAAACCCCCCTCTATTCTCTTGAAGAAATGGCTAGAAGCGTAGCTCGTGGGCCGGATTTCTCGATGATAATAAGGTATTCATCTTCCCCTCATCATTATATTCGATTTGATAGTAGTATGGTGGATTTTGGTTAAGAATTATGTTGGGTTTGGAAATTGGAGATTTTTGGTAAAATCCAAAGTTATGTTTTTAGTGTTTTTATGGGTTTTAATGAAGTTTATGAAGTGTTGTGGTTGTTGGTAATTGTTGGTATGAGTTTGGGAAAGGTTTTGAGGTGCTAAAATGGTGATTTTCGAGTTTCAAGGTTCTACCGATCGATCGGTAGGAGTTACCGATCGATCGGTCGAATGCCGTAGCCAAAAATGAAAAATCTGGGTTCTACCGATCGATCGGTAGAAGTTACCGATCGATCGGTAGGGATGATCAGTAACTTTAAAAAAAAAAAAAATTCTCCTTAAATTTTTAGGAGATTGTATGGGTACATTGATGATGTATTTGAGAGTTTGATTCATGCTTGGGTATGTGTTGTGTGCTCATAAATGATTGTGAGTTATTTTCGTGTGTTAGCACATAATTAATCGGGTCACGGGACTAAGGCAAGGTTTGATTCAGACTACGGAATTATGAGGTACGTATAACGTACGAGCATAACCTGTTATAATATTGCAATTGTGGAATGTATGGTGTGTGTTACTTGCAATAGATGGATAGTGAAATGCATGGTATATGGTACTTGCTATAAATGGATAGTGAAATGCATGGTATATGGTAATTGCGATAAATGGACATACATTGGGAATCATATGGCGCCGCTTTCGAGCGAGCAATGATGGGGATGTTGTCGCCATTGAGCGACCATCGGTTATAACGCCGCTATTGTTGAGCGTGCGTGGGGTTAAAATGCGGCTATTGTAGAGCGAGCTATGAAATGAAACTATGGAATCAATGACTAGATATATGTGATATCTATGGTACTCTATTTGACGATTTATCCATATTTGATTGTGAAACTTGTATAATAGGATTGGTTTTAGTTGATCAATGAGATGATCAACTGGCTTTTGAGAATTTAATGGTTTGGTTATTTTGAGAACAGGGACAATACAGGGGATCCCGGATGAGGATGATACCATCCAGGGAGTATCATTTAAATTCATAGCATTTACATTCTGTAAATTATGAACTACAATATTATGATTATTGGATTGGTGGTATTGGTATGCTCACCCCGTGTGGGGGCTATCTCTGTTGAGACAGGTGATAAAGGTGCAGCAGTGGCTTTGGAGTTGAGCTCGGGTTGTTGATTTGAGCTACTTCCAGGATTGAGGTACCAGAGCTGGTTGAATAAGTACGTAGACTCAGAGTTGAGATCGAGCGGTGCATGGGCGGTGCTTCCCGGATCGAAGTACCAATAACCGCCTTTGGTAGAGTATCTTATACATTAGATACACGTTTATTCATTGGGTGCTCTCATGTGAGTACGTTTTTACGTGTATATGGAATGTATAAATGGGCAATGACTTTCTCTCTTCATTTATTGTTTGCATGCCATTAGATACGGAATTGCTAAATGAACTGAGAGCATGTTAGTGTATTATAAGGGTGCATGCTATGTAAGTGATCTTGGTTGGGGAATTTGAATATTAGGTGGATCAAATGCAAGAAATTTTCTGGACAGTATATGATGTTATACTTGCATATGGCTTTTCCCCATGATAATATGATTGTATGCACTAATGGCATGGGTTAATACACTAATAACGGGTTAAGGGCACGGGGGTCCTTATATTAGTGGTATCAGAGCAGTGGTTAGCTCTTTGGAGCTGTTGAGGGCCTAGGAACATGTTAATGGGAATCAGAAGCACATACTTATGCATGATGGTAGTTAGTGTTGTGTGGCACAACTATATTGCTTATATGCGTTTATGATATGTGTTCATAATTGGATTATGTTGTTGCTAACCATGGTGGTTGCAGGGTCATATGAGACATGGATTATGCATTATGGTTGCATATATATATATATATATATCGGAGTGATGATTTTAATGCTTTGCCGCTAAATGTTGAAGCGATGGTAAAATTCCGCATGTCACATTTGAAGCGAGGTGCATTAAAATACACTCATGGCAATGTTTATTGGAATACGGGTTATGCATTACGGTTGCATGCATGGCGTAGCGATGTGAATACTTGCTGCTTCATGGCGTAGCGATGTGAATACTTGCCGCTGCCATACCGTAGCGATGAGAGAATATTTGCCGCTGATATGAAGCGAAGAACACGGCCGCTGTCATATCATAGCGAGGGATATTATTTTCCGCTGGTATTGTCGAAGCGAGGGGTATTTCCGATGTCATGTAAAGCGAGGGGTATTTCCCCTGTCATGATTAAAACGAGGAGTAATGGTGCTGCTGTCATACCGTAGCGATGAGAGAATATTTGCCGCTGATATGAAGCGAAAAACACGGCCGCTGTCATATCATAGCGAGGGATATTATTTGCCGCTGATATGTCGATGCGAGGTAGCGAAGAAGATATTTGCCGCTCATATGAAGCAAAGAACACGACCGCTGTCATATTATAGCGAGGGATATCATTCCGCTATTCTATTGGCGATGATTTATGCCACCGGGTATTCTATTGGTGATGGTTCATGCCGCCGGATATTTATGGCGATGTTTTATTCCGCTATTCTGGTGGCAATGGTTCATGTCGCCGGGTATTCATAGCGATGGTTCATTATGTTATTCTATTGGCGATGATTTAAGCCACCGGGTATTCTGTTGGCGATGGTTCATGCCGCCGGATATTGCATAGCGACGAGTCATTTTGCTACATCTATGGTGATGGTTCATACCGCCAGGTATCATATAGCGATGGTACATTCCGCTACATCTATGGCGATGGTCCATACCGCCGGATATCTATAGCGATATTTTATGCCGCTGACTCTATGACGAGGGATCATACCGCTGATTCTATAGCGATGGGTCATACCACTATGTGCGTAGCACTGGATTATGCCGCCTACGAGCGATGAGTGCTGCTTGTGTACCGCTGTTGGACGACGGAGACAGGTATTCCGCTATCTTGTTAGCGATGAGGTATGGCTCATTACAGTTTATTTAGCATTATTATGGATATCATGTGTTGATTTACTTATGCCGTCATGTGTTTGGCGATGAGACTATGGATGTCGTGTATCGACATGTACCGTCATATGTTTGACGATGTAATTTGGATGTCATATGTTGACTGGCACCGTCACGGGATGACGATGACATAGTGGATGTCTATGTGGACGCGTGGCGTCGTTTCGATGAATAATACATTCATGTTTATGTATTTGGTTGTATGGTTTGAGTGCCTATGGTGAGCACATGGTAGTGTCTGGGTCACTAGTTGACGAGACCATTATGCCGAGCAGGTTGCTCGAAGAATTATTGGGTGCGCCGTACGAGAATTGTACCGCAGCACATATTTAAAGTATATATTGTACAAGTAGTGGTACCTTTGGGTATACTCGCTGGGATGGCTTAGGCCAAGGATTGGGTGGTAAGAGTAGTCATTGAGGAAACTACTCGCTTGTTGTTGTGATGTGTGTTAGGCATGGGCACACCCACCCTGAGGGTGTGGAAGAAGTCCTAATGAATTAGGATTACATCGTAGTTGAGCAAGGACACCGGATTGTCCATTGTGCTTTGGTGTTTTAGAGATATGTTGGGTGATGACCCACAACTCTAATGGTTTGTACGGTATGGTATATCGGGATGGGACGTGTGTCACGTTGATAGATTGGTACAAGCCTATGGGGCCAGTGAACCGCTTGCGAGGTATTGTTGTAAGTGCTTTAGTGTGCTAGTGACAGCCATTATGTTGCTCGTTGGATTCGAGCTGGGTGAATCGTATGGTGATACGATGAGGGTTATGGTAGACTCTTGTAGTCTCTATGTGGCATGGTGATTGAGGTAGGGAATACCTAACGGGGACGTTTATACGTCGAGTGTTTCGAAAGACTTGTACCGGGACAACTCGATTTTGTTGGGGGTACCAACGTGAGTGTCAACAAGTCGTTGTTAGCTCTGGTTGAGCATCCGTGCATATGGAATGCAACATGAGTCACAATTGGAATTGTGGGATATAGCTAGTAGTGTAACACTACTGTTTTGCTTTTACCCCTTGGGAAGTTTTGGATTGTACTGTCATGGAGACAGCTGGTATCGGTCATGGATTGATGGTAAATCAGCCATGGTAAGCATTGCTGATGTTGGACCGAGTAATGGATTAATTACCTTCCGGTGAGACGTTCAAAGAGACGTCTCCGGAGAAATGCTCGATTGTGGAGTACTATGGCATTAGTACAAAGCATCGTTAGGATGAGTATACATGGCATATACGGGTTTTGATTGGGTAATAGTGGCATTGATGCACTATTCTAACCAGTCATGTATTTTGTTGGTTCCGGGATATACTTTGGTATAAATATATCCGGTTTCCAAACGGTGGTTCAAGGATTGGAGGATCATGGATTCGTGACATTTTCCTTGTGAGGAAGGCGGTATTGTTATACCTATCGGTTGAATCTTTTGGGAGATTCGTTGTTTTGGTTCGTGTGGTGTTGATGTTGAAATCACACCCTTTGGTTTTGGTTTGTCAACCATCATTCTCCGTGGGGTGAGAATAATCGAGGTTTGATAGTTGGTTTTGGGATTTGGGTATGATTGGAGATACCCGAGTCTATTGCTTTGAGTATGCATGTTGTGTTGGTGCGTGGGCATGTATGCCGTGTGTGTATACGAATGCCAACTTTATTTTATCCCTTGTTGAACGTCGGACTAGTACGCTTGGTTTGGCAATCTGTGGTGAGAGATTGTGGCATCTTGAGATTGGTAAATCTCGATGGCACGATGCATTCTGAGGAATGATCGTGAAGGTCGGTTGACTTCCCTTGAGGAAGGATTGTCGTATCTTAGGCCATGGTACTTTATTTTCTGAGTAAATTGATAACATCCCTGTGTTAGGATTGTTGAATCCCAAGATAAACGAGGGATGTCCAGGATTCGGATTTGTTTAGTGTCGTGATTGACACGTGTGGCGGGAATGCAATCGATTGTTCTTGCATGTCCTTTCGAGAACTTGAGACCTTGTGGAGTCTCGATAGTGTGTTCGGGCCAAGATGTGATTTCTTGGAACACGCGGTTGTAGACATCTTTGGAGATGTGTTTCGTATTGATCGGGGCCGTGTTGTGGCCCAATCTGTTTGGCAATGTGGTGCAACTACTCCTTTGATGGAGATGGAATTGGAAATGGGAACCGGATTTAGTATAAGTACACTGTAGTGTACTGGTGGTTTCCTTGGCAACGATGTGTAATTAACATCGTAGGCTGAATCGTGGAGATATCATCGAGACGATATCTATTTTAGAATCACGAATGATTCATTTAAATTCCAGTAATGTTTGGTTGACTGCCTTTGAGATGGTTAGCATCGGGGAATGCTGATGTATTCCGAGGATTTGTGTCGGTTGGAGAGGTTACTCCATTCCAGGTTTGGTGCGAGGGCGGTATCCTCGCGGTTGGTGTATCGTTCGTGTTATGTTCATGATTCGACGTCGTGGATCCGTTGGGATTCCGTGTTCTCGGCGTTAGGTGGAGTACGCCGTGCAAATTTTGAGGACGAAATTTTATTAGTGGGGGATAATTAATACCCGGGAAATTTTAGTGTTAATACCGGTGTGGTAATAATCCTTAATGGATTTTATTTGTGGCAATTGTGTATTAATTGTGGTTTTGGAACTCCCGGGGATTTTAAATCCGGTTTTTGGAGTCATTGGATCCAAGGGATGAGATTGTATTCTCATCGTGGTGATAACCTTGGAATTTGGACCTTGGTGGGATTCGGGGTCCGGAGTACTTTGTACTGGGGTTGTTAATGGAAATAGAGTTGGAGAGATGGTTTTTGAAAATAGATGATTTTTAATGAATCATGATGTAATTGTGGAGGTATTGGTATTTTGGAGTTTTGGTACTATATATACAAAGTGGACTCGATGTTTCGTCATTACGCGAAATATCCTCCCTCTCTCTTCTCTCCCCTCTCTCCTCGCCTCCCACCCCTTTTCCCCCAAATCGATCGCGACCTGCGGGTTTTCGAAAAAATTGGAGCTTTAATGGTGTTTTTCACACCCAAACTCAAAACCAACACCCCACACACCCTCAACACCTTCAAATACACCATTTAAAACCTATCAAAGCTCCAAAAACTCAACTTTGGATTTTTATCAAAAACTCCCAATTCTCAAATCCAACCCAAAACTCAACCATTCAGCACAAAACTATAATCAAATCGAAGCTAAAGGTGAGGAGAAGAAGATTACTAGCCTTTCTTCAAGAAATCGGGCTCCCAAGACGAGCCCCCATTGATTTGTTCCCAAAAGGAAAAGAGGGGAAGGGTTTGGGTGAGGGGAAAGAGGCGTGAGGGAGAGGAGAGTGGGAAATGATTCCGCATATGACGGAATACAGAGTCCATTTGGTATATATAGCACTCAGGCTCCAAAATACCAATACTTCCAAAACTACATCATGATTCATTAAAAATCATTTGTTTTCAATAATTATCTCTCCAACTCAAATTCCATCACCAGCCCCAGTACAAAATACTCCGGACCCCAGATTCCACCAAAAACCAAATTCCAAGGTTATCACCACGATGAGAATACAATCTTATCCATTGGATCCAACGACTCCAAAAACCGGATTTAAAATCCCCGGGAGTCCCAAAATCGTAATTAATACACAATTGCCACAATTAAAATCCATTAAGGATTATTACCACACCGGGATTAACACCAATAATTCTCGGGCATCACAATTATCCCCCACTAATAAAATTTCGTCCTCGAAATTTGCACGGCTTATTCCACATATTGCCGAAACCACTTAATCCAAACGGATCTACATCGTCGAATCATGAACATATCATGAACGACATTCCAACCGCGAGGACACCGACCTCGCACCACAATCTGGAATGGAGTAAACCTCTCAAACCATCACAACTCAAGGAAAGACGTCAGCACTCCCCGATGCCAACCAGCCATCCCTAACTGCAAATCAAACGAATATTCATGATTCCAAAATAGATATCACCTCGATGATATCTTTGTGATTTAGCCTACGATGTTAACCATACATCGTTACCAAGGAAACCACCAGTACACTACAATGTACTTATACCACATCCGGCTTCCGCTTCCCAAATCCATCTCCATCAAAAGAGTAGTTGCACCACATTGCAACACGGATTGGGCAACAACACGACCACTGATCAACACAAAAAACATATCCAAAGATGTCTACATCCGGGTGTTCCAAGAATCATATCTTGGTCCAAATACACCATCGAGACTCCACAAGGTCTCGAGTTCTCGAAAGGACATGCAAGAACATTCAAATTGCATTCCCGCGACACGTGTCAATCACGACACTAAACAAATCCGAATCCTGGCCATCCCTCGTTTATCCTGGGATTCAACAATCCTAAAACAGGGAGGCTATCGAATTATCCAACAAGAATTACCATAATTCCAAAACACGACAATCCCTCCTCAGGGGAAGTCAACCGGACCTCGTGATTATTCCTCAGAACACATCGTGTCATCGAGATTACCGACCTCCAAGTGCCACAATCTCTCACCGGAGATTCATCAAACCAAGCATACTCAATGCAATAGACTCGGGTATCTCCAATCATACCCAAAGTCCTACAACCAACTGTCAATCCCCAGCTATTCTCACCTCGCAGAGAATAATGATTGACAGACAAACGGTCAATGGTGCGATTCCAACATCAACATCTCACAAACCGACTCATTGAATCTCTCAAAGATTCCCAATCGGTAGGTATATCAATACTACCTTCCTCACAAGGAAAAACGTCATGGACTCATGACCCTCCAACCTCGAACCGTCGTTTGGAAAACCTGGATATATTTACGCCCAAAACATATCCCAGAACCAAAATTACGCAACTGGTTCAGAATAGTGCATCAAACCACTATTACCAAATCGGAACCCGTATACGCCATGTATACTCAAACTAATGATGCTCTGTACTAATGCCATAGTACTCCACAATCTCGAGCATTACCCCGGAGACGTCTCCTCGAACGTCTCACCGGAAGTACGAAGCCATCATCTAGTCCAACACTAGTAGGCTTACCCTGGTTGATTCACAATCAACCCTCAACCAATACCAGCTGTCTCTATGATAGTACAATCCAAATATCTCCAAGAGATAAAATCAATATAGTAGAGTTACCCCACTAGCTATATCCCACAATTCCAATTGTGACTCCCGTTGCATTCCATATGCAAGGATACTCAACTAGAGCTAACAACGACTTGTTGACACTCATGTTGGTACTACCAACTAAATTGAGCTGGCCCAGTACAAGTCCCTCAAAATAATTGACGTATAAACGTTCCCGAGAGGTATTTCCTGCCTCAAACCTTAAGCCACAAAGTGACTACAAAGTCTACGATAAATCCTCATCGTATCATCATACGATTCACCAACTCGGGCCCAACGTGTAGTATAATGGCCACAACAAGCACACTATAACACTGCCACAATACCCGGATAGCAAAACGCTGCCTCCATAGGCTTATACCAAGCCTACCAACGTATCATACGTTCCATTCCGGTACACCTTACCGTAACATCCAATAGAGTAGTGGGCCATCACCCAATATTTCTCTAATACCAATACACAAAGGACATCCCGATGTCCTTGCTCAACCACAAAGCAATCCTAATTCCGTAGGATTTATTCCACACCCTCAGGGGTAGGTGTGATCATGTCTACCACATGTCACCTCGGCATAAGCAAGTAGTTTCTTCAACAACTACTCCTATTACCAGTCACTTGGCCATAGCCATTCCAACGAGTATACCCAAAGGTACCACTACTCATAAAATATTTACCTCAAATATGTGCTGCGGTACACTTTCTGTACGGCACACCCAATAATTCATCAAGCAACCTGCTCGGCATAATGGTCTCGTCAACTAGTGACCCAGACATTACCACGTGCTCACCATTGGCACTCAAACCATACGACTAAATACATATACATAAATGTATTATTCACCGAAACGACGCTACGCGTCTACATAGACATCTACTGTCATCGTCATCCCATGACGGTACCTGTCAACATATGACATTCAAAATAACATCGTCAACTCGTGACGGTACATGTCGAAACACGACATCCATAGCCTCATCGTCAAACACATGACTGTATATGTATATCAATGCATATCATCCACAATAATGCTAATAAAACAGTAATATGCCATACCTCATCGCTAACAAGATAGCGACATACCTGTCTCCGTCGTCCAACAGTGGTACGCAACCAGTACCCATCGCTCGTAGGTGGCGTAATCCAGTGTTACGTACATAGCAGTATAACCAATCGCTATAGAATCAGGGCATGATCCCTCGCCATAAAGTCACCGGCATAAAACATCGCTATAGATATCCGGCGGTATGAACCATCGCCATAGATGTAGCGGAATGACCCGTCGCTATAATACCCGACGGCATGAACCATCACCAATAGATGTAGCGGAATGTACCATCGCTATATAATACCCGGCAGCATGAACCATCGCCAATAGATGTAGCGGAATGTACCATCACTATATAATACCCGGCGGCATGAACCATCATCAATAGAGTAGCGGAATGAACCATCGCTATGAATACCCAGCGGCATAAATCATCGCCAATAGAGTAGCGGAATGAACCATCACTATGAATACCCGGCGGCATAAATCATCGCCAATAGAGTAGCGGAATGAACCATCGCTATGAATACCCGGTGACATAAACCATCGCCAATAGAGTAGCGGAATGAAACATCGCTATGAATACCCAGCGGCATAAATCATCGCCAATTGAGTAGCGGAATGAACCATCGCTATGAATACCCAGCGGCATAAATTATCGCCAATAGAGTAGCGGAATGAACCATCGCTATGAATACCCGGTGGCATAAACCATCGCCAATAGAGTAGCGGAATGAACCATCGCTATGAATACCCGGCGGCATAAATCATCGCCAATAGAGTAGCGATCCCTAGTCTTGTTACAGTAGTGTATTTTAATGCACCTCGATTGTCATGACCGCAACACTAATACCCTCGCTTCAACATATCAGCGGCATAGAATAACCTCGCTCAAATGTGACATGCGGCAATACCCTCGTTTCAACATTTGGCGGCAAATATTCTTTCATCGCTACGATATGACAGCGACAAGTATTCTATCATCGCGTCAAGTGACAGCGGCAAAGCATTTAAAATCATCACTCATCCATAACAACAACTCATGGGATATTCACCAAGCATTCCATCTATACCTGCAACACAATGCATATTCCATATCCCAATATACATCACTGTAAGGACCCCAAGCCCTTAACCCTTGATTAGTGTATTAACCACTATGTGTGGCACATGCTTTCAGTAAAAATCAATCGGGAAACTCAGATGATGCTTTACCATTGAATGGCAATCACAAAATTTTCTTTAATACTCAATGTTATAAGATCATCATCCTAACAACATATAGACTCATAAAGTTCGCCCATTACCATCCCCTTTTTGCCACTTTTTACATTGTGGACTTTTATAAAAATTTGGGCAGAGTCTCCCCATAAATTGAGCTATCCCGAAATAAAAGCACAACACATAACATAATTCCCGGCCAGGGAAGCACAATACTTAGTAAAATACAGAAATACTAAGTAAATTCCCAGCCAGGGAAAGCACCACACAATAGGACAACAAGAGTGGGCTTCAACACCCACAAAATACACCAATGACTCTCATATCATTTAGAAATTCTACCTCTAATTGCATGCAACATAGAATGAAAGAGAGAAAGGCTCATGCCTTTATATACAACCCATATACAAGTATAATCGTGCTCACATGCGAGCATCATAAATATGTATATAACCCTCAGGTGTATATAAGTACTCTATACGATACCGTGCTCCATCAAGCCCTGGTACCACGATCCTGGGAGTACATCAAATCAACAGCTCGAGCTCAGCTCCACAGCCATCGATGTACCTGTTTACCTGCTGTGATGACCAGGGATTATAGGTGTTAATCCCGTAGTGTTAATAATCCCTAAAGTGGTTTTACGTGGCGATTTGGAATTTAATCGAGGTGTTGGGCCTTCTGGGCTCGTTTAGTTGGGCAGTTGGGATCGTTGGATCCAGAGGTTGAGATTGTATTCACATTACGGTGTAAAACCTAAGAGTTGGGTTTTTGATGTGTCTCGGAATCTCGGGTGCTGTGTAAGCACCGGTAGGGGATTTTGGAGTTAGAGAGAGAGTTTTTGAAAACAGATGATTTTTAAGGAATCATGATGTATTTGTGGGGCTATTAATTTTTCGGGGTATTTTTGCTATAAATACCAATTGAACCCGAGATTTTAAAATCAAAATCATTTTAGCCCCAAATCTCTTCTCCCTCTTCCCGTACGCGAATCCCGCTGCTACAGCACCCCCGCCGCTTCAAGCGGTGCGCCCGCCGCCGTCCGGCCGCCGATCGGCGCGTGCGACCTACCCACGGCTTCGTCTCGTCGAGGCGCTCCTTTCCCCTCTGTCAATTGAAGGTTTCGTCGCGTTTCTCGTTCGGATTTTGCAGGTAAGCGTCGATCCCCAATTTCTAGGGTTCTTCGATTTTCGTTTGATTTTGCTTCCGATTTCGTTGGGTAGCCTCCCTTACCCCTTTTGCATCCCTCTCATGTTATTCCCTACTAAATTCGGTGGTTTTGGTTCGAAATTATTTTCGAAAATTGGTAGGGTTTGGTTCGAATTTTGGGGGTTTTTGGCAGGGGTATTAATTCGTGCAATTGATCGATTATTGCATGTTTTAGGAGTATTATGATGCTTGATTGAGGTCGAATTGAGAAGCTTTGGTTCGAATTTGAAGAATTTTAAGAGTTGGGATTTAAAGGCTTGTTTGGGTTCGATTTTAAGGGGGTTGAATTCGAAAATTTGGGGGTTTTTGTCAAGGGATGTTGATTCTTGCTTGGATAGCTTAATTGACATTTTAGATGGATTATGGTATTTTATTGGGTTCGAAATTGTGAGATTAGGGTTCGATTTTTGTAGGGCATTCTTGAACAAATTTCGATATTGTCTCATTTATTTCCTTCCCTGCATGTACCCTGCCCCGGGTCTTTTAAGAGGATAATTGTCGTGTATTGACAATATTTTGAGGGATACGGGTGTGCTTGAGCATGGGTTGCATGTTCGTAAATAATGGTGAATTGTTTATCGTGTTAGCACATCATTCCTCGGGGCATGGAACTCGAGCAAGGTTTGGCTCGGACTTCGGAGATTTAAGGTACGTGCGACGTACGAGCATTTCTATATTTTAAGGCATATGTGAATGCATAATGAAAATTGATTTCATTGAATAATCGCGCATGAGGATTATATATATATGTTGATATAGCCAAGGAATGACCCAAATCTTGATATCGCCGCTTGTAGCGTGCGTGACACTAGAGTAGGATGACTCTTGCATGATATATGGGGTACTGGGTTTATTTGACTATATTAGGGCATTTGAGATGCCCGAGAATGATCGTAGAATCATGTATTCTTCGTAAGACATTTGAGATGTCTAGGTTTGTAGACTCATGTATTCATTATAAGACACTTGAGATGTCTAAGTATAATGAAGGATTGGTAAAATAAATGCTAAGGCATTTGAGCTATCTGTGATTGATAGCGAGGTTGTGAAATCAGTATTAGATATTGTGATATCTGTAATTGCATGTTTAATGAATTTGTAATCACTATATGTTGATATTCGAGGATTAGGCATGCGATGAGTTAATCAATGCGTTGATTTACTGATTTATGAGATTTGATGAGTTTGATGTTGTGAGAACAGGGACAGTACACGGAATCCCGGATGAGGATGTTGCCATCCAGGGAGTATCATTTAAATTCATTAGTATTTACTTGTGTTGTAAATTATGAATTTCATTATTATGATTATGGGATTTTGTGTATTGGTATGCTCACCCCGTTGGGGGCTGTCTCTGTTGGGACAGGTGGACAGGTACATCGATGGCTATGGAGCTGAGCTCGAGCTGTTGATTTGAGGTACTCCCAGGATCGTGGTACCAGGGTTTGATGGAGCACGGTATCGTAAAGAGTACCTATATATACACCTGAGGATTTATACATATTCATGATGCTCGCATGTGAGCACGATTATACTTGTACATGGATTGTATATAAAGGCATGAGCCTATCTCTCTTTCATTTAAGGTTGCATGCAATTAGAGGTTGAATTGCTAGAATGATATGAGAGTCATTGGTGTATTATGTGTGGTGTCTTCCCTGGCTGGGAATTTACTTGTATTGCTGCTTTCTGTTGAGTATTATGCTTTCCCTGGCCGGGAATTTTGTTATGTGTTGTACTCTTTTTTTTGGGATAGCTCTATTTATGGGGAGACTCTGCCCAAATTTTTATAAAAGTTTACAATGTGAAAAGTGGCACCAAGGGGTTGGTAAAGGGCAAACATATGAGTCTTTTATTGTCAGGATGATGATCTTATAACATTGAGTATTACAGGAAATTTTGTAATTGACAGGCAATGATTAAGTATCATCAGAGCTTCCCGATTGACATTTTATAGAAAGCATGTACCACACATAGTGGTTAATACACTAATCAAGGTTTAAGGGCTTGGGGTCCTTACATTAGTGGTATCAGAGCAGTTGTTGCTCATTGGGGCTGTTAAGGGCCTAGGAAGTTATTGATAGCACATATTTATGCATGATGGCATCAATGTTGTATGACATAACAAATTGTTTATGTGCTATTATGATATGAAAAGTGGTATTGCTAACCATTGTGGTTGCAGGAATCGTGTGGAACACGATAGGATGGCATTAATAGGGATATTTCCGAGGTAACATGTATTTTATGTTGTCTTGTTGACACATGATGAATGCAAAGTGGTGCATTAAGGTTATGATATATGTTATTGTGCATTGTTTTTGCATATGCATGTTGTGAAATATAAGAGGTGTATTTCTTGAGTCAAAGTTATCTTAGTAAGGATTTTAATGGCTTATGCTAAAGTCCATTGCATGGAGTAGCAACGCTAAAGTCCATTGGAAGCGATGAAGAATCCCGCTTACATGGAGTAGCAACGCTAAAGTCCATTGCATGGAGTAGCAACGCTAAAGTCCATTGGAAGCGATGAAGAGTACCGCTTACATGGAGTAGCAACGCTAAAGTCCATTGGAAGCGATGAAGAGTCCCGCCTACATGGAGTAGCAAGAAGCATTAAAATGTACTAATGATAAGGGCTCAAGATGAAATATGGATTTAAAGAGGAAGGATGTCATGACATTTATTTATGAAACCATACATTCTTATAATGCGTTTTTATTATGTATTGAATGTTGATGCATAGCGTATATGGCTATTGTTGTTAACCCTGATGGTTGCAGGTTACAGGAAATAAGGAATACGAAAAGGAATGATGATTATACATATGTACGGGCATCCCAAGGGCAACATGTATTATGGGGTTAGTCATTTAACACAAGGTAAATCAAGGTATGCATAAGATAGTGCATTATGATATGATACATGTTGATACGCATCGTTTTGCATATGTATATTGTGAAATATAAAGTGAGGATTTCAATGCTTACACTAAGGTCCATATGAAGCGAGGAAGGATTCCGCTTATATGGAGTAGTGAGAAGCATTGAAATGCACTGATATTTCACGAGTCCAGGTTATCCTAGTGAGGATTTCAATGCTTGCGCTAAGGTCCATATGAAGCGAGGAAGGATTCCGCTTATATGGAGTAGTGAGAAGCATTGAAATACACTACTGATAAGTGACTCAATTCTAGGTGTATTGATAGCGATGGTTCATTCCGCTATATCTATTGGCGATGGTTCATTCCGCCAGGTGTATTTATAGCGATGGTTCATTCCGCTATATCTATTGGCGATGGTTCATTCCGCCAGGTGTATTTATAGCGATGGTTCATTCCGCTATATCTATTGGCGATGGTTCATTCCGCCAGGTGTATTTATAGCGATGGTTCTTTCCGCTATATCTATTGGCGATGGTTCATTCCGCCAGGTGTATTTATAGCGACGGTTCATTCCGCTATATTGATTGGCGATGGTTCATTCCGCCAGGTGTATTGATAGCGATGCCTCTTTCCGCTACTATGTGGACGATGATTCATACTCAGGTGTATAGCGAGGTTTCATGCCACTTATTATATGACGAGGTGTCATGCCGTCGATTCTATAGCGAGGGATTTTACCGCTATGTACTCAGCACAGGATTTTGCCGCCTTCGAGCGATGGGTGCTGATTACGCACTATTATTGAGCGACGGAGACATGTATGACGCTATATTGCTAGCGATGAGGTATGAGATATTGCTATTTTATTAGCTTTATTTTAGCTGGCATGCATTGATATACATGTTTTATTATGCCTATTTTACTAGCATGATAGTGGATTGACATACGCTGATGTACATGTATCGTCACTAGTTGACAATGTTTTAGATGCCATGAGTTGGCATGTGTCGTCATAGGATGACGATGACGATGGTGTAGGAGATGTCTTATTAGACATGCATCATCGTGACGATGATCGATGCGTTGAGTATACGTATTCTGTGGTATGCCTTGGGTGCCAGTACCAAGCACAAGGTGGCGTGTGCGACACCGATTGACGTGACCCTTATACCGAGCGGGTTGCTCGAGGAATGGATGGATGCGCTGTACATGTGATTGTACCGCAGCTTACGATTGGGGTGATCATATTACGAGTGGTGATACCCTTGAGGTATGCTCGTTGGAATGGCTTTTGTGTAAGGACCCCAAGCCCTTAACCCTTGATTAGTGTATTAATCATTAATGTGTGGCATAAGCTTTCAATAAAATTATTCGGGAAACACAGATGATACCTTACCATTGAATGGCAACACAAAATTTTCTTTAACATACAGTGTTTTAAGCTCTCATCCTAACAACAATAGACTCATAGAGCTTGCCCATTACACCCCTTTTTACTTGTGGACTTTTATAAAAATTTTGGCAGAGTCTCCCCATAAATAGAGCTATCCCGAAATAAAAGTACAGCACATAACATAATTCCCGGCCAGGGAAAACATAATACTCATCAGAATACAGTAATGTCAAGTAAATTCCCAGCCAGGGAAGACACCACACACATGACAACAAAAGTGGGTTTCAACACCCACAATACACTAATGACTCTCTTATCATTTAGCAATTCTACCTCTAATTGCATGCAACATGGAATGAAAGAGAGAGAAAGGCTCATGCCTTTACATACAACCCATATACAAGCATAATCTTGCTCACATGCGAGCATCATGAATATGTATATAACCCTCATGGGCGTATGAGTACTTTATACGATACCGTGCTTCATCGAGCCCTGGTACCACGATCCTGGGAGTACATCCAATCAACAGCTTGAGCTCATATCCAAAGCCATCGATGTACCTGTTCACCTGCCCCAACAGAGACAGCCCCCAACGGGGTGAGCATACCAATTCCACAATTTCATAATCATATGACATAGTACATAATTTACGAAAATGTAAATATTGTGGAACATATATGATACTTCCTGGATGGTATCATCCTCATCATAGCGTACCCCTGTATAACCCTGTTCTCAAAACAGATAAATCATCAAATCTTGAATATGCAGTTAATCATCATATTGGTTAACCCTAGCCAGTCTCAAATCAGTAACCTTTCATAACATCTTACTTTATTTGGCAATGATTGGTAACATTTCATAACATCGTTTCATAACATCTTTTCATAACATCGTTTCATAACATCGTTTCATAACATCGTTTCATAACATCGTTTCATAACATCTTTTCATAACATCGTTTCATAACATCGTTTCATAACATCTTTTCATAACATCTTTTCATAACATCGTTTCATAACATCTTTTCATAACATCTTACTTAATTTAGCAATAATTAGCAACATTTCATAACATCATTTCATAACATCGTTTCATAACATCTTTTCATAACATCGTTTCATAACATCGTTTCATAACATCTTTTCATAACATCTTTTCATAACATCTTACTTTAACTAGCAATGATTATAATTCTAGATATCGTATTGAGATTTTCTTAACTTCCGATATTGGTTAATCACTTCTCTGATTAACTACGTCTCTGTTCCTATTATTACCCATAGGGAATAAAATACAGATATCCTAGATATCTAATCAAATACCACATTCTCATTTCTTACTTCAAGGTAACGTCATACTATGGGTGTTTGCTCCGTAGCAACCACACCTCATCATTGGCTCGCTTCATAGCGGCACTGAGCATTCCACCATGTGAAACAACATATCGTAACCAAGTCCCGATACCATCATAGTGAAACATATCATATATCTTAAATCATGCATCATACTTGTAAGACATCATTTAAACTATGCTCGTACGCTAAACGTACCTTAAATCCTCGAAGTCCGAGCCAAACCTTGCTCGAGCCCCGAGAAACGATGTGCTAAAACGATAAATAATTCACAATTATTTACGAACATGTAACCCATGCTCAAGCACATTCATAACCTTCAAAATATTGTCAACACTCGACAATAAATCATTTAAAAGACCCGGGGCAGGGTACATGCAGGGAGGGAAAACGAATGCGACATATCGAAAAATTGCCCAAGAACACCTTCAATAATTCGAACCCTAGCATCACAATTCGAACCCAACCAAGCGTCATAAATCATTTAAAACATGTAATGAACGATCCTTAACATGAATCATCAACCCATAGTCAAAATCCCCAAATTCGAAATCAACCCTCACCAATTAGGGCAAAATCGAACCATAACATCTTAATTCAATCCCACTTAAGCATATAATTCATTTAAACATGAATAAATCGAATCCTAACAAGAATTATCATCCTCATGCCAACAATCCCCAAAATCGAACATAAATCCCCCACACATCATGAAATTCGAACCAACCTCTACAAATTCGAACTCAATCCTCAAAATTCGAACACAATAATTCACAATAGGTAGGGAAAATACATCATAAGCATGGAAAAGGGGTAAGGAACGTTACCCAACGAAATCGGAAGCAAAATCGGACGAAATCCGATGAACCCTAACTTTTGGGGATCGACGCTCTTTCTCAAAATTCGACCTCAAATCGCGATGAAACTTTCAATTGCCGGAGGGGAAATGAGCGCCTGGACGAGACGAAGCCGTGGGTAGGTCGGACGCGCCGATCGGCGGCGGGACGGCGGCGGCCAAAGCGCTTTTGCGCGCGGGCAGGGGCTGGCAGCGGGAGAGGGTCGCGGGAGAGGAGAGAGGAAATGAAGGGGTTGAAATGAAATTTCCTTTAAAATTTTGGGTTCAATTGGTATTTATAGCAAAAATACCCCGAAAAATTAATAGCCCCACAAATACATCATGATTCCTTAAAAATCATCTGTTTTCAAAAACTCTCTCTCTAACTCCAAAACCCCATACTGGTGCTCACACAGCACCCGAGATTCCGAGACACATCAAAAAAACCAACTCTTAGGTTTTACACCGTAATGTGAATACAATCTCAACCTCTGGATCCAACGATCCCAACTACCCAAATAAACGAGCCCAGAAGGCCCAACATCGCGATTAAACTCCAAATCGCTACGTAAAACCACTTTAGGGATTATTAACACTACGGGATTAACACCTATAATCCCTGGTCATCACAATATCCCCCACTAAAAGAATTTCGTCCTCGAAATTAGCACTGGTGTATCACGTAACACCCAGGCTACACAACAACATGAAGCCATAACCTCGATTCCTGACCATATCAGAATCGTATTAATAAACGCAAGGATGCTTACCTATCATCAAACTCTGAAACAGAGCGACTTACCAAAACCAACATATCACCTAAGAGGCAAAACGTACCTCGATGCGGGTCATCCTAAAAGTCAGTCCCTCATGACTGCAAAACCACCGATACTTACGACTGTAGATCGGACAGTCATCCTGAATGACACCTCAACCGTGAGAACGTTGACCTCGTGTCAAACTCTGGAGTGGAATAGACTTCCAAATCCATCATAACGTCAAAGAGCGTCAGCACAGCTCAACGCTAATAATCCAAAAGCAGTTAGTCAACTGAAACTGTAAGGATTCGAATCGTTCCTGATTCCATCGTAGATTTCATTCCTTGACATCTCTTATCATGACTCACGATGTCCAACATACATCGTTACGAGGGAACACCAGTATTCCACGGTGTACACATACCAAACCTGGTTTCCACTTTCAAACCTCCTCTATCGAAGGAGCAGTCGCATCATTGCAACTCAAATACTTGGATTCTCAGGTCGAATCAACGACGACTTGACGACTCTCTCGTTGGTACTTCACATCATGAGCTGTCCCAGACAAGTCTCACCAAGATTTAAACATAAACATATATACATTTCAGTGAGGCATATTCAACCTCAACGTCAAATAACGTGGTGACTACCAGAGTCCACCACAATCCACCTCGTATCACCTTACGATTTGCCAAACTTGGTTCCAACGAGCAGTATAACGGCTCTAGCAAGCCCATCATGGTGCTGCACACACGCGGCAGACAAACTAATCGCTGTCTCACTAGGTTCACCTCAAACCTACCAATCAGATGGACGTTTCCACACGGCATACCATACCATGGGAAGAACAATCAATAGAGTAGTGGGTCTTTACCCAACATTCCTCCAATGCTGATATACCCTGGACACTTCAATGTCCCCATGTACTTAACATAACCTGATCCTACTCCCTTAGGACCCATCTTACATCCTCATGGGTGGTGTGACCATGTCTACCACATGTCATATCAATAGAAAGCGAGTAATTCCTCCACGATTACTCCTATCGTCAAAAACATGGCCAAAAAGCCAATCCAACGAGCATACCTCAAGGGTATCACCACTCGTAATATGATTGCCTCAAACAATTTATGCGGTACAATTACATGTACAGCGTGTCCATCCATTCTTCGAGCAACCCGCTCGGTATAAGGGTCACGTCAATCGGTGACGCACACGTCTCCTTGTGCCCGACACTGGCACCCAAGGCATACAACTGAAAACGTATACTTAACGCATTGCTCATCGTAACGATGATGCATGTCTAATAAGACATCTCCTGCACTATCGTCATCGCCATCCCGTGACGACACATGCCCACTCATGGCATCTAAGGTATCGTCAACTAGTGACGGTACAAGTCAACAATGACATCTAAATGACCTAGTCAACTCGTGACGGTCCATGTACATCAACATATGTCATCCATCATCATGCTAGTAGATAGTCATAATAAAACATGCATATCAACGCATACCAGCAATAATAATGCTAATAAAATAGCAATATCTCATACCTCATCGCTGACAAGATAGCGGCATACCTATCTCCGTCGCTCCATAATAATACGTAATCAGCACCCATCGCTCGAAGGCGGCCAAAATCCTGTGCTGAATATATAGCGGTACAGTCCATCGCTATAGAATCGACGGCATGATACCTCGTCATATAATAGGTGGCATGAAACCTCGCTATACACCTGAGCATGAATCATCGTCCACATAATAGCGGAAAGAGGCATCGCTATCAATACATCTGGCGGAAAGAACCATCGCCAATCAATATAGCGGAATGAGGCATCACTATCATACATCTGGCGGAAAGAACCATCGCCAATCAATATAGCGGAATGAGGCATCGCTATCGTACATCTGGCGGAAAGAACCATCGCCAATCAATATAGCGGAATGAGGCATCTCTATCGTACATCTGGCGGAAAGAACCATCGCCAATCAATATAGCGGAATGAGGCATCGCTATCATACATCTGGCGGAAAGAACCATCGCCAGTCCTCATAAAAGAATGAGTCATCGTAAATCCTCATAATAATATCGTATGGCCTCTTACCATATGGGGCACCTTACCCCGTGGCACCTTACCACAATAACATCGCATGGCTACTTACCATGTGGGGCACCTTACCCCGTGGCACCTTACCACAATAACATCGCATGGCTACTTACCATGTGGGGCACCTTACCCCGTGGCACCTTACCACAATAACATCGCATGGCTACTTACCATGTGGGGCACCTTACCCCGTGGCACCTTACCACAATAACATTATATCATTATATAAACATCATATAAACATCATCATGATAATCTTGTTCCTCATAATCATCATCATAATCATTATCATAAACATCATATCATCTTTACTTATCATAAACATTATCATAAACTTACTTATCATTATCATCATCATAAACATCTTATCATCTTTACTTATCGTAAACATCATCATAACTTACTTATCATTATCATCATCATAATCATCTTATCATCTTTACTTATCATAAACATTATCATATAAACATCGTATAAGCCTCATTGTATAAACATCGTATAACATCATCGTATACACATCATCATCTCATCGTGAATACTCATGCAATAAAAGCACAGTTGTAGTATAAGGATGTGTGTTACCGTCAGATGCCCGTACGCCTCTTACGTACATTCCTTGCTTGAACATTACATGAACAAACGCATTAGTATATTCAATAATAATTGAGACCATACCGAAGTATTCCACTGTCGGTTGTCTACTCAGTCTGTCCTCAGACAATACGTCATATCTTTCTTTTCCCTGATTTTCTTCCAAAATCAGATTCCTTGGCACGTAGCATATAGAGTGTTAGACATCACTATTAATGTCATCATATCGTGTTCTACACGATTCCTGCAACCACAATGGTTAGCAATACCACTTTTCATATCATAAAAGCACATAAACAATTAGTCATGTCGTATAACATTAATGCCATCATGCATAAATATGTGCTATCAATATCTTCCTAGGCCCTTAACAGCCCCAACGAGCAACCACTGCTCTGATACCACTAATGTAAGATCCCAAGCCCTTAACCCTTGATTAGTGTATTAATCATTAATGTGTGGCATAAGCTTTCAATAAAATTATTCGGGAAACACAGATGATACCTTACCATTGAATGGCAACACAAAATTTTCTTTAACATACAGTGTTTTAAGCTCTCATCCTAACAACAATAGACTCATAGAGCTTGCCCATTACACCCCTTTTTACTTGTGGACTTTTATAAAAATTTTGGCAGAGTCTCCCCATAAATAGAGCTATCCCGAAATAAAAGTACAGCACATAACATAATTCCCGGCCAGGGAAAACATAATACTCATCAGAATACAGTAATGTCAAGTAAATTCCCAGCCAGGGAAGACACCACACACATGACAACAAAAGTGGGTTTCAACACCCACAATACACTAATGACTCTCTTATCATTTAGCAATTCTACCTCTAATTGCATGCAACATGGAATGAAAGAGAGAGAAAGGCTCATGCCTTTACATACAACCCATATACAAGCATAATCTTGCTCACATGCGAGCATCATGAATATGTATATAACCCTCATGGGTGTATGAGTACTTTATACGATACCGTGCTTCATCGAGCCCTGGTACCATGATCCTGGGAGTACATCCAATCAACAGCTTGAGCTCATATCCAAAGCCATCGATGTACCTGTTCACCTGCCCCAACAGAGACAGCCCCCAACGGGGTGAGCATACCAATTCCACAATTTCATAATCATATGACATAGTACATAATTTACGAAAATGTAAATATTGTGGAACATATATGATACTTCCTGGATGGTATCATCCTCATCATAGCGTACCCCTGTATAACCCTGTTCTCAAAACAGATAAATCATCAAATCTTGAATATGCAGTTAATCATCATATTGGTTAACCCTAGCCAGTCTCAAATCAGTAACCTTTCATAACATCTTACTTTATTTGGCAATGATTGGTAACATTTCATAACATCGTTTCATAACATCTTTTCATAACATCGTTTCATAACATCGTTTCATAACATCGTTTCATAACATCTTTTCATAACATCGTTTCATAACATCGTTTCATAACATCTTTTCATAACATCTTTTCATAACATCGTTTCATAACATCTTTTCATAACATCTTACTTAATTTAGCAATAATTAGCAACATTTCATAACATCATTTCATAACATCGTTTCATAACATCTTTTCATAACATCGTTTCATAACATCGTTTCATAACATCTTTTCATAACATCTTTTCATAACATCTTACTTTAACTAGCAATGATTATAATTCTAGATATCGTATTGAGATTTTCTTAACTTCCGATATTGGTTAATCACTTCTCTGATTAACTACGTCTCTGTTCCTATTATTACCCATAGGGAATAAAATACAGATATCCTAGATATCTAATCAAATACCACATTCTCATTTCTTACTTCAAGGTAACGTCATACTATGGGTGTTTGCTCCGTAGCAACCACACCTCATCATTGGCTCGCTTCATAGCGGCACTGAGCATTCCACCATGTGAAACAACATATCGTAACCAAGTCCCGATACCATCATAGTGAAACATATCATATATCTTAAATCATGCATCATACTTGTAAGACATCATTTAAACTATGCTCGTACGCTAAACGTACCTTAAATCCTCGAAGTCCGAGCCAAACCTTGCTCGAGCCCCGAGAAACGATGTGCTAAAACGATAAATAATTCACAATTATTTACGAACATGTAACCCATGCTCAAGCACATTCATAACCTTCAAAATATTGTCAACACTCGACAATAAATCATTTAAAAGACCCGGGGCAGGGTACATGCAGGGAGGGAAAACGAATGCGACATATCGAAAAATTGCCCAAGAACACCTTCAATAATTCGAACCCTAGCATCACAATTCGAACCCAACCAAGCGTCATAAATCATTTAAAACATGTAATGAACGATCCTTAACATGAATCATCAACCCATAGTCAAAATCCCCAAATTCGAAATCAACCCTCACCAATTAGGGCAAAATCGAACCATAACATCTTAATTCAATCCCACTTAAGCATCATAATTCATTTAAACATGAATAAATCGAATCCTAACAAGAATTATCATCCTCATGCCAACAATCCCCAAAATCGAACATAAATCCCCCACACATCATGAAATTCGAACCAACCTCTACAAATTCGAACTCAATCCTCAAAATTCGAACACAATAATTCACAATAGGTAGGGAAAATACATCATAAGCATGGAAAAGGGGTAAGGAACGTTACCCAACGAAATCGGAAGCAAAATCGGACGAAATCCAATGAACCCTAACTTTTGGGGATCGACGCTCTTTCTCAAAATTCGACCTCAAATCGCGATGAAACTTTCAATTGCCGGAGGGGAAATGAGCGCCTGGACGAGACGAAGCCGTGGGTAGGTCGGACGCGCCGATCGGCGGCGGGACGGCGGCGGCCGAAGCGCTTTTGCGCGCGGGCAGGGGCTGGCAGCGGGAGAGGGTCGCGGGAGAGGAGAGAGGAAATGAAGGGGTTGAAATGAAATTTCCTTTAAAATTTTGGGTTCAATTGGTATTTATAGCAAAAATACCCCGAAAAATTAATAGCCCCACAAATACATCATGATTCCTTAAAAATCATCTGTTTTCAAAAACTCTCTCTCTAACTCCAAAACCCCCTACCGGTGCTCACACAGCACCCGAGATTCCGAGACACATCAAAAAAACCAACTCTTAGGTTTTACACCGTAATGTGAATACAATCTCAACCTCTGGATCCAACGATCCCAACTACCCAAATAAACGAGCCCAGAAGGCCCAACATCGCGATTAAACTCCAAATCGCTACGTAAAACCACTTTAGGGATTATTAACACTACGGGATTAACACCTATAATCCCTGGTCATCACATTTTGGCCATGTGATTTGACGACAGGAGTAATCATGGAGGAAATTACTCGCTTTCTGTCGATGTGACATGTGGTAGACATGGTCACACCACCCTTGAGGGTGTAGGATGGGTCCTAAGGGAGTAGGATCAGGTTATGTTAAGTACATAGGGACATTGGAGTGTCCAGGGTGTATCGGCATTGAGGAATGTTGGATAAAGACCCGCTACTCTATTGAGTTTTCTTCCCATAGTATGTTATACCATGTGGAAACGTCCGTCTTGTTGGTAGGTTTGAGGTGAACCTAGAGAGGCAGAGACTAGGTTGTCTGCCGCGTGTGGGTAGCACCATGATGGGCTTGCTAGAGCCGTTACACTGCTCGTTGGAACCAAGTTTGGCAAATCGTAAGGTGATACGATGAGGATTGTGGTGGACTCTAGTAGTCACCATGTCATTGAGGTTAAGGTTGTTCATGCCTCACTGAAACGTGTATACGTTTATGTTTAATCTTGGAGACTTGTCTGGGACAGCTCAGGATGTTGGAGTACCAACAAGAGAGTCATCAGGTTGTTATTGACTCAATCTAAAGGAACCCGTGTATTGGGATACAATGGGTGTTATTGTATCCAGTTTTTCCGAACGATGGTTCGAGACTTGTGGATCTCGAGTTCGATGGCGCTTCCCTTGCGAGGAAGGAGGTAGTATTATACCTATTTGGGAATCTTTGAAAGATTCGGTAAGTTGGTACAAGTGGTGTTGATTTTGGGAATCACACCGTGTATTGTTAATCGTCGATTTTCATCCTCCACTGAGTAAGGAATGACTCAGAATTGACGGTTGTGTTTGGGGCTTAGGGGTAGGTTGTAGATACCCGAGCCAAGTGCTTTGAGTATGCATGCGATGTCGTGCTTAGGCAGGTATACCGGTGAGTATACGGATGCCAGTTGTTGATTTCCTTTCTGTCAAGCACAGAGTTATGCTATTTTTGGATGGTTAAATCTCTGATGAGATATGGAACACCTTGAGATTGGGAATCTCCATGGCACGATGATTATGAGGAATGATCGTGAAGTTAGTTGACTCCCTTGAGGAGGGATTTTCTTGTGAGGGTTAAGGTATTTCCCTTGTTGGTGTTTTCCTTCGAGTTATGCGACAGCCTTTCCAAGTTTGGATTGTTAAATCCGAGGATTTTCAAGGGATGGCAGGATTTCGGATTGGTTGAGTGTCGCTGACGACACAAGCGTTGAGGATGCAATGGGTTTATTGCATGTCTTAAGAATTTTAAACTCTGCGGAGTCTCGGTTGTTATTTATGATCAGGACGTGATTCTTGGAACATCCGGAGGTGGACATCTTGTGAGATGTCTTTTGTTTGAATTTGTGGCCGTGAGTTGCCCAAATTAAGTTGCAATGAGGCGACTACTCCTTCGATGGAGGAAGTTGAAAGTGGAAACCAGGTTTGGTATGTGTACACCGTGGATGTACTAGTGTTTCCCTCGTAACGATGTATGTTAGACATCGTGAGTCTTGGTAAAGATGTCATTGGATGATATCTACGATAGAATCAGGAGCGATTCGAATCCTTACAGTTTCAGTTGACTAACTGCTTTTGGATTATTAGCGTTGAGTTGTACTGACGCTCTTTGACGTTATGATGGATTTGGAAGTCTACTCCACTCCAGAGTTTGACACGAGGTCAACGTTCTTACGGTTGAGATGTCATTCAGGACGTGTTCGTACTGTTGTATTAGATCGAAGGATGACTGTCCGATCTACAGTCGTAAGTATTTGTTGATTTGCAGTCATGAGAGGCTGACTTCTGGGATGACCCGCATCGAGGTACGTTTCGCCTCTTGGGTGATATGTTGGTTTTGGTATGTCGCTCTGTTTCAGAGTTTGATGAGAGGTAAGTATCCTCGCGTTTATTAATACGATTCTGATATGGTCAGGAATCGAGGTTATGGCTTCATGTTGTTGAGTAGCCTGGGTGTTACGTGATACACCAGTGCTAATTTCGAGGACGAAATTCTTTTAGTGGGGGATATTGTGATGACCAGGGATTATAGGTGTTAATCCCGTAGTGTTAATAATCCCTAAAGTGGTTTTACGTGGCGATTTGGAATTTAATCGAGGTGTTGGGCCTTCTGGGCTCGTTTAGTTGGGCAGTTGGGATCGTTGGATCCAGAGGTTGAGATTGTATTCACATTACGGTGTAAAACCTAAGAGTTGGGTTTTTGATGTGTCTCGGAATCTCGGGTGCTGTGTAAGCACCGGTAGGGGATTTTGGAGTTAGAGAGAGGGTTTTTGAAAACAGATGATTTTTAAGGAATCATGATGTATTTGTGGGGCTATTAATTTTTCGGGGTATTTTTGCTATAAATACCAATTGAACCCGAGATTTTAAAATCAAAATCATTTTAGCCCCAAATCTCTTCTCCCTCTTCCCGCACGCGAATCCCGCTGCTACAGCACCCCCGCCGCTTCAAGCGGTGCGCCCGCCGCCGTCCGGCCGCCGATCGGCGCGTGCGACCTACCCACGGCTTCGTCTCGTCGAGGGCTCCTTTCCCCTCTGTCAATTGAAGGTTTCGTCGCGTTTCTCGTTCGGATTTTGCAGGTAAGCGTCGATCCCCAATTTCTAGGGTTCTTCGATTTTCGTTTGATTTTGCTTCCGATTTCGTTGGGTAGCCTCCCTTACCCCTTTTGCATCCCTCTCATGTTATTCCCTACTAAATTCGGTGGTTTTGGTTCGAAATTATTTTCGAAAATTGGTAGGGTTTGGTTCGAATTTTGGGGGTTTTTGGCAGGGGTATTAATTCGTGCAATTGATCGATTATTGCATGTTTTAGGAGTATTATGATGCTTGATTGAGGTCGAATTGAGAAGCTTTGGTTCGAATTTGAAGAATTTTAAGAGTTGGGATTTAAAGGCTTGTTTGGGTTCGATTTTAAGGGGGTTGAATTCGAAAATTTGGGGGTTTTTGTCAAGGGATGTTGATTCTTGCTTGGATAGCTTAATTGACATTTTAGATGGATTATGGTATTTTATTGGGTTCGAAATTGTGAGATTAGGGTTCGATTTTTGTAGGGCATTCTTGAACAAATTTCGATATTGTCTCATTTATTTCCTTCCCTGCATGTACCCTGCCCCGGGTCTTTTAAGAGGATAATTGTCGTGTATTGACAATATTTTGAGGGATACGGGTGTGCTTGAGCATGGGTTGCATGTTCGTAAATAATGGTGAATTGTTTATCGTGTTAGCACATCATTCCTCGGGGCATGGAACTCGAGCAAGGTTTGGCTCGGACTTCGGAGATTTAAGGTACGTGCGACGTACGAGCATTTCTATATTTTAAGGCATATGTGAATGCATAATGAAAATTGATTTCATTGAATAATCGCGCATGAGGATTATATATATATATGTTGATATAGCCAAGGAATGACCCAAATCTTGATATCGCCGCTTGTAGCGTGCGTGACACTAGAGTAGGATGACTCTTGCATGATATATGGGGTACTGGGTTTATTTGACTATATTAGGGCATTTGAGATGCCCGAGAATGATCGTAGAATCATGTATTCTTCGTAAGACATTTGAGATGTCTAGGTTTGTAGACTCATGTATTCATTATAAGACACTTGAGATGTCTAAGTATAATGAAGGATTGGTAAAATAAATGCTAAGGCATTTGAGCTATCTGTGATTGATAGCGAGGTTGTGAAATCAGTATTAGATATTGTGATATCTGTAATTGCATGTTTAATGAATTTGTAATCACTATATGTTGATATTCGAGGATTAGGCATGCGATGAGTTAATCAATGCGTTGATTTACTGATTTATGAGATTTGATGAGTTTGATGTTGTGAGACAGGGACAGTACACGGAATCCCGGATGAGGATGTTGCCATCCAGGGAGTATCATTTAAATTCATTAGTATTTACTTGTGTTGTAAATTATGAATTTCATTATTATGATTATGGGATTTTGTGTATTGGTATGCTCACCCCGTTGGGGGCTGTCTCTGTTGGGACAGGTGGACAGGTACATCGATGGCTATGGAGCTGAGCTCGAGCTGTTGATTTGAGGTACTCCCAGGATCGTGGTACCAGGGCTTGATGGAGCACGGTATCGTAAAGAGTACCTATATATACACCTGAGGATTTATACATATTCATGATGCTCGCATGTGAGCACGATTATACTTGTACATGGATTGTATATAAAGGCATGAGCCTATCTCTCTTTCATTTAAGGTTGCATGCAATTAGAGGTTTTATTGCTAGAATGATATGAGAGTCATTGGTGTATTATGTGTGGTGTCTTCCCTGGCTGGGAATTTACTTGTATTGCTGCTTTCTGTTGAGTATTATGCTTTCCTTGGCCGGGAATTTTGTTATGTGTTGTACTCTTTTTTTTGGGATAGCTCTATTTATGGGGAGACTCTGCCCAAATTTTTATAAAAGTTTACAATGTGAAAAGTGGCACCAAGGGGTTGGTAAAGGGCAAACATATGAGTCTTTTATTGTCAGGATGATGATCTTATAACATTGAGTATTACAGGAAATTTTGTAATTGACAGGCAATGATTAAGTATCATCAGAGCTTCCCGATTGACATTTTATAGAAAGCATGTACCACACATAGTGGTTAATACACTAATCAAGGTTTAAGGGCTTGGGGTCCTTACACCTGCCCCAACAGAGACAGCCCCCAACGGGGTGAGCATACCATACACAAAATCCCATAATCACAGTAATGAAATTCATAATTTACAACAAAAGTAAATACTAATGAATTTAAATGATGCTCCCTGGATGGCAACGTCCTCATCCGGGATTCCGTGTACTGTCCCTGTTCTCACAATCATCAAACTCATCAAATCTCAAAAATCAGTAAATCAACACATTGATTTAACTCATCGCATGCCTAATTCTCGAGTATCAATAGATAGTGATTCCAAATTCATTATACATGCAAATATAGATATCTCAATATCTAATACTGATTTCACAACCTCGCTATCAATCACAGATAGCTCAAATGCCTGTCATATATTTTACCAATTTTCCATTATACTTAGACATCTCAAATGTCTTATAATGAATACATGATCCCACGATCATTCTCAGACATCTCAATGCCCTACAATGGTCATATACATCCGGTACCCCATATACCTTATGAGAGTTATACTACTCTAGTGTCACGCACGCTCGTGCCGGCGATATCAAGATTAGGTCGCTTCATAGCTTCTCAACACATATATATAACCTCATGCACAATTATTCAATGAAATCAAAATACATTATGCATTTCACAAATGCTCTAATATATAGTAATGCTCGTACGTCGCACGTACCTTAAATCTCCAAAGTCCGAGCCAAACCTTGCTCGAGTTCCATGCCCCGAGGAACGATGTGCTAACACGATAAATAATTCACAATTATTTACGAACATGCAACCCATGCTCAAGCACACCCATAATCCTCATACAGAAAAATTATTGTCAACACACGACAATTAATCATTTTAAAAGACCCGGGGCAGGGCACATGCAGGGAGGGAAAACGAATGAGACATTATCGAAAATTGCTCAAGAACTCCCCACAAATTTTCGAACCCTCACAACACCAATCGAACCCAATTAAGCACCATAATTCATCTAAAAATGTGAATTAATCTATCAAGAACACGAATAATCGTCCCTCCTGCCAAAACCCCAATTTTTCGAACCCTATCCCTCACGCCAACAGCAAGAATTCGAACCATAATGCATCACCAAAGAGACTCAAAAGCTGAACCATGTGAAGCATAAGAATTTATCCAAAAATCAACAAGATTTTCGAAAAAAAAGAACACCAAAATTCGAACCAATTGGCAACAAATTTATGAACCACAAAGTGTGAAATATTCGACCCAACAGCAGCACAAAAACGCCCCAAAAACACCTGAAGAAAAGCCCCAAAAACATACCAAAAATCGAGCCCCAAATCGGACAAATTTCAGTTTCGAACCCTAGCGCTTTGCTGGCAAATCCGAACGCGATTCTCGACGAAACTTCAAATTGTTGGTATGGGAAGGTGCGCCTGGACGAGACAAAGCCACCGGCGGGCGCGGCGCTTGAAGTGGCGGGGGTCGAAGTAGATCGGGAAACCGCGCGCGAGGAGAGAGAGAGGGAAGGTGGGGAAAATGGTTCCAATAATTAAAATCTCGGGTTCAACTGGTATTTATAGCAAAAATACCCCGAAATACTAATAGCCCCACAAATACATCATGATTCATTAAAAATCATCTGTTTTCAAAAATTCTCTCTCTAACTCCAAAACCCCCTACCGGTGCCCACACAAAGCACCCCAGATCCCGAGTCACACTAAAAACCCAACTCTTAGGTTTTTCACCCAAATGAGAATACAATCTCAACCTCGGGATCCAACGATCCAAACTACCCAAATAAACGAGCCCAGAAGGCCCAGCACCGCGATTAAACTCCAAAACGCCACGTAAAACAACTTTAGGGGTTATTAACACTCCGGGATTAACATCTATAATCCCTGGTCATCACAATATCCCCCACTAAAAGAATTTCATCCTCGAAATTAGCACCGGTGTATCACGTAACACCCAGGCTACACAACAACATGAAGCCATAAACTCGATTCTTGATCATATCAGAATCATATTAATAAAAGCGAGGATACTTACCTCTCATCAAACTCTGAAACAGAGCGACATACCAAAACCAACATATCACCCAAGAGGCAAAAACGTACCTCGATGCGGGTCATCCCAAAAGTCAGTCTCTCATGACTGTAAAATAACGATACTTACGACTGTAGATCGGACAGTCATCCTTAGTTCTAATACAACTAGTAAGAACGCATCCTGAATGACACCTCAACCGTTAGAACGTTGACCTCGTGTCAAACTCTGGAGTGGAATAGACTTCCGAATCCATCATAACGTCAAAGAGAGTCAGCACAACTCAACGCTAATAATCCAAAAGCAGTTAGTCAACTGAAACTGCAAGGATTCGAATCGCTCTCGATTCCATCGTAGATATCATTCAATGACATCTCTATCATGACTCACGATGTCTAACATACATCGTTACGAGGGAAACACTAGTACACCACGGTGTACACATACCAAACCTGGTTTCCACTTTCAAACCTCCTCCATCGAAGGAGCAGTCGCATCATTGCAACTTAATTTGGGCAACTCACGGCCACAGATTCACACAAAAGACATCTCACAAGATGTCCACCTCCGGATATTCCAAGGATCACATCCTGATCATAAATAAACAATCGAAACTCCACAGAGTTTCAAATTCTGAAAGGACATGCAATAAACCCATTGCATCCTCAACGCTTGTGTCGACAGCGACACCCAACCAATCCGAATTCCTGCCGTCCCTTGATAATCCTAGGATTTAACAATCCAAACTTGGGAAGGCTATCGCATAACTCGGAGGAAAACACCAACAAGGAAATACCTTAACCCACACAAGATAATCCCTCCTCAAGGGAAGTCAACTAACTTCACGATTATCCCTCATAATCATCGTGCCATGGAGATTCCCAATCTCAAGGTGTTCCATATCTCTCATCAGAGATTTAACCATCCAAAAAAATAGCATAACTCTATGCTTGACAAAAGGAAATCAACAACTGGCATCCGTATACTCATCGGTATACCTGCCTAAGCACGAACACCACATGCATACTCAATGCACTTGGCTCGGGTATCTACAACATACCCCTAAGCCCCAAACACAACTGTCAATTCTGAGTCATTCCCTACCCCGTGGAGAATGATAATCGACGATTAACAGTACACGGTGTGATTCCGAAAATCAACACCACATGGACCAACTTACCGAATATTTCAAAGATTCCCAAATAGGTATAATACTACCTCCTTCCCACAAGGGAAGTGCCATGGAACTCGAGATCCACAAGTCTCAAACCACCGTTCGGAAAAACTGGATACAATAACACCCATTGTATCCCAAATACACGGGTTCCCTCAGATCGAGTCAATAACGACCTGATGACTCTCTTGTTGGTACTCCAACATCATGAGCTGTCACAGACAAGTCTCACCAAGATTAAACATAAACTATACACGTTTCAGTGAGGCATGCACAACCTCAACCTCAAATGACGTGCTGACTACTAGAGTCCACCACAATCCACATCGTATCACCTTACGATTTGCCAAACTTGGTTCCAACGAGCAGTATAACGGCTCTAGCAAGCCCCTCATGGTACTGCACACACGCGGCAGACAAACTAGTCTCTGCCTCTTTAGGTTTACCTCAAACCCACCAACAAGATGGACGTTTCCGCATGGCATATCATACCATGGGAAGAAAAATCAATAGAGTAGTGGGTCTGTACCCAACGTTCCTCTAATGCCGATACACCCTGGACACTCCAATGTCCCTATGTACTTAACATAACCTGATCCTACTCCCTTAGGACCCATCCTACACCCTTATGGGTGGTGTGACCATGTCTACCACATGTCATAACAATAGAAAGCGAGTAATTTCCTCCATGATTACTCCTGTCGTCAAATCACATGGCCAAAAGCCATTCCAACGAGCATACCTCAAGGGTATCACCACTCGTAATATGATCACCCCAAACATAAGCTGCGGTACAATCACATGTATAGCGCATCCATCCATTCCTCGAGCAACCCGCTCGGTATAAGGGTCACGTCAATCGGTGACGCACACACCACCTTGTGCTCGGTACTGGCACCCAAGGCATACCACTGAATACGTATACTCAACGCATTGTTCATCGTAACGATGATGCATGTCTAATAAGACATCTCCTACACCATCGTCATCGTCATCCCGTGACGACACATGCCAACTCATGGCAGCTAAGGCATTGTCAACTAGTGACGATACATGTCAACAATGACATCTAAACAACCCAGTCAACTCGTGACGGTCCATGTACATCAGCGTATGTCATCCACCATCATGCTAGTAAAATAGGCATAATAAAACATGTATATCAACGCATGCCAGCTACAATAATGCTAATAGAATAGCAATATCTCATACCTCCTCGCTAACATATAGCGACATACCTGTCTCCGTCACTCAATAATAGTGCGTAATCAGCACCCATCGCTCGAAGGCGGCAAAATCCTGTGCTGAATACATAGCGGCACAATCCATCGCTATAGAATCGACGGCATGATACCTCGTCATATAATAAGTGGCATGAAACCTCGCTATACACCTGAGCATGAATCATTGTCCACATAATAGCGGAAAGAGGCATCGCTATCAACATATCCGGAGGCACGAATCATCGCCAATCCTCATAGAAGAATGAGTCATAGTAATCATCATATACATATGCTCAACGACGTGAATCATCATCAACCGACACAGCGGAATGTCTCATCGCTATACATGTGTCTGGCGGTATGAATCATCGCCCATCATCATAGAGGAATGAATCATCATCATCGACACAACGGAATACATCGTCGCTATCATCCGTGTCCTCATAAAGAAATGAATATAAATCGACACAGCGGAATACATCACCGCTATCATCCGTGTCTTCATAAAGAAACTAATATAAGTCGACACAGCGGAATACATCACCGCTATCATCCGTGTCCGGCGGTATAAACCATCGCCAATAATCACAATAGATGAATCATCATCATCGACACAACGGAATACATCACCGCTATCATCCGTGTCATCACAAAGGAATGAATCATCATCCTCGACACAGCGGAATACATCACCGCTATCATCCGTGTAATCACAAAGGAATGAATCATCATCCTAACAAGCGGCATCTCATCCTCGCTTCTTCATACAAGCGGTATCTCATCCTCGCTTCGTATGGCATACCCCGCCTCCATGTGCAAGCGAGCCTCCCCCCTCCCGCTCCACATTTTTAGCGGTATAAGCATAAGCTTTTTCATACAAGCGGTATCTCATCCTCGCTTCGTATGGAATACCCCGCCTCCATGTGCAAGCGAGCCTCCCCCCTCCCGCTCCACATTTTTAGCGGTCAAGCGTAAGTATAAAAATTCTCACTGTGATAAGCAAGACTCCTGGAATGTATAATCATCATTCCTTTTTATACTCCATATTTCCTGTAACTTGCAACCATCATGGTTAGCAACAATAGCCATATACGCTATGCATCAAACATCCAATGCATATATGCAACCACTTGCAAGTCAATACGTATACCAAGACATGTTACCTCGGAAATATCCCTTTACCTGATTTTCTTAGAAACCAGATTCCTTGGCACATAACATACGGAGTGCCAGACATTACCACTAATGCCATCCTATCGCGTCGCACACGATTCCTGCAACCACAATGGTTAGCAATACCACTTTTCATATCATAAAAGCACATAAACAATTAGTCATGTCGTACAACATTAATGCCATCATGCATAAATATGTGCTATCAATAACTTCATAGGCCCTTAACAGCCCCAATGAGCAACCACTGCTCTGATACCACTAATGTAAGGACCCCAAGCCCTTAACCCTTGATTAGTGTATTAACCACTATGTGTGGCACATGCTTTCAGTAAAAATCAATCGGGAAACTCAGATGATGCTTTACCATTGAATGGCAATCACAAAATTTTCTTTAATACTCAATGTTATAAGATCATCATCCTAACAACATATAGACTCATAAAGTTCGCCCATTACCATCCCCTTTTTGCCACTTTTTACATTGTGGACTTTTATAAAAATTTGGGCAGAGTCTCCCCATAAATTGAGCTATCCCAAAATAAAAGCACAACACATAACATAATTCCCGGCCAGGGAAGCACAATACTTAATAAAATACAGAAATACTAAGTAAATTCCCAGCCAGGGAAAGCACCACACAATAGGACAACAAGAGTGGGCTTCAACACCCACAAAATACACCAATGACTCTCATTTCATTTAGCAATTCTACCTCTAATTGCATGCAACATAGAATGAAAGAGAGAAAGGCTCATGCCTTTATATACAACCCATATACAAGTATAATCGTGCTCACATGCAAGCATCATAAATATGTATATAACCCTCAGGTGTATATAAGTACTCTATACGATACCGTGCTCCATCAAGCCCTGGTACCACGATCCTGGGAGTACATCAAATCAACAGCTCGAGCTCAGCTCCACAGCCATCGATGTACCTGTTTACCTGCCCCAACAGAGACAGCCCCCAACGGGGTGAGCATACCAATACACCAAATCCCATAATCACAGTAATGAAATTCATAATTTACAACAAAAGTAAATACTAATGAATTTAAATGATGCTCCCTGGATGGCAACGTCCTCATCCGGGATTCCGTGTACTGTCCCTGTTCTCACAATCATCAAACTCATCAAATCTCAAAAATCAGTAAATCAACACATTGATTTAACTCATCGCATGCCTAATTCTCGAGTATCAATAGATAGTGATTCCAAATTCATTATACATGCAAACATAGATATCTCAATATCTAATACTGATTTCACAACCTCGCTATCAATCACAGATAGCTCAAATGCCTATCATATATTTTACCAATTTTCCATTATACTTAGACATCTCAAATGTCTTATAATGAATACATGATCCCACGATCATTCTCAGACATCTCAATGCCCTACAATGGTCATATACATCCGGTACCCCATATACCTTATGAGAGTTATACTACTCTAGTGTCACGCACGCTCGTGCCGGCGATATCAAGATTAGGTCGCTTCATAGCTTCTCAACACATATATATAACCTCATGCACAATTATTCAATGAAATCAAAATACATTATGCATTTCACAAATGCTCTATTATATAGTAATGCTCGTACATCGCACGTACCTTAAATCTCCGAAGTCCGAGCCAAACCTTGCTCGAGTTCCATGCCCCGAGGAACGATGTGCTAACACGATAAATAATTCACAATTATTTACGAACATGCAACCCATGCTCAAGCACACCCATAATCCTCATACAGAAAAATTATTGTCAACACACGACAATTAATCATTTTAAAAGACCCGGGGCAGGGCACATGTAGGGAGGGAAAACGAATGAGACATTATCGAAAATTGCTCAAGAACTCCCCACAAATTTTTGAACCCTCACAACACCAATCGAACCCAATTAAGCACCATAATTCATCTAAAATGTGAATTAATCTATCAATAACACGAATAATCGTCCCTCCTGCCAAAACCCCAATTTTTGAACCCTAACCCTCACGCCAACAGCAAGAATTCGAACCATAATGCATCACCAAAGAGAATCAAAAGCTGAACCATGTGAAGCATAAGAATTTATCCAAAAATCAACAAGATTTTCGAAAAAAAAGAACACCAAAATTCGAACCAATTGGCAACAAATTTATGAACCACAAAGTGTGAAATATTTGACCCAACAGCAGCACAAAAACGCCACAAAAAAACCTGAAGAAAAGCCCCAAAAACGTACCAAAAATCGAGCCCCAAATCGGACAAATTTCAGTTTCGAACCTTAGCGCTTTTCTGGCAAATCCGAACGCGATTCTCGACGAAACTTCAAATTGTTGGTATGGGAATGTGATGTCCGGGAATTATGGTGTTAATCCCGGTGTGGTATTAATCCTTGATGGATTTTTAATTGTGGCAATTAGGAATTAATTGCGGTTTGGCATCTCCCGAGGTTGTTAAATCGGGCATTTGGGATCGTTGGATCCAAAGGATGAGATTGTATCCTCATTTTGGTGTAAAACCTATGAGTTGGGTTTTTGGTGGGACTTGGTGTCCGGGGTGCCTTATGTTGGGGCCAGTCTGGGGATTTGGTGTAGGAGAGAGAGTTTTTTTGAAAACAGATGATTTTTAATGAATCATGATGTATTTGTGGAAGTATTGGTATTCTGGGGCATTTTTGCTATATATACCAGTTGGACTCGGGATTCCGTCATTTGGAATCCATTCCATTCCTCTCCTCTCCCTCTCTCTCACGCCACCTTCACCCCAAACCCTTCCCCTCTTTCCCCTTCAACAAAATCGTTGGGAACACGATTTAGGGGCCGGATCTCTTGAAGAAAAGTTGGTAATCTCTTCCTCCTCTCTTGTAGCTTTGATTTGATAGTAGTTTTGTTGATTTTGGTTGAGTTTTGAGGTTGGTTTGGGTTGGGTGATTTTGATGAAATCTTGAAATCTTTTGGGTTTGTTTTAATTCAAGTCTATCACCCTACTTGGAGGTCCTTGGATATTGTTTTGTTGTGGTTTTGAGTTGGGAGGAGTTGGGGTATGTTTTGGGGAGGTTTCAAGCTTTTAAAAATGGTGGTTTTCGAGTTGCAGGGCATGGCGATCGATCGCCCGTAGCAGGCGACTGATCGCATGCAGGCAGTACGCTTTTCAGCTTTGTGGCAATCGATCACCACTTTTGGAGCGATCGATCGCCTCGCGCCAGTAAGGTCTGGCCATCGATCGCTATATCGAGCGATTGATCGCCAAGGGGCTAGCGATCGATCGCCCGGTATAGCGATCGATCGCCAGCATGTGATTTGTGGTTTTCTTGGCTTTTTCGTGGGATTTTGGATTTACGACTTAAATGGTCGGCTTCCGGGGCGATGGTCTCATTCCAATGGGAATGCTAGACTTTTAAAATGGTTGGTTGGAGCCAAGTAAATTAAATGGAACTCTCGGATGAATTCTTGGCTATCTTTTAAACTTATAAAGTGAGTTATTTTGGGTATTATGCATGCTTAGCCGGGTGGGGGCTTCTATTTTGGTAATCGTCATGGATTGACGATATGATTGGGAATCTTGAACGTGCTTGGGCACGTGGTTGCATGCTTATACTTGATTGTGAGTTGTTTATGTGTTTTAGCACATATCTCTCGAGGTAAGGAACTCAGGCAAAGTTTGGACTCAAGCTACGGAATTATAAGGTACGTATGACGTACGAGCATAACCCTTTAATATAATTGCAATTGTTGAGTGGCTTGGTACACTGTATTGCAATGAATGTGTGTGGAAATGCATGACACATGGTATTAGCAATAAACGGAGATTGAAATGCATGGTTTATTGTACTTGCTTCAAATATCTATATATGCATTGAGAATTGCATGGTGCCGCTTTTGAGCGAGTAATGATTGGGATGTTGTCGCCTGTGAGCGAACATCGATTATGACGCCACTGCCATCGAGCACGCGTAGAAATGGAATGCCGCTATTGTAGAGCGAGCAATGAAATAGAACTATGAAACCATAAGTGAGAAACATGGATTGTCTATAATCATTGTTTAATGATTTGATGTTATTGATTATGACATTGGTATATGGCTCATAGAATTGTTAGTCAATGTAATGATTAACTGGCATTTGGGAATTTGATGGTTTCAGTGTTTTGAGAACAGGGACAGTACAGGAAACCCCGGATGAGGATGATGCCATCCAGGGAGTATATTTTGTATTTCATAGCATTTACATTGTTGTAAATTATGAATTGTATTGTTGTGGTTATTGGATTGGGATATTGGTATGCTCACCCCGTGTGTGGGCTGTCTCTATTGGGGCAGGTGGTACAGGTGTAGCAGCAGCTTTGGAGTTGAGCTCGGGCTGTTGATTGAGGTACTTCCAGGATCGAGGTACCAGAGCTGGATGGATAGGCGCTCAGATCCAGAGTTGAGATCGAGTTGCATTTGAGAGGTGCTTCTAGGATCGAAGCACCAGTAACGGTATCCAGCAGAGTGTTTTATACATTAGATACACGCTTATTCATTGGGGGTGCTCTTATGTGAGTACATATTACGTGTATATGGAATGTATAAACGGGCTACGGCTCATCTCTGTTCATTTATGGCTTACACGCAATTAGATATAGAATTGCTAAATGAACTAAGAGTATGTTAGTGTATTATGAGGGTGCATGCTATGTGGATAATCATGGTTGGGGAATTTGAATATTATGTGGTTTAAATGCAATAAATTTTCTGGATAGCATATGGTGTTGCACTTGCATATGGTTTTTCCCCTGATAGTATGATTATATGCACTAATGATATGGCTTAATACACTAATAACGGATTAAGGGCACGGGGGTCCTTACATTAGTGGTATCAGAGCAGTGGTTGCTCTTTGGGGCTGTTAAGGGCCTGGAAGTTATTGATAGCACATATTTATGCATGATGGCATTGATGTTGTATGACACAACTAGTTGTTTATGTGCCATTATGATATGAAAAGTGGTGCTAATCATTATAATTGCAGGAATCGTGTAGAATGCGATGTGATGGCATTAATGGTGATGTCTAGCACTTAATGTTAAAGGATCTGATTTTGTAGGAAAATCAGGAAAGGTGAGACGTACGGGCTTCGGACGGTAAAACGTGCTACACCTTTGATTATGTATATCGTGGATAGTGGATCCTTACATTGATGATATATGTGAAATGATAGTGATATATTGTGATAATGGAACCAATTGTTGTGTTTGATTTTTGTGGTAGAATTGATGAATGTTCCGGTAGCCTTTATCTCCGAGCGAGGGAGGTACTTGCCGCTGTCATGTCTAAGCGAGGTAACATGCCGCTGTCATTGTCGAAGCGAGGGGTCCTAAAATTCCGCTGTTGTATTGGGACCGGAACAGTCACAATTCTAGTGATTAATGTGGAATATTGTGGTTATAACTGGAACGTGATATCGATCATTATATTGTGAACTGTTGTATTAACCTGGATGCAGGTACATGGAGCTAGTGGAAGTTTCGGTAGTTGTTATATTCGAGTGAGGGAGGTACTTGCCGCTGTCATATGAAGCGATGGTAGTATGATATTTGCCGCTGTCATGTCTAAGCGAGGTAACATGCCGCTGTCATTGTCGAAGCGAGGGATATCATATGATGCCGCTATATGTCGAAGCGAGGGGTCCTAAAATTCCGTTGCTATAACAAGACCGGAACAACCACATTATCGATATTGATAGCGACGGTTCATTCCGCTATATTGATTGGCGATGGTTCATGCCGCCAGATATATTGATAGCGATGGTTCATTCCGCTATATTGATTGGCGATGGTTCATGCCGCCAGGTATATTGATAGCGACGGTTCATTCCGCTATATTGATTGGCGATGGTTCATGCCCCCAGATATATTGATAGCGATGGTTCATTCCGCTATATTGATTGGCGATGGTTCATGCCGCCAGATATATTGGTAGCGACGGTTCATTCCGCTATATTGATTGGCGATGGTTCATGCCGCCAGGTATATTGATAGCGATGGTTCATTCCGCTATATTGATTGGCGATGGTTCATGCCGCCAGATATATTGATAGCGATGGTTCATTCCGCTATATTGATTGGCGATGGTTCTTGCCGCCGGATATATTGATAGCGATGTCTCATTCCGCTATTCTATTGGCGATGGTTCATGCCGCCGGGTATTCTATTGACGATGATTCGTACTACATGATATTACATAGCGACGGGTCATTCTGCTACACCTATGGCGATGGTTTATACCGCCGGATACCTATAGCGATGTCTTATGCCGCTGACTCTATGACGAGAGATCATGCCACTGATTCTATAGCGATGGGTTATACCGCTATGTGCGTAGTGCTGGATTATGTCGCCTACGAGCGAAGGGTGCTGCTTGTGTACCGTTGGTGGACGATGGATACAGGTATTCCGCTATCTGATAGCGATGAGGTATGGCATATTACTTGTGTTAGCATTATTGTGGATACTACGTGTTGCTGTTTATGCCATGTGTTTGACGATGAGATTATGGGTGTCGTGTATTGACATATACCGTCATACGTTTGACGATGTTAATTGGATGTCATATGTTGACATATGCCGTCACGGGATGACGATGACATAGTTGATGTTCTATGTAGACGTGTAGCGTCGTTTTGTTGATTAATACATTTATGTTATGTATTGAGTTGTATGATTTGAGCGCCCTTGGTGAGTGCATGGTAGTGTCTGGGTCACTAGTTGACGAGACCATTATGCCGAACAGGTTGCTCGAAGAATTATTGGGTGCACCGTACAGGGATTGTGCCGCAGCACAAATTTGGAATATATTGTTCGAGTAATGATACCCTTAGGTATACTCGCTGGTTGGCTTAGGCCATGTAATTGGTGGTAAGGGTAGTCCTTGAGGAGACTACTCGCTTGTTGTTGTGATCTGCGGTAGGTGTGATCACACTCACCCTGAGGGTGTGGGATAAGTCCTAATGAGTTAGGATTGCTCCGTGGTTGAGCAAGGACACCGGGATGTCCATTATGTTTGGTGTTTTAGAGATATGTGGGTGATGACCCACAACTCGTATGGTTTGTACGGTATGGTATACCGGAATAGGACGTGTGTCACGTTGGTGAGTTGGTATGAGCCCATGGGGCCAACGAACCGTTAGCCAGGTAGTGTTGCAGTCCTTGGTTTGCTTGTGTTAGCCATTATACTGCTCGTGTGATTCGAGTTCAGTGATGAGGACTTTTAGTAGACTCTTGTAGTCTCTTTGTGGCATGATAATTGAGGCAGAGAATACCTCACGGAGACGTTTATACGTCAAATGTTTTAAGAGGCTTGTTTTGGGACAACTAAATTTTGTTGTAAATACCAGCGTGAGCGTCGACAAGTCGTTGTTAGCTCTGGTTGAGCATCTTTGCATATGGTATGCGACGGAAGTCACAATTGTAATTGTGTGGTATAGTTAGTGGAGTGACACTACTATATTGACTTTATCTCTTGGAGAGATTTGGGCTGTACTGACATGGAGGCAGCTAGTTTTGGTTGAGGGTTGATCGTGAATCAACCAGGGTAAGCCCTACTAGTGTTGGACTAGGTAATGCCTTCATGCTTCAAGTGAGACGTTCGAGGAGACGTCTCTGGAGTGATGCTCGAGTGTGGAGTACTATGGCAATAGTACAGGGCATCATTGTTTGAGTATACATGGCGTATACGAGTTTCGTTTGATGATAGTGGCTTCGATGCACTATTCTGAATCAATTGCATATTTTGATTCCGAGATATATGTTGGTATGTATATCCAGTTTTTCCGGACGGTGGTTCGAGGTTGGAGGGTCATGGATTCATGTCATTATCCTTGTGAGAAAGGCAGTGTTGATATACCTGCCGGTTGAATCTTTTGGGAGATTCATTGCTTTGGTTGTGTGGTGTTGATGTTGAAATCACACCCTTTGGCTTTGGTCTGTCGACCACCATTCTCCGTGGAGTGAGAATTATCGAGGTTTGACAGCAAATTTTGGGACTTTGGGTATGCTTGGAGATACCCGAGTCTATTGCTTTGAGTGTGCCTGTTGTGTTGGTGCTTAGGCATGTATACCCGTGTGTGTATACGAATGCCAACTCTATTTCGTTCCTTGTTGAACGTCGGATTAGTGTGTTTGGTATGATGAATCTCCGGTGGGAGATTGTGGCAATTTGAGATTGGTAATCTCGATGGCACGATGTATTCTAAGGAATAATCGTGAGGTCCGTTTGACTTCCCCTGAGGAGGGATTGTCGTGTTTTGGAACCATGGTAGTTCATGTTGGATAATTCGATAGCCTTCCTGTTTTAGGATTGTTGAATCCCAGGATAAATGAAGGATGGCCAGGATTCGGATTTGTTTAGTGTCACGGTCGACATGTGTTTTGGCAATGCAATTGTTTGTCTTGCATGTCCCCTGTGGAACTTGAGACATTGTGGAGTCTCGATAGTGTGTTTTGGACCAAGATGGGATTTCTTGGAACACCTTGTTTTAGACTTCTGTGGTGATGTGTTTTGTTTGGATTAGTGACCGTGGTTTACCCGATCCGGATTGCAAGAGGTGCAACTACTCCTTTGGAGGAGATGATCGGGAAAGCGAAACCGGATTTTTCCGGGAGTATACTGATTGTATACTAGTGGTTCCCATCTTAACGATGTGTGTTAAGCATCGTGGGCGAGTGGTGGATATCATTGAGAGATATCTATGTTGGAACCAATGGGGTTTTGATTGAATTGCAGACTTGTGGACTGACTTCCGGGACGATTCACGCCGAGGTATGTTGTTATCTTTCGGGTTTGCTTTGGTTTTAGCAATTGCTCTATTGTAGAGCTTGATGCGAGATTGGCGTTCTCGCAGTTAATGATTCGATTCTATTGTGGTCCAGAATCGGAGTTGTGGCTTTACCTTGTTGTGTAGTCCTGGTGCCACATAGACTATGCCGGTGCAAATTTCGGGGACGAAATTTTATTAGTGGGGGATAATTGTGATGTCCGGGAATTATGGTGTTAATCCCGGTGTGGTATTAATACTTGATAGATTTTTAATTGTGGCAATTAGGAATTAATTGCGGTTTGGCATCTCCCGAGGTTGTTAAATCGGGCATTTGAGATCGTTGGATCCAAAGGATAAGATTGTATCCTCATTTTGGTGAAAAACCTATGAGTTGGGTTTTTGGTGGGACTTGGTGTCCGGGGTGCCTTATGTTGGGGCCAGTCTGGGGATTTGGTGTAGGAGAGAGAGTTTTTTTGAAAACAGATGATTTTTAATGAATCATGATGTATTTGTGGAAGTATTGGTATTCTAGGGCATTTTTGCTATATATACCAGTTGGACTCGGGATTCCGTCATTTGGAATCCATTCCATTCCTCTCCTCTCCCTCTCTCTCACGCCACCTTCACCCCAAACCCTTCCCCTCTTTCCCCTTCAACAAAATCGTTGGGAACACGATTTAGGGGCCGGATCTCTTGAAGAAAAGCTGGTAATCTCTTCCTCCTCTCTTGTAGCTTTGATTTGATAGTAGTTTTGTTGATTTTGGTTGAGTTTTGAGGTTGGTTTGGGTTGGGTGATTTTGATGAAATCTTGAAATCTTTTGGGTTTGTTTTAATTCAAGTCTATCACCCTTCTTGGAGGTCCTTGGATGTTGTTTTGTTGTGGTTTTGAGTTGGGAGGAGTTGGGGTATGTTTTGGGGAGGTTTCAAGCTTTTAAAAATGGTGGTTTTCGAGTTGCAGGGCATGGCGATCGATCGCCCGTAGCAGGCGACCGATCGCATGCAGGCAGTACGCTTTTCAGCTTTGTGGCGATCGATCGCCACTTTTGGAGCGATCGATCGCCTCGTGCCAGTAAGGTCTGGCGATCGATCGCTATATCGAGCGATCGATCGCCAAGGGGCTAGCGATCGATCGCCCGGTATAGCGATCGATCGCCAGCATGTGATTTGTGGTTTTCTTGGCTTTTTCGTGGGATTTTGGATTTACGACTTAAATGGTCGCCTTCCGGGGCGATGTTCTCATTCCAATGGGAATGCTAGACTTTTAAAATGGTTGGTTGGAGCCAAGTAAAATTAAATGGAACTCTCGGATGAATTCTTGGCTATCTTTTAAACTTATAAAGTGAGTTATTTTGGGTATTATGCATGCTTAGCCGGGTGGGGGCTTCTATTTTGGTAATCGTCATGGATTGACGATATGATTGGGAATCTTGAACGTGCTTGGGCACGTGGTTGCATGCTTATACTTGATTGTGAGTTGTTTATGTGTTTTAGCACATATCTCTCGAGGTAAGGAACTCAGGCAAAGTTTAGACTCAAGCTACGGAATTATAAGGTACGTATGACGTACGAGCATAGCCTTTAATATAATTGCAATTGTTGAGTGCTTGGTACACTGTATTGCAATGAATGTGTGTGGAAATGCATGACACATGGTATTAGCAATAAACGGAGATTGAAATGCATGGTTTATTGTACTTGCTTCAAATATCTATATATGCATTGAGAATTGCATGGTGCCGCTTTTGAGCGAGTAATGATTGGGATGTTGTCGCCTGTGAGCGAACATCGATTATGACGCCACTGCCATCGAGCATGCGTGGAAATGGAATGCCGCTATTGTAGAGCGAGCAATGAAATAGAACTATGAAACCATAAGTGAGAAACATGGATTGTCTATAATCATTGTTTAATGATTTGATGTTATTGATTATGACATTGGTATATGGCTCATAGAATTGTTAATCAATGTAATGATTAACTGGCATTTGGGAATTTGATGGTTTCAGTGTTTTGAGAACAGGGACAGTACAGGAAACCCCGGATGAGGATGATGCCATCCAGGGAGTATATTTTGTATTTCATAGCATTTACATTGTTGTAAATTATGAATTGTATTGTTGTGGTTATTGGATTGGGATATTGGTATGCTCACCCCGTGTGGGGGCTGTCTCTATTGGGGCAGGTGGTACAGGTGTAGCAGCAGCTTTGGAGTTGAGCTCGGGCTGTTGATTGAGGTACTTCCAGGATTGAGGTACCAGAGCTGGATGGATAGGTGCTCAGATCCAGAGTCGAGATCGAGTTGCATTTGAGAGGTGCTTCCAGGATCGAAGCACCAGTAACGGTATCCAGCAGAGTGTTTTATACATTAGATACACGCTTATTCATTGGGGTGCTCTTATGTGAGTACATATTACGTGTATATGGAATGTATAAACGGGCTACGGCTCATCTCTGTTCATTTATGGCTTACACGCAATTAGATATAGAATTGCTAAATGAACTAAGAGTATGTTAGTGTATTATGAGGGTGCATGCTATGTAGATAATCATGGTTGGGGAATTTGAATATTATGTGGTTTAAATGCAAGAAATTTTCTGGATAACATATGGTGTTGCACTTGCATATGGTTTTTCCCCTGATAGTATGATTATATGCACTAATGATATGGCTTAATACACTAATAACGGATTAAGGGCACGAAGGTCCTTACAGGGAAGGTGCGCCTGGACGAGACGAAGCCACCGGTGGGTCGGACGCGCCGAACGGCGGCCGGATGGCGGCTGGCGCGACGCTTGAAGTGGCGGGGGTCGAAGCAGATCGGGAAACCGCGCGCGAGGAGAGAGAGAGGGAAGGTGGGGAAAATGGTTCCAATAATTAAAATCTCGGGTTCAACTGATATTTATAGCAAAAATACCCCGAAATACTAATAGCCCCACAAATACATCATGATTCATTAAAAATCATCTGTTTTCAAAAATTCTCTCTCTAACTCCAAAACCCCCTACCGGTGCCCACACAAAGCATCCCAGATCCCGAGTCACACTAAAAACCCAACTCTTAGGTTTTTCACCCAAATGAGAATACAATCTCAACCTCGGGATCCAACGATCCAAACTACCCAAATAAACGAGCCCAGAAGACCCAGCACCGCGATTAAACTCCAAAACGCCACGTAAAACAACTTTAGGGGTTATTAACACTCCGGGATTAACATCTATAATCCCTGGTCATCACAATCACCATGAGTGTATTTTAATGCACCTCGCTCAAATGTGACATGCGGCAATACCCTCGCTTCAACATTTGGCGGCAAAGCATTAAAATCATCACTCCAGTATATACAACCACAATGAGTGTATTTTAATGCACCTCGCTCAAATGTGACATGCGGCAATACCCTCGCTTCAACATTTGGTGGCAAAGCATTAAAATCATCACTCCAATATATACAACCACAATGCATAATACATGATGTATATAAAATGTAGGTTACCGTTTCGTGTCTTTCAACCATGGCCTTAGCCCTTCGTGTCATAGCGTCCCTACATGAACAATCCCAAACCATGAGCATATGATAATCCATATTCATCACAATATGATTATAATGAGTAAATGCATAAACCATGAGTACAAAGTACTTCCTGTATCCCAATGCATTTCAAAATGCTCCCTTTGGTTGTCCCTGTGCAAAAACTCACAATCATAATCTACAGATTATATTATGATTCCATAGATGTCATGACATATAATTGTTCCACTATGATCACACATCATAAACGCACATAAGCAAAATAGTTGTGTCACACAGCACTAACTACATCATGCATAATTATGTGCTACTCATTTCCATCTATATGATCCTAGGCCCTCAACAGCCCCAAAGAGCAAACCACTGCTCTGATACCACTACTGTAAGGACCCCCGTGCCCTTAACCCGTTATTAGTGCATACAATCATGTTATCAAGGGGAAAGAGATTACATGTAACTCTAGCATGAAACACCATCTATAAAATTCCTTTCCATTAATCGTATAATGTCTAAACTTTCCCCAACATAATCCATAAACATAACATCCACCTTTATACATATACTAACATGCTCTCAATTCATTTTGCAATTCATAATTAATTGCATGCAACACATAAATGAAAAGAGAAAGGCCATTGCCTTCTTTATACAATCCATACACACATAATGCTGCTCACATGCGAGCATCGAATAAGTATGCGTGTATCTAATGTATAAAGTATCATGCTCAATACCGTCGCTGGTACCTCGATCCTGGAAGCACCTCAAATCCACAGCTCGAGCTCAATTCCAAGCCATCGATGTACCTAATAACCTGCCCCAACAGAGATAGCCCCACACGGGGTGAGCATACCAATATCCCAAATCCAATAATCACAATAACACAATTCATAATTTACAAAATGTAAATGCTATGAAATATAAAGGATGCTCCCTGGATGGTATCATCCTCATCCGGGATTCCTTGCACTGTCCCTGTTCTCAAAATAACTGAAACCATCAAATTCCCAAATGCTAGTTAATCATTACATTGATTAACAAATTCATTTGCCACATACCGATATCATAATCAATAATATCAAATCATTAAACAATGATTACAAGTATTCCACATATCTCACTTATGGTTCCATAGTTCTATTTCATTGCTCGCTCTACAATAGCGGCATTTCATTCTCACGCATGCTCAACAGCAGTGGCGTCATATCCGATGTTCTCTCAAAGGCGACAACATCCAATTAAACATAGGCATGCAATCACGTGCCCAAACACGTTCACAATTTCCAAACCTATCGTCCATCTATGATGATTACCAAAATAAAAGCCCCCGGCTAAGCATGCATAATACCCTAAATATTCCATTTGCAAGATCAAAAGTTAATTAATTACTCAATCGAGTATTTCATTTTTATTAATAAAATTTGGCTCCAATCATTCCCTTTTAAAAGTATAGCATTCTCATTGGAATGTAGACATTGCCCCGAAAATGGGTCACTTAAACCTTGATTCCAAAATCCCGACATTTTCCAAAATTTTCAAAAATCAAAGGGGAACAGTGCCGCGATCGATCGGCGCCAAGCCGCGATCGATCGCGAGTTCCTACTGCCCAAAAATATAAAGACCGCGATCGATCGGCGCCAAGCCGCGATCGATCGCGAGTTCCTACTGCCCAAAAATATAAGCCGTGATCGATTACCATTTAGCCGCAATCGATCGCCAACTCTAACTGTTGCCTCGCGATCGATCGGTGCAATATCTCGATCGATCGTGAGCACTATTCATCGCCTTCCCAAAATCAGCAACATGTCGCGATCGATCGCGACCTGCGGGTTTCCGAAAAAATTCGAGCTTTAATGGTGTTTTTTGTAAGGCCTCTCTACCTTAACAGTGTAAAAAAAAAATATAAATAGGGCTAACATGCATTAAAGACAGTTTATGGTTTCGGTTGTAGCCTTGAGCTAACAGGATTACAGGCCAAAAATAAAATTCCAAAAGCTATTACATTCCCAATAATGAATGTTAATACTATAGATTTACACTACTCCTAGAGTAGAGACTATCCAAAAATCCTGTATCCTATTTCCTTAATGCTCCTCGTAGCTCACTGCCTCAACCCGGCCCATAGCCCTCCAAGTCCAAAAGGTGTACCTACAGGAACAACTCACCATGAGCATATACATCACTATTCAACAAAATCCAAGCACAATAACATAAATAATTGCATGAGATATATATGTATGTATGCTCCCTGATTTACCACATTAGCACATTTTTCATTGTTGTTCCTGTTTCATAAACTCATGCACAAAATCATTAATCATAATATAATGATCGATACCACGTTCCAGTTATAACCACAATATTCCACATTAATCACTAGGAATGTGACTGTTCCGATCCTGTTACAACAACAGAATTTTAGGACCCATCGCTTCGACATATAGCGGCATCATATGATATCCCTCGCTTCGACAATGACAACGGCATGTACATCGCTTAGACATGACAGCGACAAATATCCTATTACCATCGCTTCATATGGCAGCGGCAAGTACCTCCCTCGCTCGTATATAACAACTACCGGAACAATCAAGCATTTCCCACCACATATAAATAAACACGACACTTGAGTCCACAATCATAATGCATCACCATTATCTCAATATATATCAACACATTTTGTAATCCACACTTGTCCAAGATATGTATATATAGCCAAAAGCGTAAGAACACATTTTACCGTCCGATGCCCGTACGTCTCACTATGTACCTTAGTCTCAAAAGTGGAGAAGTTGAAGAACTTTATCTCCTTGAATGTGACATCCCCGAAATGGTTTATTGCTATTTGGCTTTAAATTATGTTTACATGATTAATTATGTGGTAATTGATTATGTGTTGGGATTTATTTACCTTATGGAAATGCATGGTCATGTGGTAGGGTTGACCCGGGATTGCATTTTAGGGTGCATGTGGTGCATGTTGGGTAAATATTATGGGAAGCATGATTTATTTGCCTTGGTTAGCAATTTATGAGAAATCATGTGTTAATTGATATTATGGTGCATTTTGAGTAAATGCTTTAAAAAAATATCATGTTGGGGTGTTTTATACACCATGGAATTGTTTGGTATGCATTTTAAATAACCAACACCTTTTTATTACCCAAACCCCACTTTACATCCCTCACTTTTCACTTTACCAAAACAAACACCCAAACCCTTCTCTTTTCTTCACATTTTCGTTCTTGAGCTTTAAGGTGAAGAGAAGTTCTTGCAAAATCTTGTTTTGAGGAGATTGTTGGGTGATTTGAGATCCCCAAGAGGTATGGGTACCTCATGTGTTAATTTTGCAAGGTTTTATTTGAGTTTAGTTTGGTTTTAAAGGGTTTAAAATGGGTTGTGTTGGGTGTTGTGATTTTGGTAGTGTTTTGGTTGGATGTTGTTTATTTGAGTTTATGTTGATGTTTATGGGTGGTTTTGAGTTATTGGGTTTGATTTATGTTGGGGTATGTGGGTGTGTATGAGAAGGGGTTGAAGATGGGTGAATAGTGCCCAAATCCCGCTTGACCACAGCTCGGCGATCGATCGGCGATTTTCTCGCGATCGATCGCGAGCAACAGGGCTGAGGCAGTGAGCCTCAGCGATCGATCGCGAGCTTGGCGCGATCGATCGGCGAGGCCGCGATCGATCGGCGCTAGCTCCGCGATCGATCGCGGATTGTGCAATTTTGTTGCCCGAGACAGTGTGTTCTCGCGATCGATCGGGGCTTGATGGCGATCGATCGCGAGACACCAAAGATGGTGTTTTTGGGTGTTTTTGTGGGATTTTTGGTATTGGACTATTATTGGGTTCTAATATTGGTATTTGTGAATATGTAGAACCAACCCAGGTGGCAACGCAGCCAAGGAATTGAGGTCCAATCACATTCCACATTTTGGAAAGGTACGTAGTGGACGTACGGGCACCCAACGGTAACATGTATTTTATATGCTCATTGTTTATGCATTGTGGATGCGAGTATATATGTGGTATTGCATTGTGGATGCATATACATGTTGATTTATGCCATATGAGGTATTGCATTGTGGATGCATATACATGGTAATTTATGCATATTGATGTTAGATGCATATTATGATTATTGGATGCACATCCCATGAGTCGTGGTCATCCTTTGATGATTTTAATGCTTGCCGCTTTTTGTATTGGTTCCGCTAAATGTGAAGCGAGGGGTGGGAGCGCCGCATGTCACATTTGAGCGTGGTTGTCATATGGGGCGAGGAAAGGGTATTTGCCGCTCTCTGTGAAGCGAGGGGTGGGAGCGCCGCATGTCCATTGTAGCGAGGTTATCCTATGCCGCCCATATGAATATAAGCGAGGGGCATTAAAATACACTGTGATGGACAGACTAGGGAATGGTGACCAATATGTGGTACAGTTGAGATGGTATATGATATCATGACATGTTTTGGCCATTAAAAATAATCTGTGGATTATACTCATGAGTTATGGTACAGGGACAACCAAACGGGAAGCGTTTGAAATGCACGGGGAAACAGGAAGTGTTTCATTTTGATTATGCATTTACGCTTTATCTTCATATTGTGTTGAATATGAATGATTATTATTGCTCATGTTTGGGGGTTGTCCTTGTAGGTACCTTTTTGGCATGATAGATGGGCTTGAACGGGTTGAGACAGTGAGCTTCACGAGCATCTTTGGTAGATGAAAGGACAGGATTCTTTTGTATAGTGCCTACTCTAGGAGTAGCGTAAAACTATAGTGGACACATACATTTGTTTGAAATGTAATTAATCCTTTTGGTAGTCCTTTATTTTGGCATGTAAATGCTTAAGCTCATAGACTCAACTTGTTTACTCTACTCTGATCATTTATTTAGCTCTATTATGCCTTTATTCCGCACTTAAGGATTAGGGTCCTTACATTGAAGTTGTTGGTACCTGGGATGGTTCTCTTAAGGACTCCAAATCCTACCAAAGATCACTCAAATCAAGTTTTTGCAAGGATTTCCCTTCTTCCTTGGACCCAATTTCGAAAATGGGTAAGGGGTTAGGGTTGGGAGTGAATTTGGGAATTGGTAAAGTGATGGTAAGTTGGGGGTAGTGGGGGTATAAGGGGTTAGTTAAAAATTATACCCCAAACAATTAACATGATGTATAAAATACCCCAACATGATATTTTAAAAGCATTTTACCAAAATGCACCAAATTCCCATTTAAACACATGCTTCGCCAAATAATTATCAACCATCACAATTTAAACCATGATAATTAATTCCAACACATAATTTAATTATCACCATAATTAATCACATAAACATAATTAATGCTGTAGGGTCTTCCTACCTTAATATCATTTAGTACACATAAATTGGACAGAACATGCATTTATAACCTCTTAAGGGTTCCGGTTGTAGCTTGAGCTAAGGAGATTACAGGCCAAAATAAAGTTTTCAAAAGCTATTTAATTACATTCCCAATAAATAATGTTAAAGCTATAGATTTACACTACTCCTAGAGTAGAGACTATCAAAATCCTGCATCCTACGTTCATCATGCTCCCTTTAGCTCACTTCCTCAACCCGACCCTAGGCCCTTGGTCCAAAAGTGTACCTACAGGGATAACACATCGTGAGCATATACATATTTACTTAACTTTATATAAAAAGGCATACACTAATGCATAACATCTTAGTTAAGTAAAAGTTATTGGTCGTTCTTCAACTTCCTTTGTTATCCCTGACTCTTATTCATATATAAGGGTATCTTACCCCATTATATGGCATCTTACCATAATATAACCTTCGTGTGGCATCTTACCCAATCATATGGCATCTTACCATATCGTAAACATTACGTGGCATCTTACAACAGGGGCATCTTACCCACTCACATACTTTGGGTGGCATCTTACCACGTGGGCGTCTTACCCAATCATACACGTCGTATGACCTTATCATAAACTTCATCATCATAGATGTTATCATCAACATCATCATCATAAACATCATCATAAGCATCATCATCGTAACATCATCATAAGCATCATCATCATAAATATCATCATAACCATCATCATCATAACATTATCATAAGCATCATCGTCATAAACATCATCATAAACATCATCATCGAAAACATCATCTTAAACATCATCATCGTAAACATCACCTTAAACATCATCATCGTAAACATCATCATAATATGTAAGGGTATGGTTTACCAGTCCGATGCTCGTACGTCTCTTACGTACCTTAATTCCAAAAGAAGGAGAAATCGTAGACTTTATCTCCTTGAAGTCGTGGGTACCTGGGACGGTTCTACATAACCATACAAATTGATATTAGAAGCTAAATATAGTCCAATATCCAAAAATCCCACAAAAATATCAAAATTCCATTTTTTTACAGCTCGCGATCGATCGCTGCCCAGGCGCGATCGATCGCGAGATCGCACTGGACGAGGGGCAAAAATTCCTTCCTTGGCGATCGATCGTCACTTTTGGCGCGATCGATCGCCAGCCTCGCCGATCGATCGCCCAAGAGTGGCGATCGATCGCCAAATGCTACTGGCGGGCACTGGAGGCTCGCGATCGATCGCCAAGAACGGGCGATCGATCGCCGAGTGCTGTGCTTCGAAAATTCGCCATTAATGCTCATTTTTCAAGCTCTTCCTCATGCCACCCAAAACCAAACTTCTTAACAACTTCAATAACATTATAACCCAGTAAAACCAACATAAAACACTTCAAAAATCATACCCCAACCATAAACAACACATACCCAAACAAACCCACATAAAACATCAAAAACTTAACCCATTTCAACACCAAACATCATGAAACTTATAGGAATGGTTCCATACCTCTTGTAGGCTCCAAATCCTAGCAAAGATCACACAAACAAAGTTTTTGTGGAACTTTTCTTCTCCTCTTTTGGTGGAACTCGCAAAAGGGAGGGTTTGGGTTGGGAAGTGATTTTGGGGATTTTTAATAAAGTGAAAGATGTAGAGGGGTTAAAGTGGTGGGTAAGAGATTAAAAGGGGTTGTCTTAACTTACTTTTAAAAATGTACCCCAAACTTAACATGATGTATAAAATACTCTACTTGGTGTTTTAAAAGCATTTTACAACAATGCTCTAAACTTCATCTAAAATCACATCTTCCTCATATTTAATAATTAACACAATTAAATCATGTTAATATCTTAATACCCAACACATAAATTCATTAACACATGATACATCATATAAACATAATTAATGCCTTACTTGCAATTAATTAATTTCGGGGCATCACATTACTCCCCTACTTACAAGATTTCGTCCTCGAAATCGCATGCACTTACCCAAAAGAAACTAAACATAAATCATACCAGAAAATAGTTCGGGGTAATGCTGCATCATATGCCGCTCCGTCTCCCACGTAGCCTCCTCGACACCCCGACGATCCCACTGAACTTTGACCATCGGTATAACTTTACTTCGTAGTCTGCGATCCTCACGATCCAGAATTCTGACTGGTCGTTCAACGTAGGATACATCTGAGTCTAACTGCACTTCAGTAGGCTGTAAAACATGAGACGGGTCTGGCTCATACTTCCGTAGCATAGAAACATGGAAAACATCGTGAATTCCAGATAAAGACGGCGGTAGAGCCAATCGGTAAGCCAAAGTGCCGATACGCTGTAACACCTCATACGGTCCAACATACCTCGGGGATAACTTCCCCCGCATACCAAAACGAACAACGCCCCTGAAGGGTGAGATTTTCAAGAAGACCTTGTCTCCCACTTGAAATTCTAGCGGCCGTCGCCGCTTATTTGCATAGGCTGCTTGCCTATCTTGGGCCGCTTTCATCTTTAAGCGTATCATCTTAATCTTTTCCTCCATGTCCTTAATCATATCCGGTCCTCTGACCGCTTTACTCGTCAAGTCCTCCCAATACAGCGGTGACCTACATCGTCGTCCGTAAAGAGCTTCAAAAGGGGCCATTTGAATGCTCGCCTGATAGCTGTTATTGTATGAGAACTCTACCAGTGGTATAGATTCTTGTCACGGAGTATCAAACTCCAAAACACATGCCCTCAGCATATCTTCGAGCGTCTGTATAGTACGCTCCGTTTGGCCATCAGTCTGAGGGTGATAAGCTGTACTTAGTCTCACATCGGTGCCCAAAGCTGTCTGGAGACCCTCCCAGAAGTGAGAAGTAAACCTTGGGTCTCTGTCAGACACGATCGAGACTGGAACCCCATGCAACCTCACTACATCCCGTACATACAATTGGGCCATCTTTAGATACGTGAAAGTCATACTGTAAGGGATGAAATGAGCCACCTTCGTCAGCCTATCCACGATCACCCAGATCGCATCAAATCCAGAGGCCGACCTTGGCAAGTGGGTCACGAAATCCATAGATATATGCTCCCACTTCCACTTAGGTACCTCCAAGCTCTTCAGCTCGCCACCAGGCCTCTGTCTTTCTGCCTTTACTTGTTGGCAGATTAAACATCTCTTAACAAAACTGATCACATCACGCTTCATGCGTCTCCACCAGAATTGACCACTCAGGTCCTTATACATCTTTCTTCCTCCGGGGTGAATACTGAACCGACTACTGTGAGCTTGCTCCAATATTCCTTTACGTAGCTCTGGTGTATCTGGGACTACCCATCGGTTGCTCAGTCTTAATGAATCATCTTCAGCCACTCTAAACTTTGTTGGCTGACCTCGAAGTGCTATTGATGACCATCTCTGCACTTCATCATCCGACCTCTGGGCTTTCCTGATAGCCTCAAATACGTCTGGCTCAGCCAATAAGGTCGACACTCGCACCGGCGACGTGTCTACATCGAAGTCATAACCCAGATGGCAATAGGAAGTCATCAAAGCTGATAAACACATAACATCCTCAGCAGTGCTCTTCACCTTCCGACTTAAGGCGTCTGCTATTAAATTTGCTTTACCAGGATGGTACTCAATTTCACAGTCATAATCCTTGAGTAAATCCATCCATCTTCTTTGACGCATATTCAGTTCAGCACGAGCGAATAGAAACTTTAGGCTCTTATGGTCCGTAAAGATGGTAAACGTAGTACCATAAAGATAATGACACCAAATCTTCAAGGCGAAAATGATAGCCGCCAGTTCCAGATCATGGACTGGGTACCTGGTCTCATGAGGCTTCAACTGTCTCGAAGCATAGGCTACCACTTGTCTGTCTTGCATCAATACGCAGCCCAAACCCTGCAATGACGCATCCGTGTACAAGGCAAACCTCTTATCCTCAGACGGAATCACCAATACTGGCACTGTCGTCAAACGACGCTTCAATTCTTGGAAGCTTTCCTCACAAGCTTCGGACCAAAAGAATGGGACTCCTTTCTGAGTCAGCTGTGTCAATGGCTTAGCGATCTTAGAAAATCCCTCGACGAAACGTCGGTAATAACCTGCTAAGCCAAGAAAACTCCGTATCTCGGGTACAGAAGTGGGTGCTGCCCACTCCATCACAGCTTCAATCTTCCTGGGATCCACAGATATCCCTTGGCTAGATATGACATGGCCTAGGAATACCACGCTGTCCAATCAGAATTCGCACTTGCTAAGCTTTGCATACAACTGATGATCCCTGAGGATCTGAAGTACTGTCCTCAAGTGCCGTACATGATCTTCTTCGGTCCGAGAGTAGATGAGTATATCGTCAATGAAAACTATGACGAATTGGTCCAAAAATGGTTGGAACACCTTGTTCATCAAACTCATGAAAACAGCCGGGGCATTTGTCACCCCAAAAGGCATGACTAGGAATTCATAGTGCCCATACCTAGTCCTGAAGGCTGTCTTCTGAACATCCTCTTCTCTTACTCGAATCTGATGGTACCCCGACCTCAGATCGATCTTACTGTAGAGTCTCGTACCCTGCAACTGATCAAACAAATCATCGATCCTCGGGAGTGGGTACTTATTCTTCACCGTAGCTTTGTTCAGTTGTCTGTAATCGATGCACAAACGCATCGATCCATCTTTCTTCTTCACAAATAAAACTGGTGCTCCCCAGGGCGATACGCTAGGGCGTATATAGCCTTTATCAAGGAGCTCTTGCAACTGAATCTTTAATTCCCTTAGCTCCGCTGGTGCCATCCTATAAGGGGCACGAGAAATGGCAGACGTCCCCGGTAATAATTCAATCCCAAACTCGACCTCTCTCGTCGGTGGGAATCCGGGAATCTTTTCCGGAAAGACATCGGGAAATTCCGCCACTACGGGCACATCCTCAACTTTTGCTTCTTCTTTCTTTTCCGTAACATCAACGGCATATATGAGATAACCTGTATGGCCTCGTTCCAATAACTGTGCCATCTTGACAGCAGATATCAATGGAATTTTTGAGCGAGAACCATCCCCATAGAACGTCCATGGAATTCCCATATCAGATGTGAACCGTACTGTCCTCTGCCTGCAGTTCACAACTGCCTGATACCTGTTCAGAACGTCGATGCCCAGAATGCAGTCAAAATCTGACATTCCCAGAACAATCAAATCTGACCTTAGTTCTTTATCCTCAAAATAAATGAGGCCATTGTAGACGATCCGATCAGTAATCATACTTCTTCCAGCGGGGGTCGAGACTATAAGAGGTGTGGGCGACGGAGAAGTGCATATGTGGTGTCTTTCCACAAAACTTGTTGACACAAAAGAATGTGACGCACCTGTGTCGATCAATATAAAAGCAGGGTGCGTAAATAAAAGACACGTACCCGCTATAACCTCCTCCGGAGCCGCTGAAGCCTGCTCCCTTGTCAATGCATAGACTTGTCCTTGAGGTGGCCCCATGGGCTGACCTCCATGCTGACGCGGCACAAATGGGGGTCTGTGCTGTGCTGTCCTATCCGCAGGCCTCCCCGCAGGACCCTGTTGACTTCCCCTGTTGGGACACTGTCTAGCAAAGTGGCTCTTGTCGCCACAAACATAGCACCCTACACATTCTTTCGTCAGATGTGGTTGCCCACAAAGAGTGCATTGGATCTTCCCGGATCTGTCTCCCTGAGACTGCCCCCTTCCAAATGGGGCATCACTCCTTCGGTTCCCCTTCCATCTATTGTCAGACCTCTTACCACTGAACCTTGACGCCGATGTGTTTCCTCTTGATTTGAACTGCTCACCCCTTGGCTTCAAATTATCATGAGTGGGTTTCTGAGAGGGTGCCGACGGTGGTACAACATCAGGGTATGCACCCACTCCTAGTTCGGCCACCTCGGCCCGTGAGAGTGCATCGTCAAAACAAGTAGGGCCATAAGTGATCACCCTATCGTATAGCTCCGGCCTCAAACCTTTCATGAAATTCCTCATCTTTGCTTGTGTGCTCGTGGCAATGTGAGGCACATATCTGAGCAAGGAGCAAAACTGAAGAGCATAATCCGACACTGACATATTACCTTGCTTGAGGTGAGTGAATTCATCTTCCTTAGCCTGTCGTGCTGCAGCCGAGAAATAACGGTTCAGAAAGTGAGTTCGAAACATTTTCCAGTTAACTTCATGACCTTGAGCCTCTTGCTCTACCACAGTGGTCCTCCACCACATCAGCGCCTTCTTGGCCAACTGGAACTCTGCTAACCGTATCCATGCTGTCTTCGCACATGGGGCTGCCACAAAGATCTGCTCTATTCTTTCCAACCAGTCCTCAGCTCGTTCCCCAGTTTCGGTTCCTTCAAAGGTTGGGGGTCGGTAAGCAAGAAACTGAGTTAAGCTTAGCTCCCCTGGCAACAACTGTTGTTCGGCCGGTTCATCATCAAAAGCTGGCGGGGGTAGGGGATTCGTACGCCCCGCGCTTGCATTGACGCTCACTGCGTCACCTACCTCCACGTTTGCTGCCATACTGCAACACAAGGATTAACAACAAGATCCAAAAGCAGTTCGTATAATACTTTGTTAGATAAACAAAACATGTTAGCATAACATCATATACTTCATATGCAACTTATGCACAAAACATGTTCGAAAGTAAGCACCTAGCTAACTTATTGCTAAGGCTACCCTTCACTCATTCCCTGGTTATCTAACCACTGCTCTGATACAACTAATGTAGGGTCTTCCTACCTTAATATCATTTAGTACACATAAATTGGACAGAACATGCATTTATAACCTCTTAAGGGTTCCGGTTATAGCTTGAGCTAAGGAGATTACAGGCCAAAATAAAGTTTTCAAAAGCTATTTAATTACATTCCCAATAAAGAATGTTAAAGCTATAGATTTACACTACTCCTAGAGTAGAGACTATCAAAATCCTGCATCCTACGTTCATCATGCTCCCTTTAGCTCACTTCCTCAACCCGACCCTAGGCCCTTGGTCCAAAAGTGTACCTACAGGGATAACACATCGTGAGCATATACATATTTACTTAACTTTATATAAAAAGGCATACACTAATGCATAACATCTTAGTTAAGTAAAAGTTATTGGTCGTTCTTCAACTTCCTTTGTTATCCCTGACTCTTATTCATATATAAGGGTATCTTACCCCATTATATGGCATCTTACCATAATATAACCTTCGTGTGGCATCTTACCACATGGGCATCTTACCCAATCATATGGCATCTTACCATATCGTAAACATTACGTGGCATCTTACCACAGGGGCATCTTACCCACTCACATACTTTGGGTGGCATCTTACCACGTGGGCGTCTTACCCAATCATACACGTCGTATGACCTTATCATAAACTTCATCATCATAGATGTTATCATCAACATCATCATCATAAACATCATCATAAGCATCATCATCGTAACATCATCATAAGCATCATCATCATAAATATCATCATAACCATCATCATCATAACATTATCATAAGCATCATCGTCATAAACATCACCATAAACATCATCATCGAAAACATAATCTTAAACATCATCATCGTAAACATCACCTTAAACATCATCATCGTAAACATCATCATAATATGTAAGGGTATGGTTTACCGTCCGATGCTCGTACGTCTCTTACGTACCTTAATTCCAAAAGAAGGAGAAATCGTAGACTTTATCTCCTTGAAGTCGTGGGTACCTGGGACGGTTCTACATAACCATACAAATTGATATTAGAAGCTAAATATAGTCCAATATCCAAAAATCCCACAAAAATATCAAAATTCCATTTTTTTACAGCTCGCGATCGATCGCTGCCCAGGCGCGATCGATCGCAAGATCGCACTGGACGAGGGGCAAAAATTCCTTCCTTGGCGATCGATCGCCACTTTTGGCGCGATCGATCGCCAGCCTCGCCGATCGATCGCCCAAGAGTGGCGATCGATCGCCAAATGCTACTGGCGGGCACTGGAGGCTCGCGATCGATCGCCAAGAACGGGCGATCGATCGCCGAGTGCTGTGCTTCGAAAATTCGCGATTAATGCTCATTTTTCAAGCTCTTCCTCATGCCACCCAAAACCAAACTTCTTAACAACTTCAATAACATTATAACCCACTAAAACCAACATAAAACACTTCAAAAATCATACCCCAACCATAAACAACACATACCCAAACAAACCCACATAAAACATCAAAAACTTAACCCATTTCAACACCAAACATCATGAAACTTATAGGAATGGTTCCATACCTCTTGTAGGCTCCAAATCCTAGCAAAGATCACACAAACAAAGTTTTTGTGGAACTTTTCTTCTCCTCTTTTGGTGGAACTCGAAAATGGGAGGGTTTGGGTTGGGAAGTGATTTTGGGGATTTTTAATAAAGTGAAAGATGTAGAGGGGTTAAAGTGGTGGGTAAGAGATTAAAAGGGGTTGTCTTAACTTACTTTTAAAAATGTACCCCAAACTTAACATGATGTATAAAATACTCTACTTGGTGTTTTAAAAGCATTTTACAACAATGCTCTAAACTTCATCTAAAATCACATCTTCCTCATAGTTAATAATTAACACAATTAAATCATGTTAATATCTTAATACCCAACACATAAATTCATTAACACATGATACATCATATAAACATAATTAATGCCTTACTTGCAATTAATTAATTTCGGGGCATCACAAATGCCCAAATGCATATAATTATTTCGGGGTATCACAATTCTCCCCTACTTACAAGATTTCGACCTCGAAATCGCATGCACTTACCCAAAACGAAACTAAACATAAAAATACCTTATCTCCCACTTGGAATTCCAACGGTCGCCGCAGTTTATTAGCGTAGGCTGCTTGCCTATCCTGATCCGCTTTCATTTTCTGACGGATCACTTTGATTTTCTCTTCCATTTCTCGAATCAAATCCGGTCCCCGACCGTCTTACTAGTCAAATCCTCCCAGTACAACGGTGACCTACAACGTCGACCGTAAAGAGCTTCGAATGGAGCCATCTGAATGCTCGCCTGATAGCTGTATTATAAGAGAACTCTACTAGTGGCACTGAATATTGCCACGGAGTATCAAACTCCAATACACATGCCCTCAACATATCTTCGAGCGTCTGTGTGATGCCCCGAAATTGATTAATTGCAATTAAGGCATTAATTATGTTTATATGATTAATTATGTGGATAATTGATTTACGTGTTGAAATTAATTATCATGATGAAATGCTTAGTCACATTATAGGCATGACCCGGGGGTTACGTTTCAAGGTGCATGTTATGCATGATAGGAAATGGGGTTAACATGATTTAATTGTATTGATTGGGAATTATGAGGAAAACATGATTTAGTGGAAGTTTAATGCATCTTTGTAAATGCTTTTAAAATACCATGTTGGAGCATTTTATACATCATGTTAAGTTTGGGGTACAATTTTTAATTAAGTTAAAGTAACCCCTTTTTTAAATCCTCTACCCATCACTTTAACCCCTTTACCTTTCACTTTATTAAAAATCCCCAAATCACTTCCCAAACCCTACCCATTTTCTAGTTCCACCAAAAGAGGAGAAGAAAAGTTCCACAAAAACTTTGTTTGTGTGATCTTTGCTAGGATTTGGAGCCTACAAGAGGTATGGAACCCTTCCTTAAGTTTTTATGAAGTTTGGATTTGAAATGGGTTGATTTTGAAGTGATTTAAGTGGGTTTGGTTGGGTATATGTTGTATGTTGTTGGGGTATGATTTTTGAGGTGTTTTATGTGGGTTTTAGTGTGTTATGATGATGTTAATGTTGTAGAAAAGTTTGGATTTAAAGGGGTTGAAGTGGAGCTTGAAAAATGCTCAAAAATGGCGAATTTTCGATGTACAGAGATCGGCGATCGATCGCCCGTTTTGGGCGATCGATCGCGAGCCAGCAGTAGGCTCCAGAGCCATTTGGCGATCGATCGCCACTTTTGGGCGATCGATCGGCGAGGTTGGCGATCGATCGCGCCAAAAGTGGCGATCGATCGCGCCAAAAGTGGCGATCGATCGCCGAAGGCACAAAAAGTCAGCAACGGGCAGTGCGATCTCGCGATCGATCGGGGCATCTCAGCGATCGATCGCGAGTCACACAATTATGTGTTTTTGTTATTTTTGTGGGATTTTTTGGATATTGGACTATATTTAGCTTCTAATATCGATTTGTATGGTTATGTAGAACCATCCCAGGTACCCACAACTTGAAGGAGATAAAGTTCTACAACTTCTCCATTTTAGAATTAAGGTACGTAAGAAGCGTACGGGCATCGGACGGTAACACCCTCCTAACTATGACTATGTATTGATTGCATAAGTATATGATGATGATGCTTACGATGATGATTATGATGACGATGTTTATGATGATGATGTTTACGATGATGTTTATGATGATGATGTTTACGATGATGTTTATGATGATGATGCTTACGATGATGATTATGATGACGATGTTTATGATGATGATGTTTACGATGATGTTTATGATGATGATGTTTACGATGATGTTTATGATGATGATGCTTACGATGATGATTATGATGACGATGTTTATGATGATGATGCTTACGATGATGTTTATGATGATGATGTTTACGATGATGATTATGATGATGATGTTTACGATGATGTTTATGATGATGATGCTTACGATGATGATTGTGATAAGTAAGTTATGATGATGATGTTTACGATGATGATTGTGATAAGTAAGTTTATAACAATGTTATACGATGTTTTATAAAAGGGTAAGATGCCCATATAATAAGATGTCATACAATTTTATTATGTGGTAAGATGCCACGGGATAAGATGCCCATATGGTAAGAGACCACACGATGTTATTATGTGGTAAGATGCCACAGGGTAGATGCCCATATGGTAAGAGGCCATACGATGTTAATATGTGGTAAGATGCCATGGGGTAAGATGCCCATATGATAAGAGGTCATACGATGTTATGATGTGGTAAGATGCCACGGGGTAAGATGCCCATATGGTAAGAGGCCATACGATGTTATTGTGTGGTAAGATACCACGGGGTAAGATGCCCATATGCATGAAGGTAAATCAGGGTTAACAAGAAGAAGTTAACGAATAACCAGTAAATTACTTAACCAAGACTTCGTACATTTACTGTTGTATCTTGTTATGATGCATAAATGATGATATGTATAAGATAATACTTATATGATGATGATGTTATAAATGATGATATGTATAAGATGATAATGCTTATATGATGACGATGCTGTAAGACGACGATGTTTATAAGACGACGATTTTAATCATTCATGTCAAGAATTAATGATTATATGTATGGCTATGAAACAGGGACAACCAAGAAGGGTTTAATGTAATTAACCAGGAAGCATACGTTACCAATTACTTTCATGCATTTATTTATATGCCATTGCCCTATGATGTTAAGTAACGATATACATGCTCATGATGGGTTGTTCCTGTAGGTACACTTGTAGACTAAAAGACTAAGGGCCGGGTTGAGGCAGTGAGCTATGAGGAGCATGAAAGATGTTAGGATTCAGGATTTCTGGATAGTCTCTACTCTAGTAGTAGCTAAATTCTATCGCTTTAACATTCGTATTGAGAATTTAATTAATTGAGGTTGAAATTTCATTTTTGGCCCGTAATCTTATTAGCTCAAAGTTGCAACCGGAACCCTTAAGAGGTTATGAATGCATGTTTAGTCCATAATACGTGTATAATACGTCGTTAAGGTAGGAAGACCCTACAGTCTGTATGGTACGCTCTATCTGACCATCTGTCTGAGGGTGATAAGCTGTACTCAGTCTCACCCCCGTACCCAAAGCTGACTGGAGACCTTCCCAAAAATGTAATGTGAACCTGGGTCTCTGTCAGACATAATCGAGACTGGAATCCCATGCAAACTTACCACGTCCCGTACATACAATCGGGCCATCTTTAAGTATGTGTGCGACATACAATAAGGGATGAAGTGAGCCACCTTCATCAATCTATCCACGATCACCCAGATCGCATCATATCCCTAGGCAGTCCTTGGCAAGTGGGTCACGAAGTCCATAGATATGTGTTCCTACTTCCACTCCAGTATCTCTAAACTCTTCAACTCGCCACCAGGCCTCTGCCTCTCCGCTTTTACTTGCTGACAAATCAAGCACTTCTTGACAAAGGTGATGACGTCTCTTTTCATCCGCCTCCACCAAAACTGGTCACATAAGTCCTTGTACATCTTTCTCCCACCTGGATGTATGCTAAACCTGTTGCTATGAGCACGATGCAAGATCCCTTGACGAAACTCCGGTGCCCTCGGCACTACCCAACGGTTACCAAGCCTCAAAGAACCATCTTCTGCCACCCTGAACTTTGATGACTGACCCAGACGTAAATATGATAACCATCTCTGCACCTCAACGTCTGTCATCTGAGCTTTCCTGATAGATTCAAAGATGTCTGGCTCTGCCAATATGGTCGATACAAATACCGGTGATGTATCTACATCAAAGTCATATCCCAGATGACAACAGGAAGTCATCATGGCTGATAACTGAATAACATCCTCCGCGGTATACTTCACCTTCCTACTCAAGGCATCAGCTGTCAGGTTCACCTTCCCCGGATGGTACTCTATCTCATAGTCACAGTCCTTGAGAAAGTCCATCCATCTCCTCTGCCTCATATTCAGCTCCGCTTGGGTGAATAAGAACTTCAAGCTCTTATGGTCCGTATAAATGGTAAATGAAGTACCATATAGGTAATGCCGCCAAATTTTCAATGCGAAAATGATAGCCGCCAGTTCCAAATCATGAACTGGGTATCTGGTCTCATGAGGCTTCAACTGCCTCGAAGCATAAGCCACCACGTGCTTATCCTGCATCAGTACACAACCCAAACCCTGCAGTGATGCATCCGTGTACAAAGCAAACCTCTCGTTCTCCGAAGGAATCACCAGTACAGGTGCTGTAGTCAACCGGTGCTTCAACTCTTGGAAGCTCTGCTCACATGCCTCAGACCACAAGAACGAAACTCCTTTCCGAGTCAACTGCGTCAACGGCTTAGCAATCTTAGAGAATCCCTCGATGAAACGTTGGTAATAACCCGCTAAACCAAGGAAGCTCCGGATCTCGTGCACAGATGTAGGCGCAGACCAATCCATCACTGCCTCTACCTTCCTGGGATCCACAGATATCCCATTACTAGAGATCACGTGCCCCAAAAAACACCACACTGCTCAACCAAAATTCACACTTGCTGAGCTTGGCGTACAACTGATTTTCCCTAAGAATCTGAAGCACTACTCTCAAATGATTCTTGTGCTCTTCCTCACTCCAAGAGTAGATGAGTATGTCGTCAATGAACACTATGACGAACTGATCAAGGTATGGTTGGAACACTCGGTTCATCAAGCTCATAAAGACAGCCGGGGCGTTTGTCACTACAAACGGCATTACCAAAAACTCATAATGACCATAACGGGTCCGGAATGCTGTCTTCTGCACATCTTCCTCTCTAACTCGAATCTGATGGTACCCTGACCTCAAATCAATTTTACTATACAACCTCGTGCCCTGCAACTAATCAAACAAGTCATCGATCCGCGGAAGAGGGTATTTATTCTTCACTGTGGCCTTGTTCAATTGTCTGTAATCGATGCACAGACGCATCGATCCATCTTTCTTTTTCACAAATAATACAGGTGCACCCCAAGGTGATACGTTGGGGCGTATGTAACCCTTGTCAAGGAGTTCCTGTAGTTGCTCTTTCAACTCCCTTAACTCTGCCGGTGCCATCCTGTAAGGGGCACGAGAAATAGAGGGTGTTCCCGATAGTAATTCAATCCCAAACGCTACTTACCTAGCCGGTGGAAATCTGGGAATCTCCTCCAGGAATACATCGGCAAACTCCTCGTGTAAGGACCCCAAGCCCTTAAAACCTTGATTAGTGTATTAACCACTATGTGTGGTACATGCTTTCTATAAAATGTCAATCGGGAAGCTCTGATGATACTTAATCATTGCCTGTCAATAAAAGACTCATATGTTTGCCCTTTACCAACCCCTTGGTGCCACTTTTCACATTGTAAACTTTTACAAAAATTTGGGCAGAGTCTCCCCATAAATAGAGCTATCCCAAAACAGAGTACAACACATAACAAAATTCCCGGCCAGGGAACACATAATACTCAACAGAAAGCAGTAATACAAGTAGATTCCCAGCCAGGGAAGACACCACACATATGTCAACAAAAGTGGGTTCCAACCCACATAATACACCAATGACTCTCATATCATTCTAGCAATTCAACCTAATTGCATGCAACCTTAAATGAAAGAGAGAAAGGCTCATGCCTTTATATACAATCCATATACAAGTATAATCGTGCTCACATGCGAGTATCATGAATATGTATAAATCCTCAGGTGTATATATAGGTACTCTATACGATACCGTGCTCCATCAAGCCCTGGTACCACGATCCTGGGAGTACCTCAAATCAACAGCTCGAGCTCAGCTCCATAGCCATCGATGTACCTGTCCACCTGTCCCAACAGAGACAGCCCCCAACGGGGTGAGCATACCAATACACAAAATCCCATAATCATAATAATGAAATTCATAATTTACAACACAAGTAAATACTAATGAATTTAAATGATACTCCCTGGATGGCAACATCCTCATCCGGGATTCCGTGTACTGTCCCTGTTCTCACAACATCAAACTCATCAAATCTCATAAATCAGTAAATCAACGCATTGATTAACTCATCGCATGCCTAATCCTCGAATATCAACATATAGTGATTACAAATTCATTAAACATGCAATTACAGATATCACAATATCTAATACTGATTTCACAACCTTGCTATCAATCACAGATAGCTCAAATGCCTTAGCATTTATTTTACCAATCCTTCATTATACTTAGACATCTCAAGTGTCTTATAATGAATACATGAGTCTACAAACCTAGACATCTCAAATGTCTTATAATGAATACACGATTCTACGAACTTAGACATCTCAAATGTCTTACGAAGAATACATGATTTTACGATCATTCCCAGGCATCTCAAATGCCCTAATATAGTCAAATAAACCCAGTACCCCATATATCATGCAAGAGTCATCCTACTCTAGTGTCACGCACGCTACAAGCGGCGATATCAAGATTTGGGTCATTCCTTGGCTATATCAACATATATATATATAATCCTCATGCGCGATTATTCAATGAAATCAATTTTCATTATGCATTCACATATGCCTTAAAATATAGAAATGCTCGTACGTCGCACGTACCTTAAATTACCGAAGTCCGAGCCAAACCTTGCTCGAGTTCCATGCCCCGAGGAATGATGTGCTAACACGATAAATAATTCACAATTAATTACGAACATGCAACCCATGCTCAAGCACACCCATATCCCTCAAAATATTGTCAACACACGACAATTATCCTCTTAAAAGACCCGGGGCAGGGTACATGCAGGGAAGGAAATAAATGAGACAATATCGAAATTTGTTCAAGGATGCCCTACAAAAATCGAACCTTAATCTCACAATTTCGAACCCAATAAAATACCATAATTCATCTAAAATGTCAATTAAGCTATCCAAGCAAGAATCAACATCCCTTGACAAAAACTCCCCATTTTTCGAATTCAACCCCCTTAAAATCGAACCCAAACAAGCCTTTAAATCCCAACTCTTAAAATCCTTCAAATTCGAACCAAAGCTTCTCAATTCGATCTCAATCAAGCATCATAATACTCTTAAAACATGCAATAATCGATCCATTGCACGAATTAACACCCCTGCCAAAAACCCCCAAATTTTCGAAATCAAACCCTACAATTTTCGAAAATTATTTCGAACCAAAATCACCAAAATAAGCAGGGAAATGCACGAAAAAGAAGAACAAGGGGTAAGGGAGATTACCCAACGAAAATCGGAAGCAAAATCGTTCAAAATCGATGAACCCTAACTTTTGGGGATCGACGCCTTTCTGCCAAATTCGACTCCAGGACGCGACGAAACCTTCAATTGATAGAGGGGAAAGGAGCGCCTCGCCGAGACGACGCCGGCGGTAGGTCGCACGCGCCGAACGGCGGCGGGACGGCGGCTGGCGGAGCGCCTGAAGCGGCGGGGCAGGGGAGGTGACGGAAAATCGCACGTACAGGGGAGGAGAAGAGAATTGGGCTGAAAATGAAATTAATACAAAAATCTCGGGTTCAACTTGTATTTATAGCAAAAATACCCCGAAAAAATAATAGCCCCACAAATACATCATGATTCCTTAAAAATCATCTGTTTTCAAAAACTCTCTCTCTAACTCCAAAATCCCCTACCGGTGCTCACACAGCACCCGAGATTCCGAGACACATCAAAAACCCAACTCTTAGGTTTTACACCGTAATGTGAATACAATCTCAACCTCTGGGTCCAACGATCCCAACTGCCCAAATAAACGAGCCCAGAAGGCCCAACACCTCTCTTAAATTTCAAATCGCCACGTAAAACCACTTTAGGGATTATTAATACTCCGGGATTAACACCTATAATCCCTGGTCATCACAATATCCCCCACTAAAAGAATTTCGTCCTCGAAATTAGCACTGGTGTATCACGTAACACCCAGGCTGCACAACAACATGAAGCCATAACCTCGATTCCTGACCATATCAGAATCGTATTAATAAACGCGAGGATACTTACCTCTCATCAAACTCTGAAACAGAGCGACTTACCAAAACCAACATATCACCCAAGAGGTAAAACGTACCTCGATGCGGGTCATCCCAAAAGTCAGTCCCTCATGACTGCGAAACAACTGATACTTACGACTGTAGATCAGACAGTCATCCTTCGTTCTAATACAACAGTACGAACGCATCCTGAATGACACCTCAACCGTAAGAACGTTGACCTCGTGTCAAACTCTGGAGTGGAATAGACTTCCAAATCCATCATAACGTCAAAGAGCGTCAGCACAACTCAACGCTAACAGTCCAAAAGCAGTTAGTCAACTGAAACTGCAAGGATTCGAATCGCTCTTGATTCTATCGTAGATATCATCCAATGATATTTTACTATGACTTACGATGTCTAACATACATCGTTACGAGGGAAACACTAGTACAACCACGGTGTACCCATACCAAACCTGGTTTCCACTTTCAACTTCCTCCATCGAAGGAGTAGTCGCCTCATTGCAACTTACTTTGGGCAACTCACGGCCACAAATTCAAACAAAAGACATCTCACGAGATGTCCACCTCCGGATGTTCCAAGAATCACGTCCTGATCATAAATAACAACCGAGACTCCGCAGAGTTTAAAATTCTTAAGGGGCATGCAATAAACCCATTGCATCCTCAACGCTTGTGTCGTCAGCGACACTCAACCAATCCGAAATCCTGCCATCCCTTGAAAATCCTCGGATTTAACAATCCAAACTTGGGAAGGCTGTCGCATAACTCGAAGGAAAACACCAACAAGGGAAGTACCTTAACCCTCACAAGAAAATCCCTCTTCAAGGGAGTCAACTAACTTCACGATCATTACTCATAATCATCGTGCCATGGAGATTCCCAATCTCAAGGTGTTCCATATCTCATCAGAGATTTAACCATCCAAAAATAGCATAACTCTATGCTTAACAGAGAGGAAATCAATAACTGGCATCCGTATACTCACCGGTATACCTGCCTAAGCACTGATGTCGCATGCATACTCAATGCACTCGGCTCGGGTATCTACCACAGATCCCTAAGCCCCAAACACAACCGTCAATTCTGAGTCATTCCTTACTCAGTGGAGGAAGAAAATCGACGATTAACAATACACGGTGTGATTCCCAAAATCAACACCACTTGTACCAACTTACCGAATCTTTCAAAGATTCCCAAATAGGTATAATACTACCTCCTTCCTCGCAAGGGAAGTGCCATCGAACTCGAGATCCACAAGTCTCGAACCATCGTTCGGAAAAACTGGATACAATAACACCCATTGTATCCCAATACACGGGTTCCTTTAGATTGAGTCAATAACAACCTGATGACTCTCTTGTTGGTACTCCAACATCCTGAGCTGTCCCAGACAAGTCTCCAAGATTAAACATAAACGTATACACGTTTCAGCGAGGCACGCACAACCTCAAATGATGTGGTGACTACTAGAGTCCACCACGATCCACATCGCATCACCTTACGATTGCCAAACTTGGTTCCAACGAGCAGTGTAACGGCTCTAGCAAGCCCATCATGGTGCTACACACACGCGGCAGACAACCTAGTCTCTGCCTCTTTAGGTTTACCTCAAACCTACCAATAAGACGGACGTTTCCACATGGTATAACATACTATGGGAAGAAAACTCAATAGAGTAGTGGGTCTTTATCCAACACTCCTCAATGCCGATACACCCTGGACACTCCAATGTCCCTATGTACTTAACATAACCTGATCCTACTCCCTTAGGACACATCCTACACCCTCAAGGGTGGTGTGACCATGTCCACCACATGTCACATCGACAGAAAGCGAGTACCTTCCTCCATGATTACTCCTGTCGTCAAATCACATGGCCAAAGGCCATTCCAACGAGCATACCTCAAGGGTATCACCACTCGTAAAATGATCCCCCAATCGTAAGTTGCGGTACAATCACATGTACAACGCATCCAACCATTCCTCGAGCAATCCGCTCGGTATAAGGGTCACGTCCATCGGTGTCGCACACACCACCTTGTGCCCGGTACTGGCACCCAAGGCATACCACAGAATACGTATACTCAACGCATCGATCATCGTAACGATGATGCATGTCTAATAAGACATCCCCTACACCATCGTCATCGTCATCCTGTGACGACACATGCCAACTCATGGCATCTAAAACATTGCCAACTAGTGACGATACATGTACATCGGCGTATGTCATCCACTAACATGCTAGTAAAATAGGCATAATAAAACATGTATATCAATGCATGCCAGCTACAATAAAGCTACTAAAATAGCAATATCTCATACCTCATCGCTAGTGATATAGCGTCATACCTGTCTCCGTCGCTCAATAATAGTGCGTAATCAGCACCCATCGCTCGAAGGCGGCAAAAATCCTGTGCTGAGTACATAGCGGCAAGATCCCTCGCTATAGAATCGACGGTATGACACCTCGTCAGATAATAAGTGGCATGAAACCTCGCTATACCCTGAGCATGAATCATCGTCCACATAGTAGCGGAAAGAGGCATCGCTATCAATACACCTGGCGGAATGAACCATCGCCAATAGATATAGCGGAATGAACCATCGCTATAAATACACCTGGCGGAATGAACCATCGCCAATAAATATAGCGGAATGAACCGTCGCTATAAATACACCTGGCGGAATGAACCATCGCCAATAAATATAGCGGAATGAACCGTCGCTATAAATACACCTGGCGGAATGAACCATCGCCAATAGATATAGCGGAATGAACCATCGCTATAAATACACCTGGCGGAATGAACCATCGCCAATAGATATAGCGGAATGAACCATCGCTATAAATAAACCTCGAATCGAGTCACTTATCAGTAGTGTATTTCAATGCTTCTCACTACTCCATATAAGCGGAATCCTTCCTCGCTTCATATGGACCTTAGCGCAAGCATTGAAATCCTCACTAGGATAACCTGGACTCGTGAAATATCAATAGTGCATTTCAATGCTTCTCACCACTCCATATAAGCGGAATCCTTCCTCGCTTCATATGGACTTTAGTGTAAGCATTGAAATCCTCACTTTATATTTCACAATATACATATGCAAAACAATGCGTATCAACATGTATCATATCATAATGCACTATCTTATGCATACCTTGATTTACCTTGTGTTAAATGACTAACCACATAATACATGTTGCCCTTGGGATGCCCGTACATATGTATAATCATCATTCCTTTTCGTATTCCTTATTTCCTGTAACCTGCAACCATCAGGGTTAACAACAATAGCCATATACGCTATGCATCAACATTCAATACATAATAAAAACGCATTATATGAATGTATGGATATGCAATGTCATGACATTCTTTTTCCTTAAATCCTTATTTCATCCTGAGCCCTTATCATTAGTACATTTTAATGCTTCTTGCTACTCCAGGAAAGCGGAATTCTTCCTCGCTTCCACTGGACTTTAGCGTTGCTACTCCATGTAAGCGGGATTCTTCATCGCTTCCAATGGACTTTAGCGTTGCTACTCCATGTAAGCGGGACTCTTCATCGCTTCCAATGGACTTTAGCGTTGCTACTCCATATAAGCGGGACTCTTCATCGCTTCCAATGGACTTTAGCGTTGCTACTCCATATAAGCGGGACTCTTCATCGCTTCATATGGACTTTAGCATAAGCCATTAAAATCCTTACTAAGATAACTTTGACTCGTGAAATACACCTCTTATATTTCACAACATACATATGTAAAAACAGTGCACAATAACATATATCATAACCTCAATGCACCACTTTGCATTCATCATGTGTCAACAAGACAACGTAAAATACATGTTACCTCGGAAATATCCCTTTATCTGATTTTCTTAAAACCAGCTTCCTTGGCACATAACACACGGAGTGCCAGACATCCCCATAAATGTCATCCTATCGTGTTCCACACGATTCCTGCAACCACAATGGTTAGCAATACCACTTTTCATATCATAAGAGCACATAAACAATTTGCTATGTCATACAACATTAATGCCATCATGCATAAATATGTGCTATCAATAACTTCCTAGGCCCTTAACAGCCCCAATGAGCAACCACTGCTCTGATACCACTAATGTAAGGACCCCAAGCCCTTAAAACCTTGATTAGTGTATTAACCACTATGTGTGGTACATGCTTTCTATAAAATGTCAATCGGGAAGCTCTGATGATACTTAATCATTGCCTGTCAATAAAAGACTCATATGTTTGCCCTTTACCAACCCCTTGGTGCCACTTTTCACATTGTAAACTTTTACAAAAATTTGGGCAGAGTCTCCCCATAAATAGAGCTATCCCAAAACAGAGTACAACACATAACAAAATTCCCGGCCAGGGAACACATAATACTCAACAGAAAGCAGTAATACAAGTAGATTCCCAGCCAGGGAAGACACCACACATATGTCAACAAAAGTGGGTTCCAACCCACATAATACACCAATGACTCTCATATCATTCTAGCAATTCAACCTAATTCCATGCAACCTTAAATGAAAGAGAGAAAGGCTCATGCCTTTATATACAATCCATATACAAGTATAATCGTGCTCACATGCGAGTATCATGAATATGTATAAATCCTCAGGTGTATATATAGGTACTCTATACGATACCGTGCTCCATCAAGCCCTGGTACCACGATCCTGGGAGTACCTCAAATCAACAGCTCGAGCTCAGCTCCATAGCCATCGATGTACCTGTCCACCTGTCCCAACAGAGACAGCCCCCAACGGGGTGAGCATACCAATACACAAAATCCCATAATCATAATAATGAAATTCATAATTTACAACACAAGTAAATACTAATGAATTTAAATGATACTCCCTGGATGGCAACATCCTCATCCGGGATTCCGTGTACTGTCCCTGTTCTCACAACATCAAACTCATCAAATCTCATAAATCAGTAAATCAACGCATTGATTAACTCATCGCATGCCTAATCCTCGAATATCAACATATAGTGATTACAAATTCATTAAACATGCAATTACAGATATCACAATATCTAATACTGATTTCACAACCTTGCTATCAATCACAGATAGCTCAAATGCCTTAGCATTTATTTTACCAATCCTTCATTATACTTAGACATCTCAAGTGTCTTATAATGAATACATGAGTCTACAAACCTAGACATCTCAAATGTCTTATAATGAATACACGATTCTACGAACTTAGACATCTCAAATGTCTTACGAAGAATACATGATTTTACGATCATTCCCAGGCATCTCAAATGCCCTAATATAGTCAAATAAACCCAGTACCCCATATATCATGCAAGAGTCATCCTACTCTAGTGTCACGCACGCTACAAGCGGCGATATCAAGATTTGGGTCATTCCTTGGCTATATCAACATATATATATATAATCCTCATGCGCGATTATTCAATGAAATCAATTTTCATTATGCATTCACATATGCCTTAAAATATAGAAATGCTCGTACGTCGCACGTACCTTAAATTACCGAAGTCCGAGCCAAACCTTGCTCGAGTTCCATGCCCCGAGGAATGATGTGCTAACACGATAAATAATTCACAATTAATTACGAACATGCAACCCATGCTCAAGCACACCCATATCCCTCAAAATATTGTCAACACACGACAATTATCCTCTTAAAAGACCCGGGGCAGGGTACATGCAGGGAAGGAAATAAATGAGACAATATCGAAATTTGTTCAAGGATGCCCTACAAAAATCGAACCTTAATCTCACAATTTCGAACCCAATAAAATACCATAATTCATCTAAAATGTCAATTAAGCTATCCAAGCAAGAATCAACATCCCTTGACAAAAACTCCCCATTTTTCGAATTCAACCCCCTTAAAATCGAACCCAAACAAGCCTTTAAATCCCAACTCTTAAAATCCTTCAAATTCGAACCAAAGCTTCTCAATTCGATCTCAATCAAGCATCATAATACTCTTAAAACATGCAATAATCGATCCATTGCACGAATTAACACCCCTGCCAAAAACCCCCAAATTTTCGAAATCAAACCCTACAATTTTCGAAAATTATTTCGAACCAAAATCACCAAAATAAGCAGGGAAATGCACGAAAAAGAAGAACAAGGGGTAAGGGAGATTACCCAACGAAAATCGGAAGCAAAATCGTTCAAAATCGATGAACCCTAACTTTTGGGGATCGACGCCTTTCTGCCAAATTCGACTCCAGGACGCGACGAAACCTTCAATTGATAGAGGGGAAAGGAGCGCCTCGCCGAGACGACGCCGGCGGTAGGTCGCACGCGCCGAACGGCGGCGGGACGGCGGCTGGCGGAGCGCCTGAAGCGGCGGGGCAGGGGAGGTGACGGAAAATCGCACGTACAGGGGAGGAGAAGAGAATTGGGCTGAAAATGAAATTAATACAAAAATCTCGGGTTCAACTTGTATTTATAGCAAAAATACCCCGAAAAAATAATAGCCCCACAAATACATCATGATTCCTTAAAAATCATCTGTTTTCAAAAACTCTCTCTCTAACTCCAAAATCCCCTACCGGTGCTCACACAGCACCCGAGATTCCGAGACACATCAAAAACCCAACTCTTAGGTTTTACACCGTAATGTGAATACAATCTCAACCTCTGGGTCCAACGATCCCAACTGCCCAAATAAACGAGCCCAGAAGGCCCAACACCTCTCTTAAATTTCAAATCGCCACGTAAAACCACTTTAGGGATTATTAATACTCCGGGATTAACACCTATAATCCCTGGTCATCACACCTCGACTACGGGTATATCCTCGACCCTTAACTCTTCCTTCTTTTCAGCAACATCAATGGCATAAATAAGATAACCCATATGCCCACGTTCCATTAACTGAGCCATCTTGATAGCCGATATCAGTGGGATTTTTGAGCGGGAACCATCCCCATAAAAAGTCCACTGAACCCCAAAATCAGATCTGAACCGAACTGTTCTCTGTCTGCAGTCCACCACTGCCTGATACATGTTCAGTACATCAATGCCCACAATGCAGTCAAAGTCTGACATTACCAGAACAATCAAATCTGACTTCAACTCATTGCCCTCAAAATAAATGAGTCCGTCAACAACAAACCGATTAGCAATCATACTCTTTCCAGCGGGTGTCGAGACCAGAAGAGGCGTGGGCGACAGAGACGTGCATATGCGGTGCCTCTCCACAAAACTCGTCGACACAAAGGAGTGTGACGCACATGTGTCTATCAAAATAAAAGTAGGGTGCGTAAATAAATGACACGTACCCGCTATCACTTCCTCTAGAGCCGCTGTAGCCTGCTCCCTGGTCAGAGCGTACACTTGCCCTTGAGGTGGCCCCAACGGCTGACCTCCCAAAGGTCTCAGTGCAAACGGCGGTCTTTGTTGCACTGCCCTGTCTAAAGGTCTCCCCATAGTGTTCTGTTGTCCTCCCCAATTAGGACATTCTCGAGCAAAGTGGCCATGCTTACCACATTCAAAACAAGCAGAACACTCTTTCACCGAGTGGGTCCCCCGCAAAGGAAACATCTAACTCTCCCATAATTACTTGCTTGTGACTGTCCCCTATTTGACGGGCCGTTATTCCCACGATTTCCCCTTCCACGCACATCAGGCTGTCTACCACTGAATCGGGAAGCTGATGAGTTCCCCTTGGCTTAAAATGGTCGCCCCTTGGTTTCAAGTTTTCTGGGGTCGATCTCTGTGGTGGTGCTGGAGATGGCGCTACAGTCGGATATGCACCCACTCCCAATTCTGCCAGCTCGGCTTGTGCAAGGGCGTCATCAAAACAAGTAGGGCCATAAGTGATCACCCTATCATACAATTCAGGCCTCAAGCCTTTCAAGAAGTGCCTCATCTTTGCTTGAGTATTTGTGGCGACATGAGGTACATATCTGAGCAAAGAACATTAGAGCATAGTCTGACACCGGCATAGTACCTTGCTTTAGGTTCGTAAATTCATCCTCCTTAGCTTCCCGTGCAACAGCCGAAAAGTACCGGGTTAGGAATCGAGTTCTGAACAGCTTCCAGTTTATTTCATGACCTTGAGCCTCCTGTTCTATCACCGTGGTCTTCCACCACATTAGTGCCTTCTTGGCCAGTTGGAATTCTGCTAACCTTATCCAGGCCGACTTCGCACAAGGAGCCGCCACGAAGATTTGCACCATCCTTTCTAACCACTCTTCGGCCTGTTCCCCTGTCTCAGTTCCTTCAAACACCGGGATTCGGTATGCAAGGAATTGAGTCAAGTTCAGTTCCCCGGGCAACAACTGCTATTCAGACGGTTCTTTGCCCAAAGCTGGCGGTGGTAGATGATTTGTACGCCCAGCACTTGCATTAACACTCACTGCGTCTCCTATATCGATATTTGATCCTATGCTGTAACACAAGGGTTAACAATAACACCAAAAACAGTTCATATAATACGTTGTTAGATAATATGAGTAACAATAACCAAAACATGTTATTATAACATTTATATACTCTATATGCACTAAACATGTTTAAAAAGAGCACCTAGCCAACCTATTGCTAAGGCTACCCTTCACTCATTCCCGGGTTCTCTAACCACTGCTCTGATACCACTAATGTAAGGCCTCTCTACCTTAACAGTGTAAAGAAAAATATAAATAGGGCTAACATGCATTAAAGACAGTTTATGGTTCCGGTTGTAGCCTTGAGCTAACAGGATTACAGGCCAAAAATAAATTTCCAAAAGCTAATTAATTACATTCCCAATAATGAATGTTAATACTATAGATTTACACTACTCCTAGAGTAGAGACTATCAAAAAATCCTGTATCCTAATTCCTTAATGCTCCTCGTAGCTCACTGCCTCAACCCGGCCCATAGCCCTCCAAGTCCAAAAGGTGTACCTACAGGAACAACTCACCATGAGCATATACATCACTATTCAACAAAATCCAAGCACAATAACATAAATAATTGCATGAGATATATATGTATTTATGCTCCCTGATTTACCACATTAGCACATTTTCATTGTTGTTCCTGTTTCATAAACTCATGCACACAATCATTAGTTCATAATATAATGATTGATACCACGTTCCAATTATAACCATAATATTCAACATTAATCACTAGGAATGTGACTGTTCCGGTCCTGTTACAACAGCGGAATTTTAGGACCACTCGCTTCGACATATAGCTGCATCATATGATATCCCTCGCTTCGACAATGACAGCGGCATGTACATCGGTTCGACATGACAGCGACAAATATCATATTACCATCGCTTCATATGACAGTAGCAAGTACCTCCCTCGCTCGTATGTAACAACTACCGGAACAATCAAGCATTTCCAACCACATATAAATAAACACGACACTTGAGTCCACAGGCATAATGCATCACCATTATCTCAATATATATCAACACATTTCGTAATCCACACTTGTCCACGATATGTATATATAGTCAAAAGCGTAAGAACACATTTTACCGTCCGATGCCCGTACGTCTCACTACGTACCTTAGTCTCAAAAGTGGAGAAGTTGAAGAACTTTATCTCCTTGAAGTTGTTGGTACCTGGGATGGTTCTCTTAAGGACTCCAAATCCTACCAAAGATCACTCAAATCAAGTTTTTGCAAGGATTTCCCTTCTTCCTTGGACCCAATTTCGAAAATGGGTAAGGGGTTAGGGTTGAGAGTGAATTTGGGAATTGGTAAAGTGATGGTAAGTTGGGGGTAGTGGGGGTATAAGGGGTTAGTTAAAAATTATACCCCAAACAATTAACATGACGTATAAAATACCCCAACATGATATTTTAAAAGCATTTTACCAAAATGCACCAAATACCCATTTAAACACATGCTTCGCCAAATACAATTTAAACCATGATAATTAATTCCAACACATAATTTAATTATCACCATAATTAATCACATAAACATAATTAATGCCCAAATGCATATAATTATTTCGGGGGTATCAAATTTTCACACCCAAACTCAAAACCAACACCCCACACACCCTCAACACCTCAAATACACAATTTAAAACCTATCAAAGCTCCAAAAACTCAACTTTGGATTTTTATCAAAAACCCCCAATTCTCAAATCCAACCCAAAACTCAACCATTTAGCACAAAACTATAATCAAATCGAAGCTAAAGGTGAGGAGAAGAAGATTACCAGCCTTTCTTCAAGAAATCGGGCTCCCAAGACGAGCCCGCATCGATTTGTTCCCAAAAGGAAAAGAGGGGAAGGGTTTGGGGTGAGGGTAAAGAGGCGTGAGGGAGAGGAAAGAGGGAAATGATTCCGTATAATGACGGAATACAGAGCCATTTGGTATATATAACACTCTGGCTCCAAAATACCAATACTTCCACAACTACATCATGATTCATTAAAAATCATTTGTTTTCAATAATTATCTCTCCAACTCAAATTCCATCACCAGCCCCAGTACAAAGTACTCCTGACCCCAGATTCCACCAAAAACAAAATTCCAAGGTTATCACCACGATGAGAATACAATCTCAACCCTTGGATCCAATGACTCCAAAACCGGATTTAAAATCCCACACCGGGATTAACACCAATAATCCTCGGGCATCACAGGAACAAACCTATGGGGGCAGCGTATTGCTAGCCATGTATTGTTGCAGTGATATAGTGTGCTTGTTGCCCCCATTACACTGCTAGCTAGAACTGAGTTTAGTGAATCGTACGGTGATACGATTAGGGTTTATGGTAGACTCTTGTAGTCTCTATGTGGCATGATGTTTGAGGCAGGGAATACCTCACGGGGACGTTATACGTCAAATGTTTCGAGGGACTCGTACCAGGACCACTCAATTCTGTTGGGAGCACCAACGTGAGTGTCGGCAAGTCGTTGTTAGCTCTGGTTGAGAATCCTTGCATATGGGATGCAATGGGGGACACAATTGGAATTGTGGGATATAGCTAGTGGGGTAACACTACTATATTGATTTTATCTCTTAGAGAGATTTGGATTGTACTGTCATGGAGACAGCTGGTTTTGATTGAGGGCTGATTGTAAATCAACCGGGGTAAGCCCTACTAGTGTTGGACTAGGTGATGGCTTCGTACTTCCGGTGAGACGCTCGAGGAGACGTCTCTGAGGAAATGCTCGAGGTTGTGAAGTACTATGGTATTAGTACGGAGCATTGTTAGAACGAGTATATGTTGTGTATACGATTTTCAATTTGATAATAGTGGCTTTGATTCACTATTCTGAACCAGTCATGTATTTTGTTGGTTCCGGGATATATTTTGGTATAAATATACCCAGTTTCCGAACGGTGGTTCGAGGTTGGAGGGTCATGGATTCATGACATTTTCCTTGTGAGGAAGGTGGTACTGATATACCTACCGGTTGGTAATCTTTGGGAGATTCAATGAGTCGGTTTGTGTGGTGTTGATGTTGGAATCACAGTGAGAATAGCTAGGGATTGACAGTTGGTTTTGGCACTTTGGGTATGATTGGAGATACCCGAGTCTATTGCATTGAGTATACTTGGTTTGATGAATCTCCGGTGAGAGATTGTGGCACCTGGAAATCGGTAATAACGATGACACGATGTATTCTGAAGAATAATCGTGAGGTCCGGTTGACTTCCCCTGAGGAGGGATTGTCATGTTTTGGAACCATGGAAATTCTTGTTGGATAATTCGATAGCCTCCCTGTTTTAGGATTGTTGAATCCCAGGATAAACGAGGGATGGCCAGGATTCGGATTTGTTTAGTGTCGTGGTTGACACGTGTGGCGGGAATGCAATTGATTATTCTTCCATGTCCTTTCGAGAACTCAAGACCTTGTGGAGTCTCGATGGTGTATTTGGACCAAGATATGATTCTTGGGACACCCGGATGTAGACATCTTTAGAGATGTGTTTTGAGTTGATCAGTGGTCGTGTTGTTGCCCAATCCACGTTGCAATGTGGTGCAACTACTCCTTTGATGGAGATGGATTTGGGAAGCGGAAGACGGATGTGGTATAAGTACATTGTAGTGTACTGGTGTTTTCCTTGGTAACGATGTATGGTTAACATCTTAGGATAAAGCAGAAAGATATCATCGAGGCGATATCTATTTTGGAATCATGAATGATTCGTTTGATTTGCAGTTAGGTTTGGCTGACTGCTTTAGAGACGGTTTGTGATGACCAGGGATTATAGATGTTAATCCCGGAGTGTTAATAACCCCTAAAGTTGTTTTACGTGGCGATTTGGAGTTTAATCGAGGTGTTGGGCCTCCCGAGCTCGTCTATTTGGGTAGTTGGGATCGTTGGATCCCGAGGTTGAGATTGTATTCTCATTCCGGTGAAAAACCTATGAGTTGGATTTTTAGTGTGACTCGGGATCTCGGGTGCTTTGTGTGGGCACCGGTAGGGGATTTTGGAGTTAGAGAGAGAATTTTTGAAAACAGATGATTTTTAATGAATCTTGATGTATTTGTGGGGCTATTACTATTTCGGTGTATTTTTGCTATAAATACCAGTTGAACCCGAGATTTTAATTATTGGAACCATTTTCCCCACCTTCCCTCTCTCTCCTCGCGCACGCTGCTTTCCCGATCCCCTTTGACCCACGCAGCTTCAGGCCGTGCGCCCGCCGCCGTCCGGGCGCCATCCGCCGCGTCCGACCTACCGTTGGCTTCGTCTCATCCAGGCGCACCTTCCCATACCAACAATTCGAATTTTCGTCGCGTTTTGGGGTCGGATTTTGCAGAAGACGCCGACGCCCAAATTTTAGGGTTCTTCGATTTTGAACGTTTTCCTTCCGATTTTTGATTGGGTAACCTCCCTTACCCCTTCTTCGTCATTATCGTGTATTTCCCTGCCATTTTTGTGTTCAATTAGTTCGAATTCTTGCTGTTGGTGTGAGGGTTGGTTCGAATTTTTGGATGTGTGCGTGAGGTGGGTTCGAAAATTGGGGTTTTTGGCAGGGGGTGGTAATTCTTGTTATGGGTCGTTTATTACATGTTTTAGATGTATTATGGTGCTTAGTTTGGGTTCGATTTGTGTTGTGAAGGTTCGAAAATTTGTGGGGAGTTCTTGAGAAATTTTCATAATGGTTGATTGTCGTGTGTTGACAATATTTTTTGAGGGTTATGGGTGTGCTTGAGCATGGGTTGCATGTTCGTAAATAATTGTGAATTATTTATCGTGTTAGCACATCGTTCCTCGGGGCATGGAACTCGAGCAAGGTTTGGCTCGGACTTCGGAGATTTAAGGTACGTGCGACGTACGAGCATTACTTTATATGAGAGCATTTGTGAAATGCATAATGTATTTTGATTGCATTGAGGGTTGTGCGTATGGTTATATATATGTGTTGATATAGTTATGGAACGACCCAACCTTGACATCGCCGCCACAAGCGTGCGTGATACTAGAGTAGTATGACCTTATAAGAGATATGGGGTACTGGGTTTATATGACTATTGTAGGGCATTTGAGATGCCTGAGAATTATCGTGGAATCATGTATTCATTATAAGACATGTGAGATGTCTAATTATAATGGAGAATTGGTAAAATAAATGCTAGGCATTTGAGCTATCTGTGATTGGTAGCAAAGTTGAAAATCAGTATTAGATATCGAGATATCTATATTTGTATGTATAATGAATTTGGAATCATTAATTATTGATACTTGAGATCAGGCATGCTATGAGTTAAATCAATGTGTTGATTTACTGATTTTTGAGATTTGATGAGTTTGATGATTGTGAGAACAGGGACAGTACACGGAATCCCGGATGAGGACGTTGCCATCCAGGGAGTATCATTTAAAATTCATTAGTAATTACTTTTGTTGTAAATTATGAATTTCATTATTGTGATTATGGGATTTTGTGTATTGGTATGCTCACCCCGTTGGGGGCTGTCTCTGTTGGGGCAGGTGAACAGGTACATCGATGGCTTTGGAGTTGAGCTCGAGCTGTTGATTGGATGTACTCCCAGGATCGTGGTACCAGGGCTTGATGGAGCACGGTATCGTATAGAGTACATATATACACCCGAGGGTTATATACACATTTATTATGCTCGCATGTGAGCACGGTTATACTTGTATATGGGTTGTATATAAAGGCATGAGCCTTTCTCTCTTTCATTTTATGTTGCATGCAATTAGAGGTAGAATTGCTAAATGATATGAGAGTCATTGGTGTATTATGTGGGTGTTGAAACCCACTTTTGTCGTCATATGTGTGGTGTCTTCCATGGCTGGGAATTTACTTGGTATTGCTGTATTCTGATGAGTATTATGTTTTCCCTGGCCGGGAATTATGTTATGTGTTGTGCTTTTATTTCGGGATAGCTCAATTTACGGGGAGACTCTGCCCAAATTTTTATAAAAGTCCACAATGTAAAAAGTGGCAAAATGGGGATGGTAATGGGCAAACTCTATGAGTCTATTTGTTAGTAGAGATGATCTTATAACGTTGAATATTAAAGGAATTTTGTAAGCATCATCTGAGTTTCCCGATTGATTTGTATAGAAGCATGTGCCACACATAGTGGTTAATACACTAATCAAGGGTTAAGGGCTAGGGGTCCTTACATTAGTGATATCAGAGCAGTGGTTGCTCTTTGGGGCTGTTAAGGGCCTAGGGAGTTATTGATAGCACATATTTATGCATGATGACATTAATGTTGTATGACACAACTAGTTGTTATGTGCTTTTATGATATGAAAAGTGGTGTTGCTAATCATTGTGGTTGCAGGAATCGTGTAGAATGTGATGGGATGGCATTAATGGTGATGTCTGGCACTTCATGTATTATGTGTTAAGGGATCTGATATTGTAGGAAAATCAGGAAATGTGAGACGTACGGGCTTCAGACGGTAAAACGTGTTACACATTTGATTATGTTTATCATGGATAGTGAACCCTTACATGTGATGATATATGTGACATGATAGTGATATATTGTGATAATGGAACCAAATGTTGTGTTTGATTATTGTGGTAGAATTGATGAATGTTCCGGTAGCCTTTATCTCCGAGCGAGGGAGGTACTTGCCGCTGTCATGTCTAAGCGAGGTAACATGCCGCTGTCATTGTCGAAGCGAGGGGTCCTAAAATTCCGCTGTTGTATTGGGACCGGAACAGTCACAATTCTAGTGATTAATGTGGAATATTGTGGTTATAACTGGAACGTAATATCGATCATTATATTGTGAACTGTGGTATTAACCTGGATGCAGGTACATGGAGCTAGTGGAAGTTCCGGTAGTTGTTATATTCGAGCGAGGGAGGTACTTGCCGCTGTCATATGAAGCGATGGTAATATGATATTTGCCGCTGTCATGTCTAAGCGAGGTAACATGCCGCTGTCATTGTCGAAGCGAGGGATATCATATGATGCCGCTATATGTCGAAGCGAGGGGTCCTAAAATTCCGCTGCTATAACAAGACCGGAACAACCACATTATCGATATTAATAGCGATGTCTCATTCCGCTATGTTGGTTGGCGATGGTTCATGCCGCCAAGTGTATTGATAACGATGTCTCATTCCGCTATGTTGGTTGGCGATGGTTCATGCCGCCAAGTGTATTGATAGCGATGTCTCATTCCGCTATATTGATTGGCGATGGTTCTTGCCGCCGGATATATTGATAGCGATGTCTCATTCCGCTATATTGATTGGCGATGATTCTTGCCGCCGGATATATTGATAGCGATGGCTCATTCCGCTATATTGATTGGCGATGATTCTTGCCGCCGGATGTATTCATAGCGATGGTTCGTTCCGCTATTCCATTGGCGATGACTTATGCCACCGGGTGTTCATAGCGATGGTACATTCCGCTACATCTATGGCGATGGTTCATGCCGCCAGATGTCTATAGCGATGTGTTATGCCGCTGACTCTATGACGAGGGATTATGCCATTGATTCTGTAGCGACGGTTATGCCGCTATGTACATGACGCTGGATTACGCCACCTACGAGCGATGGGTGCTGATTGCGTACCACTGTTGGATGACGGAGACAGGTATGCCGCTATATTGTTAGAAATGAGGTATGGCATATTACTGTTTAGTTAGCACTATTGTGGATATCATGTGTTAATTTACTTATGTTGTCATGTGTTTGACGATGAGACTATAGACGTCGTGTATCGACATATACCGTCACGAGTCGACAATATATTTCAAAGTCGTATGTTGACAGGTACCGTCACGGGATGACAATGACATAGTGGATGTTCTATGTAGACGTATAGCGTCGTTTTGATGGTTAATACAATTATGTTATGTATTTGGTTGTATGATTTGAGTGCCGATGGTGAGCACATGGTAGAGTCTGGGTTACTAGTTGACGAGACCTTTTTGCCGAGCAGGTTTGCTCGGTGGAGTATTGGATGTATTGTACCGGTAAATGTACCATATCATGTTATAGAGGTAAATATTTGTCGAGCAATGATACCCTTGGGTATGCTCGTTGGTTTGGCTAGGGCCAAGTGATTGGTGGTAAGAGTAGCCATTGAGGAAACTACTCGCTTGTGTTGTGATGTAGGGTAGACATGGTTACACCCACCCTGAGGGTGTGGGATAAGTCTTAACGGATTATGATTGCATCATAAGTGAGCAAGGACACCGGGTTGTCCATTGTGCTTGGTATTTTAGAGATATGTTGGGCGATGACCCATTACTCTAACGGTTTGTACGGTATGGCATACCGAGATGGAACATATGGTTTGTTGGTGGGCTTGATATGAGCCTATGGAGACAGCGCTTTGCTAGCCAGATATCGTGGTAATGGTATAGTGTGATTGTTGGAGCCATTATACTGCACGTTGGAACCGAGTTTGGTGAATCGTATGATGATACGATGAAGACTTTTGGCAGGCTTTTGATTGTCCCTTTGTAGCATGATGTTCGAGGCATGTGACACCCCATGAGATCGTTTATACATCTATTGTTTTGAGGGACTTGTCTGGGACAGCTCATAATTTTGGAGTACCAACAAGAGAGTCATCAAGTCGTCGTTGACTCGATCTGGGGAATCCGTGTACTTGGGATGCAATGGGTGTTATTGTATCCAGTTTTTCCAAACGGTGGTTCGAGACTAGTGGATCTCGAGTTCGATAGCACTTCCCTTGTGGGGAAGGAGGTAGTATTATACCTATTTGGGAATCTTTGAAAGATTCGGTAAGTTGGTACGTGTGGTGTTGATTTTGGGAATCACGCCGTGTTGTTGATCGTCGATTATCATCCTCCTCTGGATGGGAATGACTCAGAATCGACAGTTGTGTTTGGGGCTTAGGGGTATGTTGTAGATACCCTAGCCAAGTGCATTGAGTATGCATGTGATGTCAGTGCTTAGGCAGGTATACCGGTGAGTGTACGGATGCCAGTTATTGATTTCCTTTTTGTCAAGCATAGAGTATACTATTTTTTTTTTTGGGATGGTTAAATCTCTGATGAGAGATATGGAACACCTTGAGATTGGGAATCTCCATGGCACGATAATTATGAGAAACAATCGTGAAGTTAGTTGACTCCCTGAGGAGGGATTATCTGGTGTGGGTCGAGGTATTTCCTTGTTGGTGTTTCCTCCGAGTTACGCGATAGCCTTCCCAAGTTTGGATTGTTAAATCCTAGGATTATCAAGGGATGGCAGGAATTCGGATTGGTTGGGTGTAGCTGTCGACACAAGCGTTGAGGATGCCATGGGTTTATTGCATGTCCTTTCAGAATTTGAAATCTGTGGAGTCTCGATGGTTTATTTATGATCAAGATGTGATCCTTGGAATATCCGAAGGTGGACATCTTGTGAGATGTCTTTTGTGTGAATCTGTGGCCGTGAGTTGCCCAAATTGAGTTGCAATGATGCGACTGCTCATTTGATGGAGGAGGTTTGAAAGTGGAGACCAGGTTTGGTATGTGTACATCGTGGTATACTAGTGTTTTCCTCGTAATGATGTGTATTAGACATCGTGAGTCATAATAAAGATGTCATTGGATGATATCTACGATAGAATCGGGAGCGATTCGAATCCTTGCAGTTTCAGTTGACTAACTGCTTTTGGATTGTTAGCATTGAGTTGTACTGACGCTCTTTGACGTTATGATAGATTTGGAAGTCTATTCCACTCCAGAGTTTGACACGAGGTCAACGTTCTCACGGTTGAGGTGTCATTCAGGATGCGTTCTTACTAGTTGTATGAGAACTAAGGATGACTGTCCGATCTACGGTCGTAAGTATTGGTTGTTTTGCAGTCATGAGGGACTGACTTTTGGGATGACCCGCATCGAGGTACGTTTTGCCTCTTGGGTGATATGTTGGTTTTGGTATGTCGCTCTGTTTCAGAGTTTGATGTGAGATAAGTATCCTCGCGGACGATTCTGATATGGTCAAGAATCGAGGTTATGGCTTCATGTTGTTGTGTAGCCTGGATGTTACGTATTACATCGTTGCTAATTTCGAGGACGAAATTCTTTTAGTGGGGGATATTGTGATGACCAGGGATTATAGATGTTAATCCCGGAGTGTTAATAACCCCTAAAGTTGTTTTACGTGGCGATTTGGAGTTTAATCGAGGTGTTGGGCCTCCCGAGCTCGTCTATTTGGGTAGTTGGGATCGTTGGATCCCGAGGTTGAGATTGTATTCTCATTCCGGTGAAAAACCTATGAGTTGGGTTTTTAGTGTGACTCGGGATCTCGGGTGCTTTGTGTGGGCACCGGTAGGGGGTTTTGGAGTTAGAGAGAGAATTTTTGAAAACAGATGATTTTTAATGAATCTTGATATATTTTTTGGGCCAATACTATTTCGGGGTATTTTTGCTATAAATACCAGTTGAACCCGAGATTTTAATTATTGGAACCATTTTCCCCACCTTCCCTCTCTCTCCTCGCGCACGCTGCTTTCCCGATCCCCTTTGACCCACGCAGCTTCAGGCCGTGCGCCCGCCGCCGTCCGGCCGCCATCCACCGCGTCCGACCTACCGTTGGCTTCGTCTCGTCCAGGCGCACCTTCCCATACCAACAATTCAAATTTTCGTCGCGTTTTGGGTTCGGATTTTGCAGAAGACGACGACGCCCAAATTTTAGGGTTCTTCGATTTTGAACGTTTTCCTTCCGATTTTTGATTGGGTAACCTCCCTTACCCCTTTTTCGTCATTATCGTGTATTTCCCTGCCATTTTTGTGTTCAATTAGTTCGAATTCTTGCTGTTGGTGTGAGGGTTGGTTCGAATTCTTGGATGTGTGCGTGTGGTGGGTTCGAAAATTGGGGTTTTTGGCAGGGGGTGGTAATTCTTGTTATGGGTCGTTTATTACATGTTTTAGATGTATTATGGTGCTTAGTTTGGGTTCGATTTGTGTTGTGAAGGTTCGAAAATTTGTGGGGAGTTCTTGAGCAATTTTCGATAATGGTTGATTGTCGTGTGTTGACAATATTTTTTGAGGGTTATGGGTGTGCTTGAGCATGGGTTGCATGTTCGTAAATAATTGTGAATTATTTATCGTGTTAGCACATCGTTCCTCGGGGCATGGAACTCGAGCAAGGTTTGGCTCGGACTTCGGAGATTTAAGGTACGTGCGACGTACGAGCATTACTTTATATGAGAGCATTTGTGAAATGCATAATGTATTTTGATTGCATTGAGGGTTGTGCGTATGGTTATATATATGTGTTGATATAGTTATGGAACGACCCAACCTTGACATCGCCGCCACAAGCGTGCGTGATACTAGAGTACTATGACCTTATAAGAGATATGGGGTACTGGGTTTATATGACTATTGTAGGGCATTTGAGATGCCTGAGAATGATCGTGGAATCATGTATTCATTATAAGACATGTGAGATGTCTAAGAATAATGGAGAATTGGTAAAATAAATGCTAGGCATTTGATCTATCTATGATTGGTAGCAAAGTTGAAAATCAGTATTAGATATCGAGATATCTATATTTGTATGTATAATGAATTTGGAATCATTAATTATTGATACTTGAGAATCAGGCATGCTATGAGTTAAATCAATGTGTTGATTTACTGATTTTTGAGATTTGATGAGGTTGATGATTGTGAGAACAGGGACAGTACACGGAATCCCGGATGAGGACGTTGCCATCCAGGGAGTATCATTTAAAATTCATTAGTATTTACTTTTGTTGTAAATTATGAATTTCATTATTGTGATTATGGGATTTTGTGTATTGGTATGCTCACCCCGTTGGGGGCTGTCTCTGTTGGGGCAGGTGAACAGGTACATCGATGGCTTTGGAGTTGAGCTCGAGCTGTTGATTGGATGTACTCCCAGGATCGTGGGCTTGATGGAGCACGGTATCGTATAGAGTACATATATACACCCAAGGGTTATATACACATTTATGATGCTCGCATGTGAGCACGGTTATACTTGTATATGGGTTGTATATAAAGGCATGAGCCTTTCTCTCTTTCATTTTATGTTGCCTGCAATTAGAGGTAGAATTGCTAAATGATATGAGAGTCATTGGTGTATTATGTGGGTGTTGAAACCCACTTTTGTCGTCATATGTGTGGTGTCTTCCCTGGCTGGGAATTTACTTGGTATTGTTGTATTCTGATGAGTATTATGTTTTCCCTAGCCAGGAATTATGTTATGTGTTGTGCTTTTATTTCGGGATAGCTCAATTTATGGGGAGACTCTGCCCAAATTTTTATAAAAGTCCACAATGTAAAAAGTGGCAAAATGGGGATGGTAATGGGCAAACTCTATGAGTCTATTTGTTAATAGAGATGATCTTATAACGTTGAATATTAAAGGAATTTTGTAAGCATCATCTGAGTTTCCCGATTGATTTGTATAGAAGCATGTGCCACACATAGTGGTTAATACACTAATCAAGGGTTAAGGGCTGGGGGTCCTTACACGGTTAGCATTGGGGTATGCTGACGTTTTGTTGCGGTTGTAATGGTTTGGGAGGTTTATCCCATTCCAAGTACTGGTGCAAGGTTGGTATCCTCGCGGTTTGTGTGTCGTTCATGTTATGTTCATGATTCGACGATGTAAATCCGTTTGGATTTTGTAATCTCGGCAATACATGGAGTACGCCGTGCAAATTTCAAGGATGAAATTTTATTAGTGGGGGATAATTGTGATTCCCGTGGATTTATGGTGTAAATCCCGGTGTGGTAATAATCCTTAAGGGATTTTAATTGTGGCAATTATGAATTAGTTGCGGTTTCGGGACTCTCGGGGATTTTAAACCCGGTTTTTGGAGTCGTTGGATCCAAGGGATGAGATTGTATTCTCATCGTGTTGATAACCTTGAAATTTGGTTTTTGGCGGGATCTAGGGCCCGTAGTACTTTGTACTGGGGCTGGTAATGGAATTAGAGTTGGAGAGATATTTATTGAAAACAGGTGATTTTTAATGAATCATGATGTAGTTGTGGAGGTATTGGTATTTTCGAGTTTTGGTACTATATATACCAAGTGGACTCGGTATTCCGTCATTTTGGCACGGAACCCTCCTCTCTCTCCACGCTCAAACCCTTCCCCCATTTCCCCTCTTTTGCTCTTGGAAGAAAAATCGTTGGTAGCTTGGCTCGAGAGCCGGTTTTCTCGAAGATAATCAGGTATTCACCTTCCCCTCGTGATTGTCTTCGATTTGGTAGTATTATTGTTGATTTCGGTTGAGTATTAATGTTAGATTTGGATTTGTGGTTTTTTGGTAAAAATCCTTAAGTTTGTTGTTGGAGTTTTTATTGAGTTTTAAGGGTGTATTTGAGGTGTTGAAGGGGTATGGGATGTTGGTTTTGAGTTTGGGTGTGAAAAACACCATGGAAGCTCGAGTTTTTCAGAAATCGTAGGTGGCAAACGATCGCCGAGGAGGGGCGATCGATCGCGACGTGCAGCTGTAAAAATAAGTGGCGATGAACAGTGCAGGCGATCGATCGCGTGGTCTAGGCGATCGATCGCGAGCAGGTTGGCGATCGATCGCGAGGGTTGGCGATCGATCGCGAGAAGGCGATTTTGCCCACTGGACAGGGGCAATCGATCGCCCTAAAAGAGGCGATCGATCACCGCTCGTATGATTTGTTTTTTTTTTTGAAATTTTGGAAAATGTCGGGATTTTGGAATCGATGTTTGAGTGGCCCATTTCCGGGACTGTCTACATTCCAATGGGAATGATATACTTTTAAATGGATTGGTTGGAGCCAAAAATTTATTAAAACGAAATTCTCGGTTGGGTTTTTGGCTATCTTTTAAACTTATAAAATGGAATATTTTGGGTATTATGCATGCTTAGCCGGGGGGCTTTTATTTTGGTAATCGTAATGAATGGATGATATGTTTGGGAATTGTGAACGTGCTTGGGCACGTGATTGCATGCCTATGTTTAATTGTGAGTTATTTATGTGTCAGCACATAATTCATCGTGTCGTGGGACTCAGGCGGGGTCGGACTCGATCTACGGGATTATAAGGTACGTATGACGTACGAGCATAGGCCTTTATTATAATTGCAATTGTTGAGTGCATGGTACACTGTATTGCAAAAAATGTATATGGAAATGCATGGTAGATGGTATTAGCATGCGTGAGAATGAAATGCCGCTATTGTAGAACGAGTGATGAAATAGAACTATGGAACCATAAGTGAGATATATGGAATACTTGCAATCATTGTTTAATGATTTGATATTATTGATTATGATATCGGTATGTGGCAAATGAATTTGTTAATCAATGTAATGATTAACTGTCATTTGGCAATTTGATGGTTTCAGTTATTTTGAGAACAGGGACAGTGTAGGGAATCCCGGATGAGGATGATACCATCCAGGGAGCGTCCTTTATATTTCATAGCATTTACATTTTTGTAAATTATGAATTGTATTATTGTATTGGATTTGGGATATTGGTATGCTCACCCCGTGTGGGGGCTGTCTCTGTTGGGGCAGGTTATTAGGTACATCGATGGCTTGGAGTTGAGCTCGAGCTGTGGATTTGAGGTGCTTCCAGGATCGAGGTACCAGCGACGGTATTGAGCATGATACTTTATACATTAGATACACGCATACTTATTCGGTGCTCGCATGTGAGCAGTATTATGTGTATATGGATTGTATAAAGAAGGCAAGGGCCTTTCTCTTTTCATTTATGTGTTGCATGCAATTAATTATGAATTGCAAAATGAATTGAGAGCATATTAGTGTATGTATAAAGGTGCATGTCATGCTTATGGATTATGTTGGGGAAGTTTAGACATTATACGATTAATGTAAATGAATTTTATAGATGGTACTTCATGCTAGAGTTGCATGTAATCTCTTTTCCCCTTGATAACATGATTGTATGCACTAATGACAAGGGTTAATACACTAATAACGGGTTAAGGGCACGGGGGTCCTTACAATGATTATAACAAAGATAATTAGGTCTTAATCTCTAAGATCATGCATAATCATTTCCAAATCTTTTCCACTTCAACTCATTTCATTAATCATCAAGATTTTACTCATTTTCACTCAAGTTCTCATTCGATTAACACATAGCCAATCCATGCTCGGTTTACTTCCATATCGAGTGCAAATATAATTACGCAATTATTCCATAATTGCCACGATCAAGTCACAATTCATTTTGTTATATTTGAGCATCACATTTCTTCCCCACTTAATAAATTTCGTCCTCGATGACTTACCGATACTTTTACATAAACAAAACGCAAAACTTATGTAAAGACCCCCGTGCCCTTAACCCGTTATTAGTGTATTAATCCATAACATTAGTGCATACAATCATATTATCATGGGGGGAAAAGCCATATGCAAGTATAACATCATATACTATCCAGAAAATTTCTTGCATTTGATATGCATAATATTCAAATTCCCCAACCAAGATCACTTACATAGCATGCACCCTCATAATACACTAACATGCTCTCATATTCATTTATCAATTCCGTATTTAATTTGCATGCGAATAATAAATGAAGAGAGAAAAGCCATTGCCCATTTATACATTCCATATACACGTAAAAACGTACTCACATGAGAGCACCCAATGAATAAACGTGTATCTAATGTATAAGATACTCTACCGAATGCGGTTATTGTTACTACGATCCTGGAAGCACCTCCCATGCATAGTTCGATCTCAACTCTAGATCTACGTACTCATTCAACCAGCTCTGGTACCTCAATCCTGGAAGTACCTCAAATCGACAGCCCGAGCTCAACTCCAAAGCTACCGCTGCACATGTATCACCTGCCCCAACAGAGACAGCCCCCACACGGGGTGAGCATACCAATACCACCAATCCAATAATCATAATATTACAGTTCATAATTTACAGAATGTAAATGCCATGAATTTAAATGATACTCCCTGGATGATATCATCCTCATCCGGGATCCCCTGTATTGTCCATGTTCTCAAAATAACCAAACCATTAAATTCTCAAAAGTCAGTTGATCATCTCATTGATCAACTAAAACCATTCCTGCTATACTAGTTCCATAACCAAATATGATTAAATCATCAAATAGAGTATTACAGATATCACATGTATCTAGCCAATGACTCCATATTTCTATTTCATAGCTCGCTCCACAATAGCGGCCTTTTAACCCCAGGCACGCTCAACAATAGCGGCGTCATAACCGATGGTCGCTCAACGACGACAACATCTCAATCATTGCTCGCTCAAAAGCGGCACCATATAATTCCCAATGTATGTCCATTTATCGCAATTACCATACACCATGCATTTCACTATCCATTTATAGCGAGTACCATATACCATGCATTTCAATATTCATTTATGGCAAATACCACAAACCATGCATTTCAATATCCATTTATGGCAAATACCACATACCATGCATTTCAATATCGATTTATTGCAAATACCACATACCATGCATTTCACAGTTGCAACATTATAACAGGCTATGCTCGCACATCATACGTACCTTATAATTCCATAATTTGAGTCCGACCTCGTCTGAGTCCCACGACCTGATGATTATGTTCTAACACATAAACAACTCACAATTAAACACAAGCATGCAACCACGTGCCCAGGCACGTTCATAACCCCTAAACTTATCGTCAATCCATGACGATTTACCATTTTAAAAGACCCCGGGTGAAGCATGCATCGAAAACTCAACACGAAATTAAACCCCAAAAACAGGCACTGGCGATCGATCGCTTCACCCAAGCGATCGATCGCCTCGCAAAATGGCATGGGCGATCGATCGCTCCATTTCCAGGCGATCGGTCGCCTCTCAGTGTTTTTGGCTACTCCTCATGGCGATCAATCGCTTCCTTTGAGGCGGTCGATCGCCTCACTGTTCATCTTCCTGAAAATTTCATCAACGTCGCGGCGATCGATCGCCCTGCCCTAGGGATCGATCGCCTTGACCTGTAACAGCCAAAAATGGTGTTTTTCTTGCAAAATCTTCCCCAACAACAATGCTCACACCACATACAACATAAATCCTTAACAAGGGGCTATAAATCAATCCCAAAATACAACAACCCAAAAATCTTTAAAAACCAATGTGATGTCCGGAATAATTAATAATTTGGTTTAATTGTGATATTTTAATGATATTTCGAGATTTAAATTATTGGGCATTATATTTTGGACCGGAGTTGGAATATTTAATTGCGGGTTGAATTTGTGATGTAAGTTAAATTGAGATGGGTTTTCTTGCAACAATATATCAATTGATTTTTTACTAGGGTTGGATTTTAAAACACAATCCACTTTTTTTTTCCACAAAAAAAGGAAAGAAAAGAGAAAGCCGATAAACTCTTCCCCTCTATTTTCCCTTTCACGCCGCCTCCACCTCCATCGGCTATGGTCGAAAAATTCACCCTTGTTTCAGTCGATTATTGTGCAGGTTTGTAGGTTAAATCTTCCCTCATATCTTAAGCATGCTTTCTTGGTCATTTTTATGGATTTTTGTTCGATTTTAAGGTTCGAAATTCATGCTGTTTTGGGTTCGGTTTTGGTGCATTTTGGGACGGATTTTCAGGCGTTTTTGGAACGATTTTTCTGCTGCAAATTGGCCGAAACTATGCTGTTAATTATTTCAAAATTTGTTGTTAATTTGGTTCGAATTTCTGATATTTTGGGGATTAAATCGATCGGATTTTTGGGCTTGAGATTCTTGATTCTCCTTTGGTCGATATTCATATTTTTCTCTTGATAAATAATGTGCAGAAGGGTTTTATGAATTGTGGATTGCATTTTTGGTTGGGTTTGATTCTTGCTGCGTCGAATCGCATTTGCTACTGGTGCAAGAATTTATCATCGGACCTCGGGACTGAGGCAATGTTTGGACTTGAACTACAGAATCATAAGGTACGTATAACGTACGAGCATTGTAATTGCAATTGTTAAATGCCTGGTACATTATATTGCAATAATTGGATAGGCATTGGGAATTATATGGTGCCGCTTTTGAGCGAGCAATGATTGGATGTTGTCGCCTTTGAGCAAACATCGGATATGTCTCCACAGCTGCTGAGCATGCGTGAGGATAAAATGCCGCTATTGTAGAGCAAGCGATGAGATAGAACTATGAAACCATAAGTGAGATATATGGAATACCTTTAATCATTGTTTAATGATTTGATATTATTGATTATGATATCGGTACGTGGCAAACAGATTTGTTAATCAATGTAACGATTAACTGGCATTGGGAATTTGATGGTTTCAGTTATTTTGAGAACAAGAACAGCACAAGGGATCCCGGATGAGGATGATGCCATCCAGGGAGTGTCTTTTACTATTCATAGCATTTACTTGTGTAAATTATGAAATGTAATGTTGTACTTATTGAATTTGGGATATTGGTATGCTCACCCCGTATGGGGGCTGTCTCTGTTGGGGCAGGTAATTAGGTACATCGATGGCTTTGGAGTTGAACCCGAGCTATGGATTTGAGGTGCTTCCAGGATCGAAGTACCAGTGACGGTATTGAGCATCGTGTTTTATACATTTGATACACACATACTTATTTGATGCTCGCATGTGAGCACTATTATGTGTATATGGTATGTATAAGAAGGCAAGTGCCTTTCTCTCTTCATTTATGGGTTGCATGCAATTATTTATTGAATTGCTAAATGAACTGAGAACATGTTAGTGTATTATAATGGTGCATGATATGTATGTGGACTTGGTTGGGGAAAACTAGACATTATATGGAACAATGTAAAGAAATTTTATTATTGGCATGATTTGCTATGATGACAAGTGTGTTTTCCCCTACATATATGATTACAAGCACTAAATGCTTGAGTTAATACACTAATAACGGGATAAGGGCACGTGGGTTCTTACAGAGCCCACCCATACCCCGAAGGCTAAATAAGAGGCCAAAAGAGCTGGTGGAGATACTGAGTTCCAAACAACTCAAGCAACAGTAAAGAAGTCCAGTAAACCCGATAGGGTGCTACTAGACAAAAGAGTGAACCATAATCGAAACAAGCATTAAGAAAGCATGCCGGTCTCAACTAAGAAAGAAAAAAAAAAGAGAAAGAAAAGACAAGGAGAGATCGAGAGAAAGAGGAAACTAAAAGAAGGAAAAGAAAGAAGGGGTAGAGGAGACGAGACAACCACTACAAAAAAATAATAGAATAGGAGGGGGGAAGAAGGAGGAACAAAAGGTGACTCGAAGAATGATAGTGGTGGCCAAAAGTGAACTACAACAATTAAAAACACAAAATAAACGGTTTTTTTTATCGAGAACGTAAATATGGAATCACTGATCTATCAGATCGAGTCAAATGAAGAATATGGTCGGGTAGATTGTAAGGCCCTGTTGCTAATTAATTATGATTAATCCGGATTAACGATGATTAAGCAAACCCGGATAATTTAAAGTGCAAACTTTGAATTAAGGTATTCCGGTCCATGACACACAAACGTGTGTATATATATATATAATTCGATGCATATATTTATGCACCATACTCATATATAAACCTTGCATGATATGATATTATGATTTAAAACATTAATATCCTACAAAATTACACATGCATGACTTTGGGACACTTGGGGGTTGTAGCATTAAAATAATCAAAAATATTCCTTTTGCTAGCATGGTTGTTCACGCCTGTCTTGTTTTTTAATGCTCAATTTTACCTTTTCTCCCTCATAAATCATCATACCTTCTTCTTACCATTCTCTCATCAAAATTTCGAAATACCTCTCCAATTCCCTAAGAAAAATTTTGCTTGAATCTTACATGCAAACACACTTTTGAAGAGGCTTGAGGTGAGAAGCTAGAAAACTCAAGGAATTTTGAGGAATTTGAGCTTGGGTTGGCTTGATGGTGGGATTTTGTGATGACCAGGGATTATAGATGTTAATCCCGTAGTGTTAATAATCCCTAAAGTGGTTTTACGTAGCGATTTGGAGTTTAATCGCGATGTTGGGCCTTCTGGACTCGTTTATTTGGGTAGTTGGGATCGTTGGATCCAGAGGTTGAGATTGTATTCTCATTTGGGTGAAAAACCTAAGAGTTGGGTTTTGATGTGTCTCGGGATCTCGAGTGCTTGTGTGAGCACCGGTAGGGGGTTTTGGAGTTAGAGAGAGAGTTTTTGAAAACAGATGATTTTTAATGAATCACGATGTATTTGTGGGGCTATTAGTTTTTCAGGGTATTTTGCTATAAATACCAATTGAACCCGAGATTTTTATAAAAATTTCATTTCAACCCACTTTTTCCTCTCTCTCTCCCCGCGCGCCCCTCCCGTCTGCCCAGCCCCCTCCGCGCGCTAAAACGCTTCGGCCGCCGCCGTCCCGCCGCCGTTCGGCGCGTCCGACCTACCCACGGCTTCGTCTCGTCCAGGCGCTCCTTCCCCCCTCCGTCAATTGAAAGTTTCATCGCGTTTTGATGTCGGATTTTGCAGGTAAGCGTCGATCCCCAATTTCTAGGGTTTAACGAATTTCGATCAATTTACTTCCGATTTTCGTTTGAATAACCTTCCTTACCCCTTTTCCATGCTTGTCATGTATTTCCCTGCTTAACTTGATGGTATTGTGAATTATTGTTTCGATTTTTCCCAAAATTCGTAGGGTTTATGTTCGAATTTTTGGGGGTTTTAGGCAAGGGGTGTTGATCCTTGCTTTAATGGTTTAATTCACATTTTAGATGTATTATGATGCTTAATTGGGATCGAATTAAGATGTTATGGTTCGAATTTACCCTAATTTGGTGAGGGTTTGATTTCGAATTTTGGGGATTATGGCTATGGGTTGATAATTCACGTTAGGGATCGTTTATTACATGTTTTAGATGATTTACGATGCTTGGTTGGGTTCGAATTGTGATGCTAGGGTTCGAATTATTGAAGGTGTTCTTGGGCAATTTTCGATATTGTCTCATTCGTTCCCCTCCCTGCATGTACCCTGCCCCGGGTCTTTTAAATGATTTATTGTCGTGTGTTGACAATATTTTGAGGGTTATGGATGTGCTTAAGCATGGGTTACATGTTCGTAAATAATTGTGAATTATTTATCGTGTTAGCACATCATTCCTCGGGGCATGGAACTCGAGCAAGGTTTGGCTCGGACTTCGAGGATTTAAGGTACGTTTAGCGTACGAGCATAGTTTAAATGATGTTTTACAAGTATGATGCATGATCTAAAATACATGAAATGCTTTGCTATGATGATATCGGGACTTGGTTATGTTGTGTTGATTCACATGGTGGAATGCTTAGTGCCGCTACGAAGCGAGCAAATGATGAGGTGTGGTTGCTACGGAGCAAACACCGATAGTATGACGTTACCTTGAAGTAAGAAATGAAAATGTGGTATTTGATTAGATATCTAGGATATCTGTATTTTATTCCCTATTGGTAATAAATAGGAACAGAGACGTAGTTAATCAGAGAAGTGATTAACTAGGATCGGAAGTTAAGGAAATCTCAATATGATATCTAGAATTATGATAATTGCTAGATAAAGTAAGATGTTATGAAATGTTGCTAATCATTACTAGATAAAGTAAGATGTTATGAAATGTTGCTAATCATTACTAGATAAAGTAAGATGTTATGAAATGTTGCTAATCATTACTAGATAAAGTAAGATGTTATGAAATGTTGCTAATCATTACTAGATAAAGTAAGATGTTATGAAATGTTGTTAATTTGAACTGGCTAGGGTTAACCAATGTGATGATTAACTGCATATTCAGGATTTGATGATTTATCTGTTTTGAGAACAGGATTATTACAGGGGTACGCTATGATGAGGGTAATACAATCCAGGAAGTATCACATATGTTCCACAATATTTACATTTTCGTAAATTATGTATTATGTCATTATGATTATGAAATTGTGGAATTGGTATGCTCACCCCGTTGGGGGCTGTCTCTGTTGGGGCAGGTGAACAGGTACATCGATGGCTTTGGAGATGAGCTCGAGCTGTTGTTTGGGTGTACTTCCAGGATCGTGGTACCAGGGCTTGATGGAGCACGGTATCGTATAAAGTACCTATATACCCATGATGGTTATATACATATTCGTGATGCTCGCATGTGAGCACGATTATACTTGTATATGGGTTGTATATGAAGGCATGAGCCTTTCTCTCTTTCATTCTATGTTGCATGCAATTAGAGGTAGAATTGCTAAATGATATGAGAGTCATTGGTGTATTGTGGGTGTTGAAACCCACTTTTGTTGTCATATGTGTGGTGTCTTCCCTGGCTGGGAATTTACTTGATATTGTTGTATTATGATGAGTATTATGTTTCCCTGGCCGGGAATTATGTTATGTGTTGTGCTTTTATTTCGGGATAGCTCTATTTATGGGGAGACTCTGCCCAAATTTTTATGAAAGTCCACAATGTAAAAAGTGGTGTAATGGGCGAACTCTATGACTCTATTGTTGTTAGGATGATGAGCTTATAACACTGCATGTTAAAGAAAATTTTGTATTTGCCATTCAATGGTAAAGTATCATCTGAGTTTCCCAAATAATTTTATAGAAAGTATGTGCCACACATAATGATTAATACACTAATCAAGGGTTAAGTATATGGGGTCCTTACATTAGTGGTATCAGAGCAGTGGTTGCTCATTGGGGCTGTTGAGGGCCTAGGAAGTTATTGATAGCACATATTTATGCATGATGGCATTAATGTTATACGACATGACTAATTGTTTATGTGCTTATATGATATGAAAAGTGGTATTGCTAACCATTGTGGTTGCAGGAATCGTGTGGAACACGATAGGATGGCATTAATAGCGATGTCTAACGCTCTATATGCTACGTGCCAAGGAATATGATTTTGGAAGAAAATCAGGGAAAAGAAAGATATGATGTATTGTCTGAGGACAGAATGGGTAGACAACCGACAGTGGAATACTTCGGTATGGTCTCAATTATTATTGAATATACTAATGTGTTTGTTCATTTAATGTTCAAGCAAGGAAGGTACGTAAGAGACGTACGGGCATCAAACGGTAACGTATTCTTAAACTATGACTTTGCATTGATTGCATAAGTAAGTTTATGATGATGTTTATGATAAGTAAAGATGATATGATGTATATGATGATGATAATGATAAGTAAGTTTATGATGATGTTTATGATAAGTAAAGATGATATGATGTTTATGATGATGTTTATGATAAGTAAAGATGATATGATGTTTATGATGACGTTTAATAATAAGTAAAGATGATATGATGTTTATGATGATGATTATGATGATGATTATGGGAAATAAGTTTATAATGATGATGTTTACACGATGAAATGATGATGTTTATATGATGTTTATATGATGATGTTTATACGATGTTATTGTGGTAAGGTGCCACGGGGTAAGGTGCCCCACATGGTAAGTAGCCATGCGATGTTATTGTGGTAAGGTGCCACGGGGTAAGGTGCCCCACATGGTAAGTAGCCATGCGATATTATTGTGGTAAGGTGCCACGGGGTAAGGTGCCCCACATGGTAAGTAGCCATGCGATGTTATTGTGGTAAGATGCCACGGGGTAAGATGCCCATATGGTAAGAGGCCATACGATATTATTATGTGGATTTACGATGACTCATTCTTTTATGAGGATTGGCGATGGTTTATTCCGCCAGATATGTTGATAGCGATGCCTCATTCCGCTATATTGATTGGCGATGGTTCTTTCCGCCAGATGTATTGATAGCGATGGTTCATTCCGCTATAATGATTGGCGATGGTTCTTTCCGCCAGATGTATTGATAGCGATGGTTCATTCCGCTATATTGATTGGCGATGGTTCTTTCCGCCAGATGTATTGATAGCGATGTCTCATTCCGCTATATTGATTGGCGATGGGTTATACCACCGGGTATTGATAGCGATGCCTCTTTCCGCTATTATGTGGACGATGACTCATGCTCAGGTGTATAGCGAGGTTTCATGCCACTTATTATATGACGATGTATCATGCCGTCGATTCTATAGCGATGGACTCTGCCGCTACATAATCAGCACAGGATTTTGCCGCCTTCGAGCGATGGGTGCTGATTACGTATTATCATTGAGCGACGGAGATAGGTATGCCGCTATCTTGTTAGCGATGAGGTATGAGATATTGCTATTCTATTTAGCATTATTATAGCTGGCATGCTTTGTTATACATGTTTTATTATGACTATTTTACTAGCATGATGATGGATGACATATGTTGATGTACATGGACCGTCACGAGTTGACTGGGTTGTTTAGATGTCATTGTTGACATGTATCGTCACTAATTGACGATACCTTAGATGCCATGAGTGGGCATGTGTCGTCACGGGATGGCGATGACGATGGTATAGGAGATGTCAGATGTCTTATTAGACATGCATCATCGTTACGATGAACAAGGCGTTGAGTATACGTTTTCAGTTGTATGCCTTGGGTGCCAGTGTCGGGCACAAGGAGGTGTGTGCGTCATCAATTGACGTGACCCTTATACCGAGCGGGTTGCTCGAAGAATGGATGGACGCGCTGTACATGTGATTGTACCGCAGAAATTGTTTGAGGTAATCATATTTCGAGTGGTGATACCCTTGAGGTATGCTCGTTGGAATGGCTTTTTGGCCATGTTTTTGACGACAGGAGTAATCGTGGAGGAATTACTCGCTTTCTATTGATATGACATGTAGTAGACATGGTCACACCACCCATGAGGGTGTAAGATGGGTCCTAAGGGAGTAGGATCAGGTTATGTTAAGTACATGGGGACATTGGAGTGTCCAGGGTATGTCAGCATTGGAGGAATGTTGGGTAAAGACCCACTACTCTATTGATTTTTCTTCCCATGGTATGGTATGCCGTGCGGAAACGTCCATCTGATTGGTAGGTTTGAGGTGAACCTAGTGAGGCAGCGACTAGTTTGTCTGCCGCGTGTGTGCAGCACCATGATGGGCTTGCTAGAGCCGTTATACTGCTCGTTGGAACCAAGTTTGGCAAATCGTAAGGTGATATGAGGTGGATTGTGGTGGACTCTGGTAGTCACCACGTCATTTGAAGTTGGGGTTGAGTATGCCTCACTGAAACGTATATATGTTTATGTTTAAATCTTGGTGAGACTGGTCTGGGACAGCTCATGATGTTGAAGTACCAACAAGAGAGTCATCAAGTCGTCGTTGATTCGATCTGGGAATCCATGTATTTTGGGATGCAATGGGTTTATTGCATGTCCTTTCAAATTTGAAACTCTGAGGAGTCTCGATTTTTATTTATGACCAAGATGTGGTTCTTGGGATATCCGGAGGTGGACATCTTATGAGATATCTTTTGTGTGAATTTGTGGCCGTGAGTTGCCCAATTTGAGTTGCGATGATGCGACTGCCCCTTCGAGAGAGGAGGTTTGAAAGTGGAAACCAGGTTTGGTATGTGTACACCGTGGAATACTAGTGTTTCCCTCGTAACGATGTATGTTAGACATCGTGAGTCATGATAGAGATGTCTTTGAATGATGTCTACGATGGAATCGGGAGCGATTCGGATCCTTACCGTTTCAGTTGACTAACTGCTTTTGGATTATTAGCGTTGAGCTGTGCTGACGCTCTTTGACGTTATAATAGATTTGGAAGTCTATTCCACTCCAGAGATTGACACGATCTCAACGTTCTCACGGTTGAGGTGTCTTTCAGGATGCGTTCTTACTAGTTGTATTAGAACTAAGGATGACTGTCCGATCTACAGTCGTAAGTATAGGTTGTTTTGCAGTCATGAGAGACTGACTTTTGGGATGACCCGCATCGAGGTACGTTTTGCCTCTTGAGTGATATGTTGGTTTTGGTAAGTCGCTCTGTTTCAGAGTTTGATGAGAGGTAAGTATCCTCGCGTTTATTAATACGATTCTGATATGGTCAAGAATCGAAGTTATGGCTTCATGTTGTTGTGTAGCCTGGGTGTTACGTGATACACCAGTGCTAATTTCGAGGACGAAATTCTTTTAGTGGGGGATATTGTGATGACCAGGGATTATAGATGTTAATCCCGTAGTGTTAATAATCCATAAAGTGGTTTTACGTAGCGATTTGGAATTTAATCGCGATGTTGGGCCTTCTGGGCTCGTTTATTTGGGTAGTTGGGATCGTTGGATCCAGAGGTTGAGATTGTATTCTCATTTGGGTGAAAAACCTAAGAGTTGGGTTTTTGATGTGTCTCGGGATCTCGGGTGCTTGTGTGAGCACCGGTAGGGGGTTTTGGAGTTAGAGAGAGAGTTTTTGAAAACAGATGATTTTTAATGAATCACGATGTATTTGTGGGGCTATTAGTTTTTCGGGGTATTTTGCTATAAATACCAATTGAACCCGAGATTTTTATAAAAATTTCATTTCAACCCACTTTTTCCTCTCTCTCTCCCGCGCGCCCCTCCCGTCTGCCCAGCCCCCTCCACGCGCTAAAACGCTTCGGCCGCCGCCGTCCCGCCGCCGTTCGGCGCGTCCGACCTACCCACGGCTTCGTCTCGTCCAGGCGCTCCTTTCCCCTCCGTCAATTGAAAGTTTCATCGCGTTTTGAAGTCGGATTTTGCAGGTAAGCGTCGATCCCCAATTTCTAGGGTTTAACGAATTTCGATCGATTTACTTCCGATTTTCGATTGAATAACCTTCCTTACCCCTTTTCCATGCTTGTCATGTATTTCCCTGCTTAACTTGATGGTATTGTGAATTATTGTTTCGATTTTTCCCAAAATTCGTAGGGTTTATGTTCGAATATTTGGGGGTTTTAGGCAAGGGGTGTTGATCCTTGCTTTAATGGTTTAATTCACATTTTAGATGTATTATGATGCTTAATTGGGATCGAATTAAGATGTTATGGTTCGAATTTACCCTAATTTGGTGAGGGTTTGATTTCGAATTTTGGGGATTATGGCTATGGGTTGATAATTCACGTTAGGGATCGTTTATTACATGTTTTAGATGATTTACGATGCTTGGTTGGGTTCGAATTGTGATGCTAGGGTTCGAATTATTGAAGGTGTTCTTGGGCAATTTTCGATATTGTCTCATTCGTTCCCCTCCCTGCATGTACCCTGCCCCGGGTCTTTTAAATGATTTATTGTCGTGTGTTGACAATATTTTGAGGGTTATGGATGTGCTTAAGCATGGGTTACATGTTCGTAAATAATTGCGAATTATTTATCGTGTTAGCACATCATTCCTCGGGGCATGGAACTCGAGCAAGGTTTGGCTCGGACTTCGAGGATTTAAGGTACGTTTAGCGTACGAGCATAGTTTAAATGATGTTTTACAAGTATGATGCATGATCTAAAATACATGAAATGCTTTGCTATGATGATATCGGGACTTGGTTATGTTGTGTTGATTCACATGGTGGAATGCTTAATGCCGCTATGAAGCGAGCAAATGATGAGGTGTGGTTGCTACGGAGCAAACACCGATAGTATGACGTTACCTTGAAGTAAGAAATGAAAATGTGGTATTTGATTAGATATCTAGGATATCTATATTTTATTCCCTATTGGTATTAAATAGGAACAGAGACGTAGTTAATCAGAGAAGTGATTAACTAGGATCGGAAGTTAAGGAAATCTCAATATGATATCTAGAATTATGATAATTGCTAGATAAAGTAAGATGTTATGAAATGTTGCTAATCATTACTAGATAAAGTAAGATGTTATGAAATGTTGCTAATCATTACTAGATAAAGTAAGATGTTATGAAATGTTGCTAATCATTACTAGATAAAGTAAGATGTTATGAAATGTTGCTAATCATTACTAGATAAAGTAAGATGTTATGAAATGTTGTTAATTTGAACTGGCTAGGGTTAACCAATGTGATGATTAACTGCATATTCAGGATTTGATGATTTATCTGTTTTGAGAACAGGATTATTACAGGGGTACGCTATGATGAGGGTAATACCATCCAGGAAGTATCACATATGTTCCACAATATTTACATTTTCGTAAATTATGTATTATGTCATTATGATTATGAAATTGTGGAATTGGTATGCTCACCCCGTTGGGGGCTGTCTCTGTTGGGGCAGGTGAACAGGTACATCGATGGCTTTGGAGATGAGCTCGAGCTGTTGTTTGGGTGTACTTCCAGGATCGTGGTACCAGGGCTTGATGGAGCACGGTATCGTCTAAAGTACCTATATACCCATGATGGTTATATACATATTCGTGATGCTCGCATGTGAGCACGATTATACTTGTATATGGGTTGTATATGAAGGCATGAGCCTTTCTCTCTTTCATTCTATGTTGCATGCAATTAGAGGTAGAATTGCTAAATGATATGAGAGTCATTGGTGTATTGTGGGTGTTGAAACCCATATTTGTTGTCATATGTGTGGTGTCTTCCCTGGCTGGGAATTTACTTGATATTGCTGTATTATGATGAGTATTATGTTTCCCTGGCCGGGAATTATGTTATGTGTTGTGCTTTTATTTCGGGATAGCTCTATTTATGGGGAGACTCTGCCCAAATTTTTATGAAAGTCCACAATGTAAAAAGTGGTGTAATGGGCGAACTCTATGACTCTATTGTTGTTAGGATGATGAGCTTATAACACTGCATGTTAAAGAAAATTTTGTATTTGCCATCCAATGGTAAAGTATCATCTGAGTTTCCCGAATAATTTTATAGAAAGTATGTGCCACACATAATGATTAATACACTAATCAAGGGTTAAGTATATGGGGTCCTTACAGATTTTTTAGTCTTCAAGGGTATGAATCTGTTTTTTTTTACTAAATTTAGTTGAATTTTGTTGAATTTGAGTCGAAAATGTAGGAAGAGACATGAAAATGTTGATGTCATTTTGTTAAAACAGAATCCGCAAAGTTTTGATGTTTCTTGCAGTAAAGAATTTCGAATTTTAGGTTCACTTAGCGTTCGAATTTGACTTTGAGCAAAAGATAACAGTTGTAGATCTTTGAATTTTATGCAATTTTTTTTTTAAAAAAAGCATGCGATTTGGATCTCCGGAGTAAAAGGTATGTCGATTTTACTTTCGGTGCTCATTTTTACCTTTCCATGTTCATGCATGTTGCATGCAGACTGTATTTCGACTGTCTGGGCAAATGTTATTCCGAATTTGATGTCTGTCTTGAAATGAAAGTTGTAGGTCATTGAATTCTCTTCGATATAAAAAAAAAAAAAAGAGAACTTATTTTGTGTAAGGACCCCGGGCCCTTAACTCACTATTAGTGTATTATCACAATTAATGGTGTATGCTTTCATAACATTAGGGAAACCCCGTATATAACATCTATAAAATTTCGACATTAATCCACTTAATGTTCAATTTCCAATACCGTCCCACTAGCATGAATCATACACCTCATAATACACTAACATGTTCTCCATTTATTATGCATTACTCCATAATTAATTGCATGCAACCATATATGAAAAGAGAACTCTAGCAACATTTATACAAACCATATACACATATAATAGTGCTCACATGCGATCATCGAATGCGTGAATGTGTATCTAATGTATAAAGTGCCATACTCAATACCGATACTGGTACCGATACTGAGCATACCAACACCACCATCTCAATAACAGTAATATCACAATTCATAATTTACATAATATAAAGCTGTAAACTTAAAAGATACTCTATGTATAGTATTGTCACCATATGGGATCCCCCATGCTGTTCCTGTTCACACAATAGCTGTGATGTCCCCGAAATGATTAATTGCAATTAAGATATTAATTATGTTTATATGATGAATTATGAGGATAATTGATTTATGTGCTGGAATTAATTATCATGATGAAATGCATAGTCACATGATAGGCGTGACCTGGGGGTTACGTTTCAGGGTACATGTTATGCATGATGGGAAATGAGGTGTTAACATGATTTAATTGTATTGGTTGTAAATTATGTGGTAATATGGTTTTAGTAGAGGTTGGGTGCATATTTGTAAAATGCTTTTAAAATACCATGTTGGGGTATTTTATACATCATGTTAATTATTGGGTATAATTTAATTAACCCATTTACCCCCACTATACCCCACTCTCACCTCACTTTACCAAATACTCTCTTAAATCCCCAAAATCCCTTCCCAACCCAAAACCCTTCCCATTTTCGATTTTGGGCACAAAGTGGAAGAGGAATCTTTACAAAAGCTTGATTTGTGGAATTTGTTGGGTGATTTGGAGTCCCCAAGAGGTATGGTTGCCTCCTTGTTGCTTTTGTAGTGTTTGGTTTGGGTTTGTAATGGTTTTGAAGGGTTTTGAAATGGGTTTGTTTTGGGTATGTGTTGTATGTTGTTGGGGTATGATTTTTGAAGTGTTTTATGTGGGTTTTAGTGAGTTATGATGATACTAGTGTTGTTGGAAAGTTTGGGTTTGAATGGTATGGAATTGAGTTTGGATGATGCTCAAGAAATGGTGGAAATCGCGACTTCTGGTAGTGGCGATCGATCGCTACAAATGCAGCGATCGATCGCCGAGGGGCAGTGGGCAAATCAAGTGTAGGCAATCGATCGCCTTAAATGGCGCGATCGATCGCCGATGGCCAGTAGCCATTTTGCGCAACAGGCGATCGATCGCCTCAAATGAAGCGATCGATCGCCGCAAGGCAAAAAGTGAGGCGATCGATCGCCTCGTGCAGCGATCGATCGCCGCTGTTTAAAATGTGGCAAATGATGTTTTTTGTGGAATTTTTGGTATTTGGATATTGTTTAGCTTCTGATATTAATTTGTGTGGTTGTGTAGAACCACCCCAGGTGCCAACAACATCGAGGAGATAAAGTTCTCCAACTTCTCCACTTTTGGGAATTAAGGTACGTAGTGAGACGTACGAGCATCGGATGGTAAAATGTGTTACGCTTTCGATTTTGTATTGTGTTTACCGTGGATAGTGAATCCTTATATGTGGTGATTTATGTGAAATGATAGTGATATATCGTGATAATGGAATCAACTATTGTGTTTGATTATTGTGGTAGAATTGATGAATGTTCCGGTAGCCTTTATCTCCGAGCGAGGGAGGTACTTGCCGCTGTCATATGAAGCGATGGTAGTATGATATTTGCCGCTGTCATGTCTAAGCGAGGTAACATGCCGCTGTCATTGTCGAAGCGAGGGATATCATATGATGCCGCTATATGTCGAAGCGAGGGGTCCTAAAATTCCGCTGTTGTATTGGGACCGGAACAGATTAATGTGGAATATTGTGATTATAACTGGAACGTGATATCGATCATCACCTTGTGAGCTAATGATTTTGTGCATGAGTTTATGAAACAGGAACAACAAAGGAAGTGTGCTAATGTGGTGAATCAGGGAGCATATATACATATATATCTCATGCAACTATTTACGTTATTATGTTTGATTGTGTTGAATAGTGATGTGTATACTCATGGTGAGTTGTTCCTGTTAGTACACCTTTGGATTTGGAGGGCTATGGGCCGGGTTGAGGCAGTGAGCTTCGAGGAGCCTTGTGAATTAGGATACAAGATTTGGTATAGTCTCTACTCTAGGAGTAGTGTAAATCTATAGTGTTAACATTCATTTGAGAATGTAATTAATTAGCTTCGAAGTTTTATTTTGGCCTGTAATCCTATTAGCTCATGTAATAACCGGAACCATAAACTGTCTGTGATGCATGTTTAGCCCTAATTATGTCTCGATTACGCTGTTAGGGTAGAGAGGCCCTACATTAGTGGTATCAGAGCAGTGGTTAGAGAACCCGGGAATGAGTGAAGGGTAGCCTTCACAATAAGTTGGCTAGGTGCTTACTTCTAAACGTTTTTTGTACATATGTTGCATATGAAGTATATTGTTGTTATACTAACATGTTATGTTTTCTAACAATGCATTATGTAAACTGCTTTTGGGTATTGCTGTTAACCCTTGTGTTGCAGTGTGGCAACAAATGTGGAAGTAGGAGACGCCGTGAGTATTAATGCAAGTGTTGGGCGTACAAATCCCCTACTCCCGCCAGCTTTCGACGAAGAACCGTTTGAGCAACAGTTACTACCTGGGGAGCTTAATTTAGCTCAATTTCTGACATACCGACCCCCGATGTTCGAGGGAACTGAGACAGGGGAAAATGGCTGAGGAATGATTAGAGAGGATAGTACAGATGTTTGTGACAGCTCTTTGTGCTAAGACAGCCTGGATAGGACTAACGGAGTCCCATTTGGCCGAGATTTAGTCGAGAAGGCGCTGATGTGGTGGAAGACCACGGTGATAGAGCAAGAGGCTCAGGGTCAGGAGATGAATTGGGAGCTATTCAGAGCTCGGTTTCTGGCCCGCTACTTCTCATCTGCTGCACGGCAGGCTAAGCAAGATGAATTTACTAACCTCAAGCAAGGCAAAGATGGGGAACTTCATGAGGGGTCGAGAATCGTTGGAAAGGAAGCCGTATGAATGATGCCCCATCAGAAAGAGGACAGTCTCAGGGAGACAGTTTTGGAAAGGTCCAGTGCCCTCTTTGTGGGCAACCACATGTGACAAAAGACTATGTATGATGTTATGTTTGTGGCAATAAGGGCCCCTTTGCTCGGCCATGTCCCAATCGAGAGGGACAATAGAACTCTACGGGGAGGCCTGTAGACAGAACAGTAGAGCACAGGCCACCGTTGGAACCAAGGCAGTATGGAGGTCAGCCTATGGGCCACCTCAGGGGCAGGTTTATGCGTTGGAGAGGGAGCAAGCTACAACGGCTCCGGAGGAAGTGATAGCGGGTATGTGTCTTTTGTTTATGCACCATGCCTCTTATAGCCTTGACACCCGCTGGAAGAAGTTTGATTGCTGATCAAATTGTCTATGAAGGCCATTTATTTTGAGGGCAATGAGCTAAGATCAGACTCGATTGTTTTGGGAATGTCGGACTTCGATTGCATTGTGAGCATCGATGTGCTGAACAGATATCAGGTAGTGGTGGACTGCAGACAGAGAACAGTGCGGTCAGATCTGATCTGGGAGTCCAGTGGACATCCTATGGGGATGGTTCTTGTCCCAAGATCTCGTTGTTATCTGTTGTCAAGATGGCACAGTTGTTGGAACGGGGCCATTCGGGATATCTCATCTATGCTGTTGATATTACTGAAAGGAAAGATGAATTAAAAGTCGAGGATGTGCCCGTAGTGGCGGAGTTTCCTGATGTTTTTCCGGAAGGGATTCCCGGATTCCCACCGACGAGAGAGGACGAGTTTGGGATTGAGTTACTACCGAGGACATCTGCCATTTCTCGTGCCCCATATAGGATGGCACCAGCGGAGCAAAGAGAATTAAAGGTCCAGTTACGAGAGCTCCTTGATAAGGGTCGCATACGTTCAAGCGTATCGCCCAGGGGTACGAGGCTCTACAGTAAGATCGATCTGAGGTCGGGATATCATCATATCCGGGTAAGGAAGATGATGTACAGAAGACAGCTTTCAGGACTAGATTTGGGTGCTATGAATTCTTAGTCATGCCTTTTGGGGTGACGAATGCCCCAGCTGTTTTTATGAGCCTGATGAACAGGGTGTTTCAACCGTATTTGGTTCAGTTCGCCATTGTTTTATTGACGATATACTCATCTATTTCCGGACTGGAGAGGAACACGAGAAGCACTTTGAGAACGGTGTTCCAGGTCCTTAGGGACGATCAGTTGTACGCCAAGCTCAGCAAGTGTGAATTTTGGTTGAGTGGCGTGGTGTCTTTGGGGCATGTGATCTCTAGTAATGGGATATCTGTGGATTCCAGGAAGGTAGAGGCAGTAATGGTTTGGTCTACGCCTACATCTGTGCCCGAGATCCGGAGCTTCCTTGGTTTAGCGAGTTATTACCGACGTTTCGTCGAGGGATTCTCTAAGATCGCTAAACCATTGACGTAGTTGACGTAGAAAGGAGTTCCGTTTTTGTGGTTTGAGACATGTGAGAGGAACTTCCAAGAGTTGAAGCACCGGTTGACTACAGCACCTGTATTGGTGATTCCTTCGGGAAACGAGAGGTTTGCTTTGCACACGGATGCATCACTGCAGAGTTTGGGATGTGTGTTGATGCAAGATAAGCATGTGGTAGCTTATGCTTCGAGGCAGTTGAAACCACATGAAGCTAGGTACCCAGTCCATGATTTGGAGCTGGTAGCCATTATAATTGCCTTGAAGATTTGGAGGCATTATTTGCATGGTACGTCGTTTACCATCTACACGGACCATAAGAGCCTGAGGCTTTTGTTCACACAGGCTGAGTTGAATATGCGACAAAGAAGATGGATGGACTTACTCAAAGATTTCGATTGTGAAATTGAGTACCATCCAGGTAAAGGAAATTTGATAGCAGACGCCTTAAGTCGAAAGGTAAAGAGTGCTGCTGAGGATGTCATGAGTTTATCAGCTATGATGACTTCTTATTGCCATCTGGGCTATGATTTCGATGTGGACACGTCGCCGGTGTGAGTGTCGACCTTATTGGCTGAGCCAGACATATTTGGGGGCTATCGGGAGAGCCCAGAGGTCGGATGATGAGGTTCAGAGATGGTCATCGATTGTACTTCGAGGTCAGCCATCAAAGTTTAGAGTGGCTGAGGATGATTCCTTGAGATTGGACAACCATTGGGTAGTTCGAGATACGCCGGAGTTGCGTAAAGGAATCTAGGAGCGAGCTCTCAGTAGTCGGTTCAGTATCCTCCCAGGAGGAAAAAAAAAATGTATAAGGACCTAAGTGGTCAGATCTGGTGGAGACGCATGAAGCGTGGTGTTATGACCTTTGTCAAAGGATGTTTGATCTGCCAGCAGGTAAAGGCAGAAAGGCAAAGGCCTGGTGGCGATCTGAAGAACTTGGAGATACCTAAGTGGAAGTGGGAGCACGTATCTATGGGATTAGTGACCCACTTGCCAAGGACGGCCTCATTAATTGATGCGATTTAGGTGATCGTAGATGGGTGGACGAAGGTGGCGCACTTCATTCCATATTGTATGTCTTTCACATACCTAAAGATGGCCCAATCATACGTGTGGGATGTGGAGAGATTGCATGGTATTCCAGTCTCGATTGTGTCTGGCAGAGACCCACGGTTCACATCGTATTTTCTGAGAGGGTCTTCAGTCAGCCTTGGGTGCAGAGGTGAGATTGAGTACATCTTATCACCCTCAGACTGATGGTCAGACAGAGCGGTCAGACAGAGCGTACCATACAGACGCTTGAGGACATGTTGAGGACATGTGTTTTGGAGTTTGATACTCCGTGGCAAGATTCAGTGCCACTAGTAGAGTTCTCTTATGATGACAGTTAGCAGGTGAGCATTTAGATGGCTCCATTCGGGGCTCTTTGCAGTCGACGTTGTAGATCACCGTTGTACTGGGAGGACTTGACTAGTAAGACGGTCGGAGGACCGGAATTGATTGAGAACATGGAAGAAAAGATTAAGTTAATACGTCAAAACATGAAAGCGGCCCAGGATAGGCAAGCAGAATATGCCAATGAGCGGCGACGACCGCTAAAATTCCAGTCAGGAGACAAGGTCTTCTTGAAGATCTCACCCTTTAGGGGTGTGGTTCGGTTTGGTATGCGGGAGAAGTTATCTCCGAGGTATGTTGGGCCGTATGAGGTATTGCAGCGTATCGGTACTTTGGCTTACCGTTTGGCTCTACCGCCGTCTTTATTTGGTATTCATGATGTCTTTCATGTCTCTATGCTGCGTAAGTGTGAGCCAGATCCGTCTCATGTATTACAGCCTTCAGAGGTTCAGTTGAGTTCAGATGTATCCTGTGTTGAACGACCAGTCAGAATTCTGGATCGAGAGGATCGCAGACTTCGAAGCAAGGTTATACCGATGGTCAAGGTTCAGTGGGATCGTCGGAGTGTCGAAGAGGCCACGTGGGAGACGGAGCGACATATGGTACAGCACTACCCGGAACTATTCTCTGGTATGTGATTTATGTTTAGTTTCTTTTGGGGTAAGTGCATGCGATTTCGAGGACGAAATCTTATAAGTAGGGGAGTAATGTGATGTCCCCGAAATGATTAATTGCAATTAAGGCATTAATTATGTTTATATGATGAATTATGTGGATAATTGATTTATGTGCTGGAATTAATTATCATGATGAAATGCATAGTCACATGATAGGCGTGACCTGGGGGTTACTGTGATATCCTTGAAATGGTTAATTGCAATTTGGTGCATTAATTGTGTTTATATGATTAATTATGTGGTAATTAATTATGTGTTGGAATTATTATGTTGAAATGCTTAGTCACATGGTAGATGTGATCGGGTTGCATTTCAGGGTGCATGTTGAGCATGTTGGGAATTATGGTTGGAAGCATGATTTATTTGCCATGGTTAATATTTAATTAGAAATCATGTGTTTAATTGGTATTTTGGTGCATTTTGAGTTAATGCTTCGAAAATATCATGTTGGGGTGTTTTATACACCATGGGATATTTTGGTATGCTTTTTAATAAACTCACCTTTTATACCCAACCACACCTCATCCACTCTCACTTTAACTTTACCAAAATCAACTTCCAACAAACCCTTCCCTTCCATTTTCGTCCTTGAGCTTTGGGGTGAAGAGAAACCTTTCAAAAATCTTGATTTGTGGAGATTGTTGGGTGATTTGAGGTCCCCAAGAGGTATGGATACCTCATGGTTAATTTTGTAAGGTTTTGTTTGAGTTTGGTATGTTTTTGAAGCATTTTGAAATGGGTTTGTGTTGGGTTGTTGTGGGTTTGGTTATATGTTGGATTTATACTTGTTTTGAAGTATATTTTGGAAGTTTATGTTGTTATTTATGTTGTTGGTTTGGTGGTTAAGTGTTGGAATGGGTTGGAATGGTTTTGAGGTGCAAAAATGGAGGTTTTTCGGGTAACAGGGGTTGGCGATCGATCGCCCATTCCAGGCGATCGATCGCGCCCAGGCAGTGGGATTTTCAAGCATTTGGCGATCGATCGCCACTCTTGGGCGATCGATCGGCGGGACTGGCGATCGATCGCGCCAGGGGTGGCGATCGATCGTCGAAGGGTGAAAAATGTTGGTCTCGGACAGTGAGGTTTGGCGATCGATCGCCGTGATGGGCGATCGATCGCGAAGGCCAAAATATGGTATTTTTGGATTTTTTTGTAGGATTTTTGGTATTGGACTATTATTGGGTTCTAATATTGATTTGTGTGAATGTGTAGAACCATCCCAGGTGGCAACACAGCCAAGGCATTGAAGTCCTACCATATCCTACATTTTGGAAAGGTACGTAGTGGACGTACGGGCACCCCAACGGTACATGTATCTTATATACTTATTGTTATGCATTGTGGATGCAAGTATATATGTGGTATTGCATTGTGGATGCAAATACATGTTATGCATGATGTTTATAGATGCATATGATTATTGGTGCATATCCCATGAGTCGTGGTCATCCCTTGATGATTTTAATGCTTGCCGCTATTTGGTTTGGTTCCGCTAAATGTGAAGCGAGGGGTGGGAGCGCTGCATGTCACATTTGAGCGTGGTTATCATATAGGGCGAGGAAAGGGTATTTGCCGCTCAATGAGAGGCGAGGGGTGGGAGTCCCGCAGTCCATTGAAGCGAGGTTATCCTATGCCGCCTATATGTAAATAAGCGAGGGGCATTAAAATAGATTGTGATGGACAGACTAGGGATTGGTGATCAGTATTTGGTATTGATGAAATGGTATATGTTCATGACATGTTTAGACCATTAAAAATAATCTAGTGATTATACTCATGAGTTATGGTACAGGGACAACCAAACGGGAAGCGTTTGAAATGCATGGGGAAAACAGGAAGTGTTTTATTATGATTATGCATTTACGCTTTATCTTCATATTGTGTTGAATATGAATGATTATTATTGCTCATGTTTGGGTGTTGTCCTTGTAGGTACACGTTTGGCATGATAGAAGGGCTAGACGGGTTGAGATGGTGAGCTTTTGAGGATGCTTTTGGGACTTGAAGGACAGGATTATTTTGGATAGTATCTACTCTAGGAGTAGTATAAAACTATAATTGAACACATTCATTGATTGGAATGTAATTAATCCTTTTGGTAGTCCTTATTTTTTGGCATGTAATGCTTAAGCTCATAGACTCAACACGTTATTTTACACTCTGATTATTATGATAGCTCTATTATGCCTTGATTTCGCACTTAAGGATTAGGGTCCTTACATTAGTGGTATCAGAGCCAGGTTAGAGAACCCGGGAACGAGTGAAGGGTAGCCTTAGCATGTTTGGCTAGGTGCTTACATTTGAAGCATGTTTATGCATGTGGTGCATATTAATGTATATTCTGTTATACTAACATGCGTATTCTCATTCCTGTTATCTAACGGCATAACATATATACTGCTTTGGAATTGTTGTTAACATTTGTATTACAGCATGGCTGCTAATGAGGAAGTTGGAGACGTTGGTAGTGTGAATGCAAGTATCGGACAGGCGAACCCTCTACCTCCACCGGCCGTAGGCATGGAACCAGTGGTTCAGTTATTGCTACCGGGTGAGATCAGTCTGACACAATTTCTATCTTATCATCCGCCCCGGTTTGAGGGGACAGAGTTCGGAGAAGAGGCTGAAGAGTGGTTGGAAAGACTTGAGCAGATCTTTGTATCGGCTCCTTGTGCTGTGACAGCTTGGCTGAGGCTGGCGGAGTTTCAATTAGCCAAGAAACCTCTGATGTGGTGGAGGAGCACAGTAATGGAAATGAGAGCACTGGGTGCTGTGATTGATTGGACACTCTTCAGGACTAGGTTTCTGAATCAGTATTTCTCCGCTGCGGCGAGACAGACGAAGGAGGATGAATTTACAAGTCTGAAGCAGGGGAACATGTCAGTGGCAGACTATGCCACACGATACTCTTCATTGCTGAGGTACGTTCCCCACATTGCCACCAATGGGCACGCAAAGATGAGGAATTTTATGAAAGGGTTGCGACCGGAGCTCTATGACCGGGTTATCACCAATAACCCAACTTCTTTTGATGATGCTCTCACAAGGGCGGAGCTTGCCGAGCTAAGGGTGGGAGCTTATGCTAGTACTATGCCACCACCAGTACCGCATCAGAGGCAGACTAGTGACAGTTTGAGGCCCCGGGGAGAACCATTTAAGCCTCGTGGCGCCTCTTCATCTTCGCGTTTTGGTGGAAAGAAGTACTTTGGTCAGAAACAGGATGGCAAGAAGGGCAATTGGTCGGCCAATCGAGGATCTTCACAAGGGGATAGGCCGGGAGAGCCGAGGTGCAACAATTGTGGAGGGCCACATTCTTCAAACAAGTGTCCTGCCTGTTATATCTGTGGCAAGATGGGCCACATCGCTCGGTATTGCCCCACACGGGGAGGACAGTCAGAGTATCCGGGCAGCAGGCCGAGGTTTGAGGATAGGACAGTGCAGCAGAGGCAGCAATTTGGGCCTCGACCATCGGGAGGTCAGACAGTAGGACCGCCCCAGGGGCAGGTGTATGCACTGACCAGGGAGCAGGCCCAGGCAGCCCCAGAGGAGGTGATCGCTGGTACGTGTCATTTATTTACGTACCCTGCTTTTATTTTGATCGATACAGGTGCCTCCCACTCTTTTGTATCGGTGGGTTTTGTGGAAAGACACCATATGCGCACGTCTTCTTTACCCACGCCTCTCCTTGTCTCGACACCCACTGGAAGAAACGTCGTTGCTGATCAGTTTATGGCAGACTGCCTCATTTATTTTGAGGGCAACGAGTTGAAGGCAGACTTGATCGTATTGGGCATGTCAGACTTCGACTGCATCTTGGGTATTGATGTTCTGAACAGATATCAGGCAGTGGTAGATTGCCGGCAGAGGACAGTAAAGTTCAGACCTGAGTTGGGCAGTCAGTGGACTTTCTATGGCAACGGTTCTCGTGCGAAGATTCCGTTGATTTCAGCGATCAAGATGACTCAGTTGTTGGAACGTGGTCACATGGGCTATCTCATATATGCCGTGGACACGTCTGGTAAGGATAAGGAACTAAGAGTTGAGGATGTGCCAGTGGTAGCAGAGTTTGCTGATGTATTCCCAGAAGAGATCCCAGGATTCCCACCGGCTAGGGAAGTCGAGTTTGGGATCGAGCTGTTGCCAGGGACATCCGATATCTCTCGTGCACCTTATAGGATGGCACCGGCTGAGTTGAGAGAGTTGAAAGAACAGTTGCATGATCTCCTTGACAAGGGATATATAGGCCCGAGCGTGTCGCCATGGGGCGCACCAGTTCTCTTTGTGAAGAAGAAGGACGGTTCGATGCGGTTGTGTATCGATTACCGGCAACTGAATAAGGCTACAGTGAAGAACAAGTATCCTCTCCCAAGGATAGATGACTTGTTTGATCAGTTGCAAGGTACCAGGGTGTATAGCAAGATTGATTTGAGATCCGGGTATCATCAGATTCGAGTCAGAGAGGAAGATGTGCAGAAGACAGCATTCCGGACCCGATATGGACATTATGAGTTCCTAGTGATGCCGTTCGGCGTGACGAATGCTCCAGCAGTCTTTATGAGTCTGATGAACAGAGTGTTTCAACAGTATCTTGATCAGTTCGTCATTGTGTTTATTGACGATATTCTTATCTACTCCCGGAGCGAGGAAGAGCATGCGAAACACTTGAGGACAGTGCTTCAGATTCTCAGAGAGCATCAGTTGTATGCTAAGCTCAGTAAGTGTGAATTCTGGCTGAGCAGTGTTGTGTTTCTGGGGCATGTCATATCGAGCAGTGGGATATCTGTAGATCCCAAGAAGATTGAAGCTGTGATGGAGTGGGCTGCCCCCACTTCTGTGCCTGAGATCCGGAGTTTTCTTGGTTTGGCCGGGTATTATCGACGCTTTGTCGAGGGCTTTTCGAAGATTGCCAAGCCGTTGACACAGTTGACTCAGAAGGGAGTGCCTTTCTTTTGGTCAGAATCTTGTGAGGAGAGCTTCCAGGAATTAAAGCACCGGTTGACGACGGCGCCAGTGTTAGTGATCCCTACGGAGAACTCCATATTTGTTCTGTATACCGATGCATCACTTCAGGGCCTTGGGTATGTTCTGATGCAAGATAAGCATGTGGTAGCTTATGCATCGAGGCAGTTGAAGCAGCATGAGACCAGATATCCAGTTCATGACTTGGAATTGGCGGCTATCATCTTCGCCCTGAAAATTTGGAGGCATTATTTGTATGGTACGTCGTTTACCATATACACGGATCACAAAAGCCTCAAGTTTTTATCCACTCAGGCAGAGCTGAACATGAGGCAGAGGAACTTACTCAAGGACTATGATTGCGAGATAGAGTACCATCCCGGGAAAGCCAATTTGACAGCAGACGCTTTGAGCCGGAAAGTGAGGAGCTCTGCTGAGGACGTCATCCATTTGTCAGCTATGATGACCTCCTATTGCCATCTGGGCTATGATTTTGACATAGATGCATCACCTGTGTATGTATCGACCTTGTTAGCTGAGCCAGATATCTATGAGAACATCGGGAGAGCTCAGAGGTCAGACGACGAGGTTCAGAGGTGGTTATCTTTAGTACATCTTGGTCAGCCAACGAAGTTCAGGGTGGCAGATGACAGATCCTTGAGATTGGGTGACCGTTGGGTGGTTCCGAGTACGCCGGAGTTGCGTAAAGGAATCTTGGAGCGAGCTCACAGTAGCAGACTTAGCATCCACCCAGGAGGGAAGAAGATGTACAGAGATTTGCGTGGTCAGTTTTGGTGGAAAAGGATGAAGTCTGATGTCGTCGCTTTTGTAAAGAGGTGTTTGATCTGCCAGCAGGTTAAGGCAGAGAGACAGAGACCTGGCGGCGAGTTGAGAAGCTTGGAGATACCGAAGTGGAAGTGGGAGCACATTTCCATGGACTTCGTGACTCATTTGCCGAGGAGTGCTTCAGGCTTTGATGCTATTTGGGTGATTGTGGACAGATTAACTAAGGTAGCTCATTTTATCCCCTATAGCATGACTTTCACGTTTTTGAGGATGGCGCAGTTGTATATTAGAGATGTGGTGGGATTGCATGGGATCCCCGTTTCCATAGTGTCAGATCGAGATCCGCGATTCACATCTCATTTCTGGGAAGGCCTTCAGTCAGCCTTGGGAACTGAAGTCAGATTGAGCACTGCTTATCATCCTCAGACGGATGGCCAGACCGAGTGCACTATTCAGACGCTCGAGGACATGTTAAGAGCTTGTGTTTTGGAGTTCGATGCCTCTTGGCAGGATTCAGTGCCTTTGGTAGAGTTTTCGTATAACAATAGCTACCAGGCGAGTATTCAGATGGCTCCGTTTGAAGCTCTTTATGGCAGACGGTGTAGATCACCCTTGTGTTGGGATGATTTGGACCGCAAATCGGTCGGAGGACCGGAATTGATTCGGGAGATGGAAGAAAAGATAAAGACCATAAGGCAGAAAATGAAAGCGGCCCAGGACAGACAGGCAGCTTATGCAAATAAACGGCGGAGACCGTTGGAATTTCAGTTGGGAGATAAGGTCTTTTTGAAGATCTCGCCTTTCAGAGGCGTTGTGCGATTTGGGATGCGCGGGAAACTGTCTCCGAGGTATGTTGGACCGTACGAGATTTTGCAGCGCATTGGCACCTTAGCTTACCGACTGGCTTTGCCGCCTTCTTTATCTGGTATATATGATGTGTTTCATGTATCGATGCTGCGGAAGTATGAGCCGGATCCGTCGCATGTTTTACAGCCTTCCGAAGTTCAGTTAGAGTCCGATGTGTCTTATGTGGAACGGCTTATCAGAATTCTGGATCGAGCAGACCGTAGACTTCGGAACAAAGTGATACCTATGATCAAGGTTCAGTGGGATCGCAGGGGTGTCGAGGAGGCTACGTGGGAGACGGAGCGGCATATGATGCAGCACTACCCGGAACTATTCTCTGGTATGTGTTTATGTTTAGTTTCCTTTTGGGGTAAGTGCATGTGATTTCGAGGACGAAATCTTATAAGTAGGGGAGTATTGTGATATCCCCGAAATGGTTAATTGCAATTTGGTGCATTAATTATGTTTATATGATTAATTATGTGGTAATTAATTATGTGTTGGAATTATTATGTTGAAATGCTTAGTCACATGGTAGATGTGATCGGGTTGCATTTCAGGGTGCATGTTGAGCATGTTGGGAATTATGGTTGGAAGCATGATTTATTTGCCATGGTTAACAATTAATTAGAAATCATGTGTTTAATTGGTATTCTGGTGCATTTTGAGTTAATGCTTCGAAAATATTTTGTTGGGGTGTTTTATACACCATGGGATATTTTGGTATGCTTTTTAATAAACTCACCTTTTATACCCAACCACACCTCATCCACTCTCACTTTAACTTTACCAAAATCAACTTCCAACAAACCCTTCCCTTCCATTTTCGTCCTTGAGCTTTGGGGTGAAGAGAAACCTTTCAAAAATCTTGATTTGTGGAGACTGTTGGGTGATTGGAGGTCCCCAAGAGGTATGGATACCTCATGGTTAATTTTGTAAGGTTTTGTTTGAGTTTGGTATGTTTTTGAAGGATTTTGAAATGGGTTTGTGTTGGGTTGTTGTGGGTTTGGTTATATGTTGGATTTAAACTTGTTTTGAAGTATATTTTGGAAGTTTATGTTGTTATTTATGTTGTTGGTTTGGTGGTTAAGTGTTGGAATGGGTTGGAATGGTTTTGAGGTGCAAAAATGGAGGTTTTTTGGGTAACAGGGGTTGGCGATCGATCGCCCATTCCAGGCGATCGATCGCGCCCAGGCAGTGGGATTTTCAAGCATTTGGCGATCGATCGCCACTCTTGGGCGATCGATCGGCGGGACTGGCGATCGATCGCGCCAGGGGTGGCGATCGATAGCCGAAGGGTGAAAAATGTTGGTCTCGGACAGTGAGGTTTGGCGATCGATCGCCGTGATGGGCGATCGATCGCGAAGGCCAAAATATGGTATTTTTGGATTTTTTTGTAGGATTTTTGGTATTGGACTATTATTGGGTTCTAATATTGATTTGTGTGAATGTGTAGAACCATCCCAGGTGGCAACACAGCCAAGGCATTGAAGTCCTACCATATCCTACATTTTGGAAAGGTACGTAGTGGACGTACGGGCACCCCAACGGTACATGTATCTTATATACTTATTGTTATGCATTGTGGATGCAAGTATATATGTGGTATTGCATTGTGGATGCAAATACATGTTATGCATGATGTTTATAGATGCATATGATTATTGGTGCATATCCCATGAGTCGTGGTCATCCCTTGATGATTTTAATGCTTGCCGCTATTTGGTTTGGTTCCGCTAAATGTGAAGCGAGGGGTGGGAGCGCCGCATGTCACATTTGAGCGTGGTTATCATATAGGGCGAGGAAAGGGTATTTGCCGCTCAATGAGAGGCGAGGGGTGGGAGTCCCGCAGTCCATTGAAGCGAGGTTATCCTATGCCGCCTATATGTAAATAAGCGAGGGGCATTAAAATACATTGTGATGGACAGACTAGGGATTGGTGATCAGTATTTGGTATTGATGAAATGGTATATGTTCCTGACATGTTTAGACCATTAAAAATAATCTATTGATTATACTCATGAGTTATGGTACAGGGACAACCAAACGGGAAGCGTTTGAAATGCATGGGGAAAACAGGAAGTGTTTTATTATGATTATGCATTTATGCTTTATCTTCATATTGTGTTGAATATGAATGATTATTATTGCTCATGTTTGGGGGTTGTCCTTGTAGGTACACGTTTGGCATGATAGAAGGGCTAGACGTGTTGAGATGGTGAGCTTTTGAGGATGCTTTTGGGACTTGAAGGACATGATTATTTTGGATAGTATCTACTCTAGGAGTAGTATAAAACTATAATTGAACACATTCATTGATTGGAATGTAATTAATCCTTTTGGTAGTCCTTATTTTTTGGCATGTAATGCTTAAGCTCATAGACTCAACACGTTCTTTTACACTCTGATTATTATGATAGCTCTATTATGCCTTGATTTCGCACTTAAGGATTAGGGTCCTTACAGTTACGTTTCAGGGTACATGTTATGCATGATGGGAAATGAGGTGTTAACATGGTTTAATTGTATTGGTTGTAAATTATGTGGTAATATGGTTTTAGTAGAGGTTGGGTGCATATTTGTAAAATGCTTTTAAAATACCATGTTGATGTATTTTATACATCATGTTAATTATTGGGTATAATTTAATTAACCCATTTACCCCCACTATACCCCCACTCTCACCTCACTTTACCAAATACTCTCTTAAATCCCCAAAATCCCTTCCCAACCCAAAACCCTTCCCATTTTCGATTTTGGGCACAAAGTGGAAGAGGAATCTTTACAAAAGCTTGATTTGTGGAATTTGTTGGGTGATTTGGAGTCCCCAAGAGGTATGGTTGCCTCCTTGTTGCTTTTGTAGTGTTTGGTTTGGGTTTATAATGGTTTTGAAGGGTTTTGAAATGGGTTTGTTTTGGGTATGTGTTGTATGTTGTTGGGGTATGATTTTTGAAGTGTTTTATGTGGGTTTTAGTGAGTTATGATGATGCTAGTGTTCTTGGAAAGTTTGGGTTTGAATGGTATGGAATTGAGCTTGGATGATGCTCAAGAAATGGTGGAAATCGCGACTTCTTGTAGTGGCGATCGATCGCTACAAATGCAGCGATCGATCGCCGAGGGGCAGTGGGCAAATCAAGTGTAGGCGATCGATCGCCTTAAATGGCGCGATCGATCGCCGATGGCCAGTAGCCATTTTGCGCAACAGGCGATCGATCGCCTCAAATGAAGCGATCGATCGCCGCAAGGCAAAAAGTGAGGCGATCGATCGCCTCGTGCAGCGATCGATCGCCGCTGTTTAAAATGTGGCAAATGATGTTTTTTTGTGGAATTTTTGGTATTTGGCTATTGTTTAGCTTCTAATATTAATTTGTGTGGTTGTGTAGAACCACCCCAGGTGCCAACAACATCGAGGAGATAAAGTTCTCCAACTTCTCCAATTTTGGGAATTAAGGTACGTAGTGAGACGCACGAGCATCGGACGGTAAAATGTGTTACGCTTTCGATTTTGTATTGTGTTTACCGTGGATAGTGAATCCTTATATGTGGTGATTTATGTGAAATGATAGTGATATATCGTGATAATGGAATCAACTATTGTGTTTGATTATTGTGGTAGAATTGATGAATGTTCCGGTAGCCTTTATCTCCGAGCGAGGGAGGTACTTGCCGCTGTCATATGAAGCGATGGTAGTATGATATTTGCTGCTGTCATGTCTAAGCGAGGTAACATGCCGCTGTCATTGTCGAAGCGAGGGATATCATATGATGCCGCTATATGTCGAAGCGAGGGGTCCTAAAATTCCGCTGTTGTATTGGGACCGGAACAGTCACAATTCTAGTGATTAATGTGGAATATTGTGATTAATGTGGAATATTGTGATTATAACTGGAACGTGATATCGATCATCACCTTGTGAGCTAATGATTTTGTGCATGAGTTTATGAAACAGGAACAACAAAGGAAGTGTGCTAATGTGGTGAATCAGGGAGCATATATACATATATATCTCATGCAACTATTTACGTTATTATGTTTGATTGTGTTGAATAGTGATGTGTATGCTCATGGTGAGTTGTTCCTGTAGGTACACCTTTGGATTTGGAGGGCTATGGGCCGGGTTGAGGCAGTGAGCTTCGAGGAGCCTTGTGAATTAGGATACAGGATTTGGTATAGTCTCTACTCTAGGAGTAGTGTAAATCTATAGTGTTAACATTCATTTGAGAATGTAATTAATTCGCTTCGAAGTTTTATTTTGGCCTGTAATCCTATTAGCTCACGTAATAATCGAAACCATAAACTGTCTGTGATGCATGTTTAGCCCTAATTATGTCTTGATTACGCTGTTAGGGTAGAGAGGCCCTACAATAGCCAAACCATCAAACCCCCAAAGTCGGTTAATCATTTCATTGATTAACTTTACCCGTGCTCAACCGATAATAGAATCAAATGTAATTAAATCATTACTTTAATGATTTACCAATAACACATATATCTCTACCATGATTCACAATTCCATTATCTCGCACGCTCAACAACGGTGGCATCATAACCGATGTTCGCTCCATAGCGACAACATCCCAATCATTGCTCGCTCCATAGCAGCACCATATGAATTCTCAAAACATACCATAATGTTTCCAACATTATATTATTCATGCACATGATAATAATATATTTATCATGCTCGTATGTTATCATGAACATATCATGAACGACATTCCAACCGCGAGGACACCGACCTCGCACCAAAACCTGGAATGGGATAAACCTCCCAAACCATTGTAACCGCAACAGAATGTTAGCATACCCCCAATGCTAACCGTCTTAAAAGCAGTCAGCCCAAACTTAACTGCAAAACAACGAATCATTCGCGATTCCAAAATAGATATCGCCTCGCGTATATCTCTACGATCCGGTACACGATGTTAAACATTCATCGTTGCCAAGGGAACCACCAGTACACAACAGTGTACCTAACCATAACTGGATTCAGTTCCAAACTCACCTCCAACAAGGAGTAGTTACACCACATTGCCACATGCATTGGGCAACCACACGGCTACTGTGATATCCCCGAAAGGATTATGTGTAAACATGCTTTGATGTATTAACTTGATTATGTGTTAAAGACATGTTTTAATTTGGGGTTTTGGGCTATGCTTTATGTGATAAATGCATGTAATTATGTTGGGGAATTAAGGAATGTGGTTGGTGTTATTTTTTTATTTTGATGATATGGTTTAGGAGGCATGTTAGGTATTTTTGAAGATGTATTGTTGTGGTAAAATTATAAAACATCAAAGAGGGATATTTTAAATACATCGTATGAAATACCGGGACACAATTAATGTGATGTCCGGGAATTATGGTGTTAATCCCGGTGTGGTATTAATCTTCGATGGATTTTAATTGTAGCAATTAGGAATTAATTTCGGTTTGGCATCTCCCGAGGTTGTTAAATCGGGCATTTGGGATCGTTGGACCCAAAGGTTGATATGGTATTCTCATTTTGGTGGAAAACCTATGATTGGGTTTTAGTGGGACTTGGTGTCCGGGGTGCCATATGTTGGGGCCAGTCTGGGGTTTTGCCGTTGGAGAGAGAGTTTTTGAAAACAAATGATTTTTAATGAATCCTGATGTATTTGTGGAGGTATTGGAATTCTGGGCATTTTGGCTATAAATACCAGTTGGTCTTGGGATTCCGTCATTTGGAATCCATCCCATTCCTCTCCTCTCCCTCTCTCTCGCCCCTCTCACCCCAAACCCTTTCCCCTTTTTCCTTTGATGAGCAAATCGGTGGAGGCTCGTCCTAGGAGCCGGATTTCTCGAAGATAAGTTGGTAAGTTTCTTCCCCTCGACTTTGTCTTCGATTTGGTAGTGATCTTGTTGGTTTTTGGTTAAGTTTTGGTGGGTTTTGAATTTGGGGAGTTTTGGGTTAAAATCCAAAATGTTGATTTCAGTGTTTTCATGGAGTTTAATTGTTGTATTTGAGGTGTTGAGGTTGTATGGGGTGTTGGTTGTGAGTTTGGGTGTCAAAAACACCACTAAAGCTCGAGTTTTCGGAAAATCGCAGTCCGCGATCGATCTTGGCGAGGCGCCGATCGATCGCGACATGCTACTGGAATTTGGAAGGCGATGAGCAGTAGCGTCGATCGATCGTGAGAAGTGGGCGATCGATCGCGAGGGCCTTGGCGATCGATCGCGAGTTGTGGCGATCGATCGCGGCTTGTTCATTTTCGGGCAGTAGGGTATGGCGATCGATCGCGGCCCTGTTTCCTTTGTTTTTTTCAAAATTTTGGAAATGTTGGGATTTTGGAATCGGGCTTTTAAGGGGCCGTTTTCGGGGCAATATCTACATTCCATTGGGAATGCTATGCTTTTAAAATGGATTGGTTGAGGCCAAAGTTAATAAAGCGGAATTCCCGGTCGAATTCTCGATTATGACGCCGCTGCCATCGAGCATGCGTGGAAATGGAATGCCGCTATTGTAGAGCGAGCAATGAAATAGAACTATGAAACCATAAGTGAGAAACATGGATTGTCTATAATCATTGTTTAATGATTTGATGTTATTGATTATGACATTGGTATATGGCTCATAGAATTGTTAATCAATGTAATGATTAACTGGCATTTGGGAATTTGATGGTTTCAGTGTTTTGAGAACAGGGACAGTACAGGAAACCCCCGGATGAGGATGATGCCATCCAGGGAGTATATTTTGTATTTCATAGCATTTACATTGTTGTAAATTATGAATTGTATTGTTATGGTTATTGGATTGGGATATTGGTATGCTCACCCCGTGTGGGGGCTGTCTCTGTTGGGGCAGGTTGTACAGGCGTAGCAGCAGCTTTGGAGTTGAGCTCGGGCTGTTGATTGAGGTACTTCCAGGATCGGGGTACCAGAGCTGGATGGATAGGCGCTCAGATCCAGAGTCGAGATCGAGTTGCGCTTGAGAGGTGCTTCCAGGATCGGAACACCAGTAACGGTATCCAGCGGAGTGTTTTATACATTAGATACACGCTCATTCATTGGGTACTCTTATGTGAGTACATATTACGTGTATATGGGATGTATAACGGGCTACGGCTCTTCTCTGTTCATTTATGGCTTGCATGCAATTAGATATAGAATTGCTAAATGAACTAAGAGTATGTTAGTGTATTATGTGGGTGGATGCTATATGGATAATCATGGTTGGGGAATTAGAATATTATGTGGTTTAAATGCAAGAAATTTTCCGGATAGCATATGCTGTTGCACTTGCATATGTTTTCTTCCCTGATAGTATGATTATATGCACTAATGATATGGCTTAATACACTAATAACGGGTTAAGGGCACGGGGGTCCTTACATTAGTGGTATCAGAGCAGTGGTTAGCTCTTTGGGGCTGTTGAAGGCCTGGAACATGCTGATAGGGATGAGTAGCACATATTTATGCATGATAGTAGTTAGTGTTGTGTGGCACAACCATTTTGCTTATGTGCATTTGTGATATGTGATCATAGTGAAACGATTATATGTCATGACATCTATAGAATCATAATATGTGATATCCCCGAAATGATTAATTGCAACTGGGCATTAATTGTGTTTATATGATTAATTATGATGGTAAATAATTGATTATGTGCTGGATTTACTTATGTGTGGAAATGCATGGTCACATGGAAAGGATGACCCGGGGGTGCATTTCAGGGTGCATGTTGTGCATGTTGGAGAAAATTGTTATTAGCATGATTTATTTGCCATGGTTGGCAATTAATTGGAAATCATGAGTTTAATTGATATTTGGTGCATTTTGGATTAATGCTTTTAAAAATATCATGTTGGTGTGTTTTATACACCATGTGATTGTAGAATGCATTTTAATTAATTAACCCACTTTATTACCCCAAACCCCCACCATACATTTCACTATCACTTTTCAACTTTCCCAAATAACACCTCCCAAACCCTTCCTTTGTCCATTTTCGTTTTTGTGCTTAAGGGTGGAGAGAAACCCTTCCAAAAATCTTGTTTTGTGGAGTTTATTGGGAGATTTGAGATCCCCAAGAGGTATGGATACCTCATTGTTGGTTTTGAAGTATTTTAATTGAGTTTGAAATGGTTTGAAGGGTTTTGAAATGGGTTTGTATGAGTTGGTGTTATTTTTGGGTGAGTGTTAGATTTATGGTTGTATGATGTTGTTTATGGAAGATTTGTAGTGATTTGGTATGGTTAATGTTTGAATATATGAGTTTGTTTGGGTTGGGGAAGGAGATGGGTGAATAGTACCCAAAAATCGGATATGCAGAGCTCGGCGATCGATCGGCGCCACCAGCGATCGATCGCGAGTTGCAGGGCTGAAGGCAGTAGCCTTCAGCGATCGATCGCGAGTTTGGCGCGATCGATCGGCGAGGTCGCGATCGATCGACGCAAACTCAGCGATCGATCGCGGATTGAATTTTTTGTTGGGCGAGGCAGTGTGGTCTCGCGATCGATCGGGGCTATATGGCGATCGATCGCGAGACACCAAAATTGATGTTTTTGGATTTTTTTGTGGGATTTTTGGTATTGGAGTATTATTGGGTTCTAATATTGATTTGTGTGAATGTGTAGAACCATCCCAGGTGGCGACACAGCCAAGGAATTGAAGTCCTACCACATCCTACATTTTGGAAAGGTACGTAGAGTACGTACGGGCACCCAACGGTACATGTATCTAATATACTCATTGTTTATGCATTGTGGATGCGAGTATATATGTGATTATGCATTGTGGATGCAAATACATGTTGAATTATGCATGATGATTGTAGATGCATATGATTATTGGTGCACATCCCATGAGTCGTGGTCATCCCTTGATGATTTTAATGCTTGCCGCTATTTGTTTTGGTTCCGCTAAATGTGAAGCGAGGGGTGGGAGCGCCGCATGTCACATTTGAGCGTGGTTATCATATAGGGCGAGGAAAGGATATTTGCCGCTCAATGTGAGGCGAGGGGTGGGAGTACCGCTTGTCCATTGAAGCGAGGTTATTCTATGCCGCCTATATGTAAATAAGCGAGGGGCATTGATATACATTGTGATGGACAGACTAGGGAATGGTGACCGGTATTTGATATTGATGAGTCATGACATGTGTAGACCATTATAAATAATCTATTGATTATACTCATGAGTTACGGTACAGGGACAACCAAACGGGAAGCGTTTGAAATGCATGGGAAAAACAGGAAGTGTTTTATTATGATTATGCATTTACGCTTTATATTCATATTGTGTTGTATATGAATGATATCATTGCTCATGTTTGGGGGTTGTCCTTGTAGGTACTTTTGGCATGATATGAAGGGGGCTAAGACGGGTTGAGACCGTGAGCTTGAAGAGCACTTTTGGTAGATGAAGGACAGGATTATTTTGTATAGTGTCTACTTTAGGAGTAGTGTAAAACTATAATTGATAACATTCTTTTGATGGGGAATGTAATTAATCCATTGATAGTCCTCATTTTTGGCATGTAACTTTTAGGCTCATAGCCTCAACACGATTAATTTACTCTGATCATTTATATTAGCTCTAATTATGCCTTTGATCCGTACTTAAGGATTAGGGTCCTTACATAATATAACCTGTTGATTATGATTGTGAGTTGTGACACAGGGGCAACCAAATGAAGCATTTTGAAATGCATTGGAATATGGGAAGTACTTTGTACTCACAGTTTATGCATTTACTCATTATAATCATACTGTGGGGAATATGGATTATCGTATGCTCATGGTTTGGGATTGTTCCTGTAGGGACACTATGACGCGAGAGGCTAAGGACATGGTTGAAAGACGCGAAACGGTAACCTGCATTTTATATACATCATGGGATTATGCCTTGTGGTTGCATGTGTACATGTAGTGATGATTTTAATGCTTTGCCGCCAAATGTTGAAGCGAGGGGTGGGAGTACCGCATGTCGCATTTGAGCGAGGTGCATTAAAATACACTCATGATTATGTATGTTGGAATATGGATTATGCTTTGTGATGCAGGTATGGATGAAATGCTTGGTGAATATCCCATGAGTCATTGTTATGGATGAGTAATGATTTTAAATGCTTGCCGCTATATATTGTTTTATGCCGCTAAAATGTGAAGCTAGGGGTGGGAGCGCCGCATGTCACATTGAAGCGTGGTTATCATATGAGGCGAGGAAAGAATATTTGCCGCTAAAATGTGAAGCGAGGGGTGGGAGCGCCGCATGACCATTTAAGCGAGGTTATTCTATGCCGCCTATATGAAAAGCGAGGGGTGGGAGTACCGCATGTTTTATTGGAGCGAGGGGCATTAAAATACACTACCGTGACAATGACTAGGGATCGGCTATTGATTGGCGATGGTTCATGCCGCCAGATATATTGATAGCGATGGTTCATTCCGCTATATTGATTGGCGATGGTTCATGCCGCCAGATATATTGATAGCGATGGTTCATTCCGCTATATTGATTGGCGATAGTTCATGCCGCCGGATATATTGATAGCGATGGTTCATTCCGCTATATTGATTGGCGATGGTTCATGCCGCCAGATATATTGATAGCGATGGTTCATTCCGCTATATTGATTGGCGATGGTTCATGCCGCCAGATATATTGATAGCGATGGTTCATTCCGCTATATTGATTGGCGATGGTTCATGCCGCCAGATATATTGATAGCGATGGTTCATTCCGCTATATTGATTGGCGATGGTTCTTGCCGCCGGATATATTGATAGTGATGCCTCATTCTGCTATTCTATTGGCGATGATTCATGCCGCCGGGTATTCTATTGACGATGATTCGTGCTACCGGATATTACATAGCGACGGGTCATTCCGCTACACCTATGGCGATGGTTTATACCGTCGGATATCTATAGCGATGTCTTATGCCGCTGACTCTATGACGAGAGATCATGCCGCTGATTCTATAGTGATGGGTTATACCGCTATGTGCGTAGCGCTGGATTATGTCGCCTAAGAGCGATGGATGCTACATGTGTACCGCTGGTGGACGATGGATACAGGTATTCCGCTATCTTGATAGCGATGAGGTATGGCGTATTACTTTTGTTAGCATCATTGTGGATACTACATGTTATATACGTCATGTGTTTGACGATGAGATTATGGATGTTGTGTATTGACATGTACCGTCATATGTTTGACGATGTTAATTGGATGTCATATGTTGACATATGCCGTCACGGGATGACGATGACACAGTTGATGTTCTATGTAGAGGTGTAGCGTCGTTTTGATGATTAATACATTTATGTTATGTATTGAGTTGTTTGGTTGAGTACCTTTGGTGGGCACATGGTAGTGTCTGGACCACTAGTTGACGAGATCATTATGCCGAGCAAGTTGCTCGAAGAATTATTGGGTGCACCGTACAGGGATTGTACCGCAGCACATTTTTGGTGTCTATATTGTTCGAGTAATGATACCCTTGGGTATACTCGCTGGTTTGGCTTAGGCCAAGTGATTGGTGGTAAGATTAGTCCTTGAGGAAACTACTCGCTTGTTGTTGTGATCTGCGGTAGGTGTGATCACACTCACCCTGAGGGTGTGGGATAAGTCCTAATGGATTAGGATTGCTTCGTGGTTGAGCAAGGACACCGGGATGTCCATTATGCCTTGGTTTTAGAGAGATTTCGGGTGATGACCCACTACTCTAAATGGGTGTTATGGTATGGTATACCGGGTGGAACGTATGAGACGTTGGTAGGCTTGATATGAGCCTTTGGTGGCAGCGCTTGTTAGCCAGATATCGTGGCAATGTTATGGCGTGCTTTTGATTGCCGTTATACTGCTCGTTGGATTCGAGTTCAATGAATCGTATGATGATACGATGAGGACTTTTAGTAGACTCTTGTAGTCTCTTTGTGGCATGATAATTGAGGCAGAGAATACCTCACGTAGACGTTTATATGTCAAATGTTTTAAGAGGCTTGTTTTGGGACGACTCAATTTTGTTGGAAATACCAACGTGAGCGTTGACAAGTCGTTGTTAGCTCTGATTGAGCATCTTTGCATATGGTATGCGACGGAAGTCACAATTGAAATTGGGTGGTATAGTTAGTGGAGTGACACTACTATATTGACTTTATCTCTTGGAGAGATTTGGGTTGTACTGTCATGGAGGCATCTAGTTTTGGTTGAGGGTTGATCGTGAATCAACCAGGGTAAGCCCTACTAGTGTTGGACTAGGTAATGGCTTCGTGCTTCCAGTGAGACGTTCGAGGAGACGTCTCTGGAGTGATGCTCGAGTGTTGAGCACTATGGCAATAGTACATGGCATCGTTGTTTGAGTATACATGGCGTATACGAGTTTCGATTTGATGATAGTGGCTTCGATGCACTATTCTGAACCAATTGCATATTTTGATTCCGAGATATATGTTGGTATGTATATCCAGTTTTTTTTCCGGACGGTGGTTCGAGGTTGGAGGGTCATGGATTCATGACACTATCCTTGTGAGAAAGGCAGTGTTGATATACCTGCCGGTTGAATCTTTTGGGAGATTCATTGCTTTGGTTGTGTGGTGTTGATGTTGAAATCACACCCTTTCGCTTTGGTCTGTCGACCACTATTCTCCGTGGAGTGAGATGATCGAGGTTTGACAGCAGTTTTTGGGACCTTGGGTATGCTTGGAGATACCGAGTCTATTGCTTTGAGTGTGCCTGTTGTGTTGGTGCTTAGGCATGTATACCCGTGTGTGTATACGAATGCCAACTCTATTTCGTTCCTTGTTGAATGTCGGATTAGTGTGCTTGGCTTGATGAATCTCCGGTGGGAGATTGTGGCAATTTGAGATTGGTAATCTCGATAGCACGATGTATTCTGAGGAATAATCGTGAGGTCCGTTTGACTTCCCCTGAGGAGGGATTGTCGTGTTTTGGGAACCATGGTAGTTCTTGTTGGATAATTCGATAGCCTTCCTATTTTAGGATTGTTGAATCCCAGGATTGAGGGATGGCCAGGATTCGGATTTGTTTAGTGTCACGGTCGACACGTGTTTGGGAATGCAATTGTTTGTCTTGCATGTCCCCTGTGGAACTTGAGACCTTGTAGAGTCTCAATAGTGTGTTTTGGACCAAGATAGGATTTCTTGGAACACATGGTTATAGACATCTGTAGTGATGTGTTTTGTGTGGATTAGTGACCATGGGTTACCCGATCCGGATTGCAAGTGGTGCAACTACTCCTTTGGAGGAGATGGATCGGGAAGCGGAAACCGGATTTTCTGCGAGTATACTGTTGTATACTAATGGTCCACATCATAACAATGTGTGTTAAGCATCGTGGACGATTGGTGGATATCATGGAGAGATATCTATGTTAGAACCAAAGGGTTTTGATTGATTTGCAGTCATTATGGACTGACTTCCGGGACAATTCACATCGAGGTATGTTATTATCTTTCGGGTTATATTGGTTTTGGCATTGCTCTATTGTAGAGCTTGATGCGAGATTGGTGTTCTCGCAGTTTATGATTCGATTCTTTTGTGGTCCAGAATCGGAGTTGTGACCTTACCTTGTTTGTGTAACCCTGGTGTTACGAAGGGTATGCCGGTGCAAATTTCGAGGACGAAATTTTATTAGTGGGGGATAATTGTGATGTCCGGGAATTATGGTGTTAATCCCGGTGTGGTATTAATCTTCGATGGATTTTAATTATAGCAATTAGGAATTAATTGCGGTTTGGCATCTCCCGAGGTTGTTAAATCGGGCATTTGGGATCGTTGGACCCAAAGGTTGAGATGGTATTCTCATTTTGGTGGCAAACCTATGAATTGGGTTTTAGTGGGACTTGGTGTCCGAGGTGCCTTATGTTGGGGCCAGTCTGGGGTTTTGCCGTTGGAGAGAGAGTTTTTGAAACAGATGATTTTTAATGAATCATGATGTATTTGTGGAGGTATTGGTATTCTGGGGTATTTTGGCTATATATACCAGTTGGTCTTGGGATTCCGTCATTTGGAATCCATCCCATTCCTCTCCTCTCCCTCTCTCTCGCCCCTCTCACCCCAAACCCTTTCCCCTTTTTCCTTTGATGAGCAAATCGGTGGAGGCTCGTCCTAGGAGCCGGATTTCTCGAAGATAAGTTGGTAAGTTTCTTCCCCTCGACTTTGTCTTCGATTTGGTAGTGATCTTGTTGGTTTTTGGTTAAGTTTTGGTGGGTTTTGAATTTGGGGAATTTTGGGTTAAAATCCAAAATGTTGATTTCAGTGTTTTCATGGAGTTTAATTGTTGTATTTGAGGTGTTGAGGTTGTATGGGGTGTTGGTTGTGAGTTTGGGTGTCAAAAACACCATTAAAGCTCGAGTTTTCGGAAAATCGCAGTCCGCGATCGATCTTGGCGAGGCGCCGATCGATCGCGACATGCTACTGGAATTTGGGAAGGCGATGAGCAGTAGCGGGGATCGATCGCGAGAAGTGGGCGATCGATCGCGAGGGCCTTGGCAATCGATCGCGAGTTGTGGCGATCGATCGCGGCTTGTTCATTTTCGGGCAGTAAGGTATGGCGATCGATCGCGGCTTGGCGCTGATCGATCGCGGCCCTGTTTCCTTTGTTTTTTTCAAAATTTTGGAAATGTCGGGATTTTGGAATCGGGGTTTTAAGGGGCCGTTTTCGGGGCAATATCTACATTCCAATGGGATGCTATGCTTTTAAAATGGATTGGTTGAGGCCAAAGTTAATAAAGCGGAATTCCCGGTCGAATTCTTGGTTATCTTTTAAAACTTGTTAATGGTATATTTGGGTATTATGCATGCTTAGCCGGGGGGCTTTTATTTTGGTAATCGTCATGGATTGACGATATGATTGAGAATCTTGAACGTGCTTGGACACGTAGTTGCATGCTTATACTTGATTGTGAGTTGTTTATGTGTTTTAGCACATATCTCTCGAGGTAAGGAACTCAAGCAAAGTTTGGACTCAAGCTACGGAATGATAAGGTACGTATGACGTACGAGCATAGCCCTTTAATATAATTGCAATTGTTGAGTGCTTGGTACACTGTATTGCAATGAATGTGTGTGGAAATGCATGACACATGGTATTAGCAATAAACGGAGGTTGAAATGCATGGTTTATTGTACTTACTTCAAATATCTATATATGCATTGAGAATTGCATGGTGCCGCTTTTGAGCGAGTAATGATTGGGATGTTGTCGCCTGTGAGCAAACATCGATTATGACGCCGCTGCCATCGAGCATGCGTGGAAATGGAATGCCGCTATTGTAGAGCGAGCAATGAAATAGAACTATGAAACCATAAGTGAGAAACATGGATTGTCTATAATCATTGTTTAATGATTTGATGTTATTGATTATGACATTGGTATATGGCTCATAGAATTGTTAATCAATGTAATGATTAACTGGCATTTGGGAATTTGATGGTTTCAGTGTTTTGAGAAAAGTGACAGTACAGGAAACCCCCGGATGACGATGATGCCATCCAGGGAGTATATTTTGTATTTCATAGCATTACATTGTTGTAAATTATGAATTGTATTGTTATGGTTATTGGATTGGGATATTGGTATGCTCACCCCGTGTGGGGGCTGTCTCTGTTGGGGCAGGTTGTACAGGCGTAGCAGCAGCTTTGGAGTTGAGCTCGGGCTGTTGATTGAGGTACTTCCAGGATCGGGGTACCAGAGCTGGATGGATAGGCGCTCAGATCCAGAGTCGAGATCGAGTTGCGCTTGAGAGGTGCTTCCAGGATCGGAACACCAGTAACGGTATCCAGCGGAGTGTTTTATACATTAGATACACGCTCATTCATTTGGTACTCTTATGTGAGTACATATTACGTGTATATGGGATGTATAACGGGCTACGGCTCTTCTCTGTTCATTTATGGCTTGCATGCAATTAGATATAGAATTGCTAAATGAACTAAGAGTATGTTAGTGTATTATGTGGGTGCATGCTATATGGATAATCATGGTTGGGGAATTAGAATATTATGTGGTTTAAATGCAAGAAATTTTCCGGATAGCATATGTTGTTGCACTTGCATATGTTTTCTTCCCTGATAGTATGATTATATGCACTAATGATATGGCTTAATACACTAATAACGGGTTAAGGGCACGGGGGTCCTTACAATTAAACACCACAAGGCCACCCAAACGCACCCCCCCCCCCCCCCGCCCCCACTTGGCCACAACCCATGCCCCTACCCCTGTTTTTCGGAAAAGCAGAGTTGGCCAAGGAAGACTTTTGGTCCATCTGCTTTAATCACTTTATCTCCTCCAAACTCTCCTTCTTCTCTCCAAAAAACCTCGAAACACACTCAGACAGTAGGTAGGAAGAAGAAGATCACGTTTTATTGTTCTTTTGCTTGAAGGAAAGTCGAGCCAAAAAGTGAACCATCACAGGTGCCAGCACAGCCGAGGAGATAAAGTCAGTTGACTCCTCTATCTTTTGGAAAGGTACGTAAGCGACGTACGGGCATCCCAACAGTAACATGTACTTTATGTTTGTCTATTAGACACATGATGAATGCAAGGTGATGCATTAAGAGTATGATACATGTTTATATGCATTGTTTTTGCATATGTATGTTGTGAAATATAAGAGGTGTATTTCACGAGTCAAGGTTATCCTAGTGAGGATTTTAATGCTTACGCTAACGTCCATAAGAAGCGAGGAAGAATTCCGCTTATGTGGATTTCCATAAGGAGCGAGGAAGAATTCCGCTTACGTGGAAAAGTAAGAAGCATTGAAATGCACTAATGATAAGTGACTCAGGATTGAAATATGGATTTAAGAAGGAAAGATATGTCATGACATTTATTTATGAAACCATATGTTCATATAATGTGTTATTATGAGTTATGATACAGGGACAACCAATGGGCGTTGTAAATGCTTGGAAATACAGGAAGTGCTTTGTATTTATGATTTGTGCATTTACGCTTTACATTCATATTATGTTGAATATGAATCACGGTAAGCTCATGTGTTTTGGGGGTTGTCTTTATAGGTGCTTTTGATGAAGAGAACCAGGGTCGGGATTGATATGCTGAGCTGTAAGAAGTGCTACAGGATTAGCATGTTAGAGAATTACTTTGTATAGCTTCTACAAGATGTAGAGTAGAACTAATGTAGTACCTTTTTGTAGGAATACATGAAATTCCTTTTGAACTTTCGGTACTGTAATCTCTTAAGCTCAGGTTAATCAACACGACTTACTACTCTGATTTATACATGTGAATGTTTAGTTCTCTTAATTGCACCTAAGATTATGTTTGAGATCACGGGGTCTCACATTTAGTGGTATCAGAGCAGTGGTTAGATAACCAGGGAAGAGTGAAGGGTAGCCTTTAGAGACAAGTTGGCTAGGTATTCATTGTTGGGCATGTTATGCATGTGATGGATATTGTTGTATAAGTGTTATACTAACATGCTTTTGAATAAGATACTCTTGTTATCTAACGGCTTATATTATGAACTGCTTTTGGTATTGTTGTTAACTTTTGTGTTACAGGATGGCGGCTGTTAACCCGAAGAACCTCAATGAAGAGGTAGGGGATATGGGGAGTATGAACGCTAGTATTGCTCAGACGAATCCGTTACCGCCACCTACTGTAGGCTTGGAGCCTGTTGCACAGATACTGCTACCAGGGGAGATAAGTCTGACCCAGTTCTTGAGCTATCATCCACCGCTATTTGAAGGGACAGAGACTGGGGAAGCAGCCGAGGAATGGCTTGAGAGACTGGAACAGATATTCGTATCGGCACCCTGTGCACGGACTGCCTGGCTGAGGTTGGCAGAGTTCCAGTTATCGAAGAAGTCTTCCATGTGGTGGAAGACCACAGTCATGGAGCTGAGAGCTCAGGGTATGACGGTTGATTGGACTGTATTCAGGACCCGGTTCCTTAACCGGTACTTTTCGGCAGCTGTCAGACAATTGAAGGAAGATGAATTCAATAGTTTAAAGCAGGGCAGCCTGTCAGTGTCAGACTACGCCATGCAGTATTCCTCACTATTGAGGTATGTACCTCATATTGCTGTCAGCAGTCATGCCAAGATGAGGAACTTTCTGAAGGGACTGAGGCCAGAGCTATTTGATCGGGTTGTCTCCAACAACCCCAGCTCATTTGATGACGTCCTGACACGGGCAGAATTGGCAGAGATTGCAGTGGGCGTGTACAAGGATGTTGTACCCCCTTTCGTACCACCACATAGGCCTGTTGCTGATAATCTGAGGCCACGAGGGGACCAGTTCAAGCCTCGTGGGGCCTCTTCATCTTCTAGATTCAGTGGGAAGAAGTCTCAAAGTCAGAAGCATAGTAACCGAGGGCCATCCCAGGGAAGTAAGATAGGAGGGAACCGATGTAACAACTGTGGAGGATGGCACTTGTTACATGACTGTCAGGGTTGCTATGTCTGTGGCAAGATGGGCAACTTGGCTCGAGGTTGCCCTAATCGGGCAGGTCAGACAGACTCTGGGCCGAATAGGCTAAGGTTTGATGCTAGGAGGGCACCACAAAGACAGCAGTTTGCACCTCGACCACAGGGAGGTCAGGCGGCAGGACCGCCGTAGGGGCAAGTGTATGCACTGACTCGGGAGCAGGCTGAGGCAGCCCCGGAGGAGGTCATTGCTGGTACGTGCCATTTATTTACGTACCCTGCACTTATATTGATAGATACAGGTGCTTCCCATTCTTTTGTATCTTCTGCTTTTGTGGAGAGTCGCCGCTTGTGCTCGTCTCTGTTACCCACGCCTCTCATGGTCTCGACACCCACGGGGAAGCATGTGATTGCTGACCGACTGTTATCTGATTGCCACATTTATTTTGAGGGCAATGATCTGAGGGCCGATCTGATTCAGCTAGAGATGGCAGATTTTGACTGCATTATCGGCATTGATGTGTTGAGCAGATACCGAGCTGTGGATAGATTGCCAACAGATGATTGTTCGTTTTCTATCTGATCAGGGGTTCCAGTGGACTTTTTATGGGGACGGCTCTCGTCCAAAGATACTAGTGATCTCAGCGGTTAAGATGTCATGGTTATTGGAACGCGGCCACACGGGTTACCTTATTTATGCCGTGGATGCTTCAGAAGAGAAGGAAGTGAGAGCCGAGGACAATCCGGTCGTGGCAGAGTTCATTGATGTGTTCCCAGATGAGATTCCGGGGTTTCCGCCTGTCAGGGATGTTGAGTTTGCCATTGAGCTGCTGCCAGGGAGCTGAAGGTACAGTTACAGGAGCTCCTTGACAAGGGATACATTTGTCCTAGTGTATCGCCTTGGGGTGCACCAGTCTTGTTCGTGAAAAAGAAGGATGGTTCAATGCGTCTGTGCATTGACTACAGGCAACTGAACAAGGCCACAGTGAAGAACAGGTATCCACTTCCGAGGATTGATGATCTGTTCGACCAGCTTCAGGGTACAGAGGTGTACTCCAATATAGACTTGAGGTCAGGCTATCATCAGGTACGGGTTAGAGCTGGTGATGTCCAAAAGACGGCTTTTAGAACTCGGTATGGACACTATGAGTTCTTGGTGATGCCTTTCGGTGTGACAAATGCACCTGCTGTATTTATGAGCCTGATGAACAGAGTATTTCAGGAGTACCTCAATCAGTTTGTGATCGTATTCATTGACGACATCCTTGTCTATTCAAGGAGTGAAGAGGATCATGCCGATCATCTGAGGATAGTACTCCAGATCCTCAGAGATCATCAGTTGTACGCCAAACTCAACAAGTGTGAGTTTTGGCTGAGCAGTGTAGCCTTCTTGGGCCATATCATATCACGAGAGGGGATATCAGTAGACCCGAGGAAGATAGAGGCAGTTATGGATTGGTCTGCCCCTACTTCAGTCAGTGAGATTCAAAGTTTTCTTGGTCTGGCCGGCTATTATCGACGTTTCGTCGAGGGTTTCTCAAAGATCGCCAAGCCACTTACACAGCTGACTCAGAAGGGAGTCCCATTTTGTTGGTCAGAGGCTTGTGAGCAGAGTTTCCGGGAATTAAAGCACAGACTGACTACTGCACCAGTTCTAGTGATTCCCAGGGAGAACAAAGGATTTGTTCTTTATACTGACGCATCGCTACAGGGCCTAGGATGCGTACTGATGCAGGACAGACATGTAGTGGCTTATGCTTCTAGACAGTTGAAGCCACATGAGACGAGGTATCCAGTCCACGATTTGGAGTTAGCGGCTATAGTGTTTACCTTGAAGATATGGCGACACTACTTATAAGGTACCTCATTCACCATCTTCACTGATAACAAGAGCCTGAAGTTCTTGTTTACACAGGCTGAGCTGAACATGAGGCAGAGGAGATGGATGGACCTGCTGAAGGACTACGATTGTGAAATCGAATACCACCCGGGGAAAGCAAACTTGACAGTCGACGCTTTGAGTCGGAAGGTGAGGAGCACAGCAGAGGATGCCATGTGTCTCTCAGCTATGTTGGGCTCCTACTGCCATTTGGGATTTGATTATGATGTGTCTGCTTCACCGGTACAGGTTTTGTAGGGTCTTCCTACCTTAACATCATCTTAATACACAAATTATGGACTAAACATGCATTAATAACGTCTTAGGGTTCCGGTTGTAGCTTTGAGCTAATAAGATTACAGACCAAAATAAAATTTCACAAGCTAATTAATTTCATTCTCAATGATGAATGTTAAAGCTATAGATTTACACTACTCCTAGAGTAGAGACTATCAAAATCGTGTATCCTATAAGCGTCTTGCTCCTTTTAGCTCACTGCCTCAAGCCGACCCTAGGCTCTTCGGTCCAAAAGTGTACCTACAGGAACAACCCAGCATGAGCATGTACATCGTTACTTAACATCGTAAGGCAATGGCATATAAATAAATGCATGAAAATAATTTGTAACTTATACTTCCTGGTTAATAGCATTAACCCTCTTTGGTTGTCCCTGTTTCATAGCCATGCATATAATCATTAGTTCTTGACATGAATGATTAAAATCATCATCTTATAACATCATCATCATATAAACATCATCATCTTATAAATATCATAATCTTATAACATCATCATCATATCAGCATCATCACCTTATAGCATCATCATCTTATAGCATCATCATCTTATAGTATCATCATCTTATAACATCATCATCATATAAGCATCATAACAAAATATAACAGTAAATGTACAAAATCTTAGTTAAGTAAACATGCTGGTTATTCGTCAGCTTCTTTTTGTTGACCCTGATTCACATTCGTGCATATGGGCATCTTACCCCATCGTATTGCATCTTACCATATCATAATATCGTGTGGCATCTTACCACGTGGGCATCTTACCCTATCGTATGGCATCTTACCATATCATAACATCGTGTGGCATCTTACCACGTGGGCGTCTTACCCAATCGTATGGCATCTTACCATATCGTAACATCGTGTGGCATCTTACCACGTGGGCGTCTTACCCAATCGTATGGCATCTTACCATATCATAACATCGTGTGGCATCTTACCACGTGGGCGTCTTACCCAATCGTATGGCATCTTACCATATCATAACATCGTGTGGCATCTTACCACGTGGGCGTCTTACCCAATCGTATGGCATCTTACCATATCATAACATCGTATCATTATATAGACATCATATAAACATCATCGTTACTTTTCATGAACATCCTCATAGACATCATATCCTCTTCACTCATCATAAACATCATCATCATAAACTTACTTATCATAATCATCATCATAAACTTACTTATCATAATCATCATCATAAACATCATATCCTCTTCACTCATCATAAACATCATCATCATAAACTTACTTATCATAATCATCATCATAAACATCATATCCTCTTCACTCATCATAAACATCATCATCATAAACTTACTTATCATAATCATCATCATAAACATCATATCCTCTTCACTCATCATAAACATCATCATCATAAACATCTTAAATACTTATACGATTATTGCATAGTCATAGTGTAAGAATATGTTACCGTCAGATGCCCGTACGCGTCTTACGTACCTTAATTCCAAAAGTGGAGAAATTGAAGAACTCTATCTTCTTGATGTTGTTGGAACCTGGGATGGTTCCACACAACCATACAAATCAATATTAGAAGCCAAATAATAGCCAAATACCAAAAATTCATCAAAAATCATCATTTGCCATGTTTTAAACAGCGGCGATCGTTCGCTGCACGAGGCGATTGATCGCCTCACTTTTTGCCTTGCGGCGATCGATCGCTTCATTTGAGGCGATCGATCGCCTGCTACGTGAAATGGCTACTGGCCTTCGGCGATCGATCGCCTCATTTCAGGCGATCGATCGCCACCTGCTGGTGCGCGATTTTTTGCCATGTTTGAGCATTTTCCAAGCTCAATCCCATACCATACAAACCCAAACTTTCCAACAACACTAACATCGTCATAACTCACGAAAACCCACATAAAACACTTCAAAAATCATACCCCAACAACATACAACACATACACAAAATAAACCATATAAATCACTTCAAAATCATCCCATTTCAAATCCAATCTTCATAAAAACTTTAGGAAGGGTTCCATACCTCTTGAAGACTCCAAATCTTGACAAGAATCACACAAACACAAGTTTTGTGGAACTTTCCTTCTCCTTCCTTGGAGGATTTCGAAAATGGGGAATGGGAAGGGTTTTGGGAATGAATTGGGGATTTTTGAGGGAAAGGGTAAAGTGAGGGGAAGGAGGTATATGGGTTAATTAAATTCTACCCAAAAATTAAAATGATGTATAAAATACCCCAACATGATATTTTAAAAGCATTTTACAAAAATGCAACCAACTTCATTAAATCCCTACTTTCCTCATAATTAACAATCAACACAATTAAATCATGTTAACACCATTTTCTATCGTGCATAACATGCACCTTGAAACGTAACCCCTGGGTCATGCCTATCATGTGACTAAGTATCTCATCGTGATAATTAATTTCAACACGTATATCAATTATCCACATAATTAATCACATAAACATAATTAATACCTTAATTGCAATTAATCATTTCGGGGACATCACATTAATCCCCTACTTATAAGATTTCGTCCTCGAAATCGCATGCACTTACCCCAAAAGAAACTAAACATAAATCACATACCAGAGAATAGTTCCGGGTGGTGCTGTACCATATGCCGCTCCGTCTCCCACGTAGCCTCCTCGACATCCCGACGATCCCACTGAACTTTGACCATTGGCACAATCTTGCTTCGTAATCTGCGATCCTCATGATCCAGAATTCTGACTGGTCGTTCAACGTAGGATACATCTGAGTCCATCTGCACTTCAGTAGGCTGTAATACATGAGACGGATCTGCTCATACTTCCGCAACATAGAAACGTGAAAAAAAACATCATGAATCCCAGATAAAGACAGCGGTAGAGCCAAACGGTAGGCCAAAGTATCGATACGCTGCAATACCTCATACGGCCCAACATACCTCGGAGATAACTTCCCCCGCATACTAAAACGAACGACACCCCTGAAGGGTGAGATCTTCAAGAAGACCTTGTCACCCACTTGGAATTCTAGCGGTCGCCGACGCTTATTGGCATAGGCTGCTTGCCTATCTTGAGCCGCTTTCATCTTTTGGCGTATCATCTTAATCTTTTCTTCCATATCCTTAATGATATCTGGTCCTCCGACCGCTTTACTAATCAAGTCCTCCCAATACAGCGGTGACCTACATCGTCGTCCATAATGAGCTTCAAAAGCGGCCATTTGAATGCTCGCCTGATAGCTGTTATTATAGGAGAACTCTACCAGTGGTATAGAATCTTGCCACGGAGTATCAAACTCCAATATACATGCCCTCAACATGTCTTCGAGCGTCTGAATGGTACGCTCTGTCTGACCGTCTGTCTGAGGGTGATACGCTGTACTCAGTCTCACCTCTGTGCCAAAGCTGTCTGGAGACCCTCCCAGAAATGAGAAGTAAACCTTGGGTCTCTGTCAGACACAATCGAGACTGGAACTCCATGCAACCTCATCACATTCCGTACATATAATTGGGCCATCTTTAGATACGTGAAAGTCATGCAGTAAGGGATGAAATGAGCTACCTTTGTCAGCTTATCCACGATCACCTAGATCGCATCAAATCCAGAGGCCGTCCTCAGCAAGTGGGTTACGAAGTCCATAGATATATGCTCCCACTTCCATTGGGGCACCTCCAAGCTCTTCAGCTCGCCACCAGGCCTCTGCCTCTCTGCCTTTACTTGTTGGCAGATCAAACATCTTTTGACAAAGGCTATAACATCACGCTTCACGCGTCTCCACCAGAATTGACCACTTAGGCCCTTATACATTTTTCTTCCTCCTGGGTGAATACTGAACCGGCTACCGTAAGCTCGCTCCAATACTCCTCTACGCAACTCCGGCGTATCTGGGACTACCCAACGGTTGCCCAGTCTCAATGAATCATCTTCAGCCACTCTGAACTTTGATGGCCGTCCATGAAGTACTATCGATGACCATCTCTGAACCTCATCCGACCTCTGGGCCTTCCTGATAGTCTTGAATATGTCTGGCTTAGCCAACAAGGTTGACACTCGCATCGGCGACGTGTCCACATCAAAATCATAGACCAGATGGTAATAAGAAGTCATCATAGCTGATAAACTCATGACATCCTCAGCAGTACTCTTTCACCTTCCGACTTAAGGCGTCTGCTATCAAATTTGTTTTATCAGGATGGTACTCAATCTCACAGGCATCATCCTTGAGTAAATCCATCCGTTTTCTTTGGCGCATATTCAACTCAGCCTGTGTGAATAGAAACTCCAGGCTCTTATGGTCCGAAAGATAGGAAACGTCATACCAAACTAGTAATGCCTCCAAATCAATGAAAATAATGACGAACTTATCCAAATACGGTTGGAACACCCTGTTCATCAGGCTCACAAAACAGCTGGGGCATTCATCACCCCAAAAGGCGTGACTAGGAATTCATAGTGCCCCTACCTAGTCCTGAAAGCTGTCTTCTGTACATCATCCTCTCGAACTCGCATCTGATGATACCCCGATCTCAGATCGATCTTACTGTAGAGCCTTGTACCCTGCAACTTGTCAACTAAATCATCGATCCTCGGAAGTGGATACTTATTCTTCACTGTGGCTTTGTTCAGTTGTCTGTAATCGATACACAAACGCATCGAACCATCTTTCTTCTTGACAACTGAAACTGGTGCACCCCAGGACGATACGCTAGGACGTATGTAACCCTTATCAAGGAGCTCTTACAACTGAACCTTTATCTCCCTTAGCTCCGCTGGTGCCCTCCTATACGGGGCACGAGAAATGGCAAACGTCCCTGGTAGTGACTCAATCCCAAACTCGACCTCTCTCATCGGTGGGAATCCGGGAATCTCTTCCGGAAAGACATCAGGAAACTCCGCCACTACGGGCACATCCTCGACCTTTAATTCTTTCCTCTTTCCAGTAATGTCAACGGCATAGATGAGATATCATGTATGGCTTCGTTCCAATAACTGTGCCATCTTGACAGCAGATATTTACGGAATTCTTGAACGGGAACCATCCCCATAGAATGTCCATCGGACTCCCGTATCAGACCTGAATCGGACAGTCCTTGTCTGCAGTCCACAACTGCTTGATACCTGTTCAGCACATCGATGTCCACAATGCAATCGAAGTCTGACATTCCCAGAACAATCAAGTCTGTCCTTAGCTCGTTACCCTCAAAATAAATGAGGCCATCATAACAATCTGATCAGTTATCAAACTTCTTCCAGCGGGTGTCGAGACTACAAGAGGCATGGGCGACGGAGAAGTGCATATGTGGTGCCTTTCCACAAAACTTGTCGACATTTGCTGCCATGCTTAACACCAGGGTTAACAACAATACCCAAAAGCATTTCATATAATACATCGTTAGAGAAATAAAACATGTTAGTACAACATCATATACTTCATATGCAACATATGCACAAAACATGTTTAAAAGTAAGCACCTAGCCAACTTATTGCTAAGGCTACCCTTCGCTCATTCCCGGGTTATCTAACCACTGCTCTGGTACCACTAATGTAGGGTCTTCCTACCTTAACATCATCTTAATACACAAATTATGGACTAAACATGCATTAATAACGTCTTAGGGTTCCGGTTGTAGCTTTGAGCTAATAAGATTACAGACCAAAATAAAATTTCACAAGCTAATTAATTTCATTCTCAATGATGAATGTTAAAGCTATAGATTTACACTACTCCTAGAGTAGAGACTATCAAAATCCTGTACCATATAAGCGTCTTGCTCCTTTTAGCTCACCTGCCTCAACCCGACCCTAGGCTCTTCGGTCCAAAAGTGTAACTACAGGAACAACACATCATGAGCATGTACATCGTTACTTAACATCGTAAGGCAATGGCATATAAATAAATGCATGAAAATAATTGGTAACTTATACTTCCTGGTTAATAGCATTAACCCTCTTTGGTTGTCCCTGTTTCATAGCCATGCATATAATCATTAGTTCTTGACATGAATGATTAAAATCATCATCTTACAACATCATAATCATATAAACATCATCATCTTATAAATATCATAATCTTATAACATCATCATCATATAAGCATCATCACCTTATAGAATCATCATCTTATAGCATCATCATCTTATAGTATCATCATCTTATAACATCATCATCATATAAGCATCATAACAAAATATAACAGTAAATGTACGAAATCTTAGTTAAGTAAACATGCTGGTTATTCGTCAGCTTCTTTTTGTTGACCCTGATTCACATTCGTGCATATGGGCATCTTACCCCATCGTATGGCATCTTACCATATCATAATATCGTGTGGCATCTTACCACGTGGGCATCTTACCCTATCGTATGGCATCTTACCATATCATAACATCGTATGGCATCTTACCACGTGGGCGTCTTACCCAATCGTATGGCATCTTACCATATCGTAACATCGTGTGGCATCTTACCACGTGGGCGTCTTACCCAATCGTATGGCATCTTACCATATCATAACATCGTGTGGCATCTTACCACGTGGGCGTCTTACCCAATCGTATGGCATCTTACCATATCATAACATCGTGTGGCATCTTACCACGTGGGCGTCTTACCCAATCGTATGGCATCTTACCATATCATAACATCGTATCATTATATAGACATCATATAAACATCATCGTTACTTTTCATGATCATCCTCATAGACATCATATCCTCTTCACTCATCATAAACATCATCATCATAAACTTACTTATCATAATCATCATCATAAACTTACTTATCATAATCATCATCATAAACATCATATCCTCTTCACTCATCAAAAACATCATCATCATAAACTTACTTATCATAATCATCATCATAAACATCATTATCCTCTTCACTCATCATAAACATCATCATCATAAACTTACTTATCATAATCATCATCATAAACATCATATCCTCTTCACTCATCATAAACATCATCATCATAAACATCTTAAATACTTATACGATTATTGCATAGTCATAGTGTAAGAATATGTTACCGTCAGATGCCCGTACGCGTCTTACGTACCTTAATTCCAAAAGTGGAGAAATTGAAGAACTCTATCTTCTTGATGTTGTTGGCACCTGGGATGGTTCCACACAACCATACAAATCAATATTAGAAGCCAAATAATAGCCAAATACCAAAAATTCATCAAAAATCATCATTTGCCATGTTTTAAACAGCGGCAATCGATCGCTGCACGAGGCGATCGATCGCCTCACTTTTTGCCTTGCGGCGATCGATCGCTTCATTTGAGGCGATCGATCGCCTGCTACGCGAAATGGCTACTGGCCTTCGGTGATCGATCGCCTCATTTCAGGCGATCGATCGCCACCTGCTGTTGCGCGATTTTTCGCCATGTTTGAGCATTTCCAAGCTCAATCCCATACCATACAAACCCAAACTTTCCAACAACACTAACATCGTAATAACTCACGAAAACCCACATAAAACACTTCAAAAATCATACCCCAACAACATACAACACATACACAAAATAAACCCATATAAATCACTTCAAAATCATCCCATTTCAAATCCAATCTTCATAAAAACTTTAGGAAGGGTTCCATACCTTTTGAAGACTCCAACTCTTGACAAGAATCACACAAACACAAGTTTTGTGGAACTTTCCTTCTCCTTCCTTGGAGGATTTCGAAAATGGGGAATGGGAAGGGTTTTGGGAATGAATTGGGGATTTTTGAGGGAAAGGGTAAAGTGAGGGGAAGGAGGTATATGGGTTAATTAAATTGTACCCAAAAATTAACATGATGTATAAAATACCCCAACATGATATTTTAAAAGCATTTTACAAAAATGCAACCAACTTCATTAAATCCCTACTTTCCTCATAATTAACAATCAACACAATTAAATCATGTTAACACCCCATTTTCTATCGTGCATAACATGCACCTTGAAACGTAACCCCTGGGTCATGCCTATCATGTGACTAAGTATCTCATCGTGATAATAAATTTCAACACGTAAATCAATTATCCACATAATTAATCACATAAACTAATTAATGCCTTAATTGCAATTAATCATTTCGGGGACATCACAGGTTTTGACCTTGTTAGCTGAGCCTGTTATTTATGATCACATCAGGAAGGCTCAGGGGACCGATGCAGAGGTTCAGAGATGGATGCCAGTGGTTCATTCAGGTCAGCCATCGATATTCAAAGTGGCTGAGGACGGTTCTCTGAGACTTGGCGACAGATGGGTGGTTCCAGATACACCCGAGTTGAGGCAGGGTATATTACAGCGAGCTCATTGCAGCAGGATGAGTGTCCACCCGGGCGGGAAGAAGATGTATAAGGATCTACGCAGCCAGTTCTGGTGGAGGCGTATGAAACAAGATGTCACCTCATTTGTCAAGCGCTGTTTGATTTGTCAGCAGGTGAAGGCTGAGAGGCAGAGGCCTGGAGGTGAACTAAGGAGTTTGGAGATACCCGAGTGGAAGTGGCAGCACGTGTCTATGGATTTCGTAACCTATTTACCAAGGACTGTTTCGGGTTTCGATGCTATATGGGTAGTCGTCGACAGATTGACTAAGAGTGCTCATTTCATTGCCTACTGTATGACCTTCACGTACTTGAGGATGGCACAGTTATATGTCAGAGATGTGGTGAGACTGCATGGGATCCCTGTTTTGATTGTGTCTGATCGAGATCCGTGGTTTACATCTCACTTCTGGGAGGCTCTTCAAACAGCTCTAGGTACAGAGTTAAGATTGAGCACAGCCTATCATCCCCAGACGGACAGACAGACCGAACGTACGATAGAGACGCTCGAAGATATGTTGAGGGCTTGTGTGCTGGAGTTCGACACTTCTTGGCAGGACTCAGTAGCCTTGGTGGAATTTTCTTATAATAACAGTAACCAGGCTAGCATACAGATGGCTCCATTTGAAGCCCTATATGGCAGGCGTTGCAGATCGCCTTTGTGTTGGGATGATGTGGACCGTAAATCGGTCGGAGGACCAGAGTTGGTCCAGGATATGGAAGAAAAGGTAAATATTATCAGGAGAAAGATGAAGGCAGCTCGGGACAGACAGGCAGCGTATGCCAATCAGCGGCGAAGGCCGTTGGAGTTTCAGTTAGGCGACAGAGTTTTTCTGAAGATCTCACCTTTCAGAGGCGTAGTACGGTTTGGTATGTGGGGGAAGTTGTCCCCGAGATATGTGGGGTCGTATGAGATCTTACAGCGTGTGGGTACTCTGGCGTACCGTTTGGCTTTACCACCCTCTCTGTCTGGTATACAGGACGTATTTCATGTGTCTATGCTGAGGAAGTATGAGCCGGATCCTTCACAGGTGTTGCAGCCTTCAGAGGTACAGTTAGAGTCCGATGTTTCTTATGTGGAGCGGCCTGTCAGATACTGGATAGGGCAGACCGCAGACTTCGGAACAAGATTATTCCTATGATCAAGGTTCAGTGGGATCGTAGGGGTGTCGAGGAGGCCACGTGGGAGATAGAACGACACATGGTGCAGCACTACCCAGAGCTGTTTTCTGGTATGCATTTATGTGTTCTTTTACCTCTTGTTGGTAAGCATGTTGATTTCGGGGACGAAATTTTATAAGTAGGGGAGTATTGTGATATCCCCGAAAGGATTATGTGTAAACATGCTTTGATGTATTAACTTGATTATGTGTTAAAGACATGTTTTAATTTGGGGTTTTGGGCTATGCTTTATGTGATAAATGCATGTAATTATGTTGGGGAATTAAGGAATGTGGTTGGTGTTATTTTTTATTTTGATGATATGGTTTAGGAGGCATGTTAGGTATTTTTGAAGATGTATTGTTGTGGTAAAATTATAAAACATCAAAGAGGGATATTTTAAATACATCGTATGAAATACCGGGACACAATTAAACACCACAAGACCACCCAAACGCACCACCCCACCCCCCCCCCCCCCCCCCCACTTGGCCACAACCCATGCCCCTACCCCTGTTTTTCGGAAAAGCAGAGTTGGCCAAGGAAGACTTTTGGTCCATCTGTTTTAATCACTTTATCTCCTCCAAACTCTCCTTCTTCTCTCCAAAAAACCTCGAAACACACTCAGACAGTAGGTAGGAAGAAGAAGATCACGTTTTATTGCTCTTTTGCTTGAAGGAAAGTCGAGCCAAAAAGTGAACCATCACAGGTGCCAGCACAGCCGAGGAGATAAAGTCAGTTGACTCCTCTATCTTTTGGAACGGTACGTAAGCGACGTACGGGCATCCCAACGGTAACATGTACTTTATGTTTGTCTATTAGACACATGATGAATGCAAGGTGATGCATTAAGAGTATGATACATGTTTATATGCATTGTTTTTGCATATGTATGTTGTGAAATATAAGAGGTGTATTTCACGAGTCAAGGTTATCCTAGTGAGGATTTTAATGCTTACGCTAACGTCCATAAGAAGCGAGGAAGAATTCCGCTGACGTGGATTTCCATAAGAAGCGAGGAAGAATTCCGCTTACGTGGAAAAGTAAGAAGCATTGAAATGCACTAATGATAAGTGACTCAGGATTGAAATAAGGATTTAAGAAGGAAAGATATGTCATGACATTTATTTATGAAACCATATGTTCATATAATGTGTTATTATGAGTTATGATACAGGGACAACCAATGGGCGTTGTAAATGCTTGGAAATACATGAAGTGCTTTGTATTTATGATTTGTGCATTTACGCTTTACATTCATATTATGTTGAATATGAATCACGGTAAGCTCATGTGTTTTGGGGGTTGTCTTTGTAGGTGCTTTTGATGAAGAGAACCAGGGTCGGGATTGATATGCTGAGCTGTAAGGAGTGCTACAGGATTAGCATGTTAGAGAATTACTTTGTATAGCTTCTACAAGATGTAGAGTAGAACTAATGTAGTACCTTTTTGTAGGAATACGTGAAATTCCTTTTGCACTTTCGGTACTGTAATCTCTTAAGCTCAGGTTAATCAACACGACTTACTACTCTGATTTATACATGTGAATGTTTAGTTCTCTTAATTGCACCTAAGATTATGTTGAGATCACGGGCTCTCACAGCTACCGACCAACACAAAACACATCTAAAAAGATGTTTACATCCGGGTGTTCCAAGAATCATATCTTGGTCCAAACACACAATCGAGACTCCACAAGGTCTCAAGTTCTCGAAAGGACAAGCAAGAATAATCCATTGCATCTCCGCTACACGTGTCAACCACGACACTAAACAAATCCGAATCCTGGCCATCCCTCGTTTATCCTGGGATTCAACAATCCTAAAATAGGGAGGCTATCGAATTATCCAACAAGAATTACCATGGTCCTAAAACACGACAATCCCTCCTCAAGGGAAGTCAACCGGACCTCACGATTAATCCTCAAATACATCGTGCCATCGAGATTACCAATCTCAAGGTTCCACAATCTCACACCGGAGATTCACCAAACCAAGCATACTATTCCGACGTTCAACAAGGGAAAAAATAGAGTTGGCATTCGTATACACACACGGCATACATGCCCATGCATCAACATAACATGCATACTCAATGCAACAGACTCGGGTATCTCCAAAGATTCCCAATCGGTAGGTATATCAATACCACTTTCCTCACAAGGAAAATGTCATGAATCCATGACTTTCCAACCTCGAACCACCATTCGGAAACCTGGATATATTTATCAAGACATATCACGAACCAAAAATACACCACAGGTTCAGGATAGTGCATCAAAGCAACTATTACCAAATCGAAACCCGTATACGCCATGTATACTCATCCTAGAGATGCTCTGTACTAATAGCATAGTACTACACAATTTCGAGCATTTCTCCGGAGACGTCTCCTCGAACGTCTCACTAGAAGTACGAAGCCATCACATAGTCCAACACTAGTAGAGCTTACCCCGGTTGATTCACAATCAACCCTCAACCAATACCAGCTGTCTCCATGGCCATACAATCCAAATCTCTCTAAGAGATAAGATTAATATAGTAGTGTTACCCCACTAGCTATATCCCACAATTCCAATTGTGACTCCTGTTGCATTCCATATGCTAGGATGCTTAACCAGAGCTAACAGCGACTTGTCGACACTCACGTTGGTACTACCAACAAAATTGAGCTATCCCAGAACAAGTCCCTCAAAACAGTGGGCGTATAAACGTCCCCGTGAGGTATTTCATGCCTCACTCATCATGCCACATAGAGACTACAAGAGTCTACCATAAGTCCTCATCGTATCATCATACGATTCACCGAACTCGAATCCAACGAGCAGTATAATGGCTATCACAAGCACGCTAAAGCACTGCAACAATACCTGGCTTGCGATTCGCTGGCCCCATTGGCTCATACCAACCTATCAACGCGACACACGTCTTTTTATTCCCGGTATACCATACCGTACAGACCATTAGAGTTGTGGGTCATCACCCAACATATCTCTAAAACACCAAGCATAATGGACATCCAGGTGTCCTTGCTCAATTACTATGCAATACCTAATCCATTAGGACTCATTCCACACCCTCAGGGTGGGTGTGATCATGCCTACACCACATCACAACAACAAGCGAACAGTTTCCTCAATGACTACTCTTACCACCAATCACTTGGCCTAGGTACCACTACTCGTACAATGTATACTTCAAATATGTGCTGCGGTACAATTCCTGTACGGCGCACCCAATAATTCTTCGAGCAACCTGCTCGGCATAATGGTCTCGTCAACTAGTGACCCAGACACTACCATGTGCTCACCATCGTCACTCAAACCATATGACTAATACGTACACGCAAACGTATTGTTCATCAAAACGACGCTACACGTCTACATAGAACATCCACTATGTCATCGTCATCCGGTGACGGCATATGTCAACATATGACATCCAATTAACATCGTCAAACATATGACGGTACATGTCGATACACGACATCCATAATTTCATCGTCAAACACATGACGGTATATAACAACACATAGTATCCACAATAATGCTAACAAAAGTAATATGCCATACCTCTTCGCTATCAAGATAGCGGAATACCTGTATCCATCGTCCACCAGCGGTACACAAGCAGCACCCATAGCTAGTAGGCGACATAATCCAGCGCTACGCACATAACGGTATAACCCATCGCTATAGAATCAACGGCATGATCCCTCGTCATAGAGTCAGCGGCATAAAACATCACTATAGATATAGCGGAATGTACCATCGCTATATGATACCTGGCGGTATGAACCATCGCCAATAGAATACCCGGCGGCATGAACCATCGCCAATAGAATATCCGATGGCATGACCATCGCCAATAGAATAGCGGAATAAGCCATCGCTAATAGAATACCCGGAGGCATGAACCATTGCCAATAGAATACCCGGCGGCATGAACTATCGCTAATAGAATAGCGGAATAAGCCATCGCTAATAGAATACCCGGCGGCATGAACCATCGCCAATAGAGTACCCGGCGGCATGAACCATCGCCAATAGAATAGCGTCATGATATCCCTCGCTAAGAAGCTGCAAATATCCCTCTTCGCTACTTCGCTTCGACATACCAGCGGCATAATATCCCTCGCTTAAGCGGCAAATATCCTCCGTCGCTATCATATGACAGCGGAAAACTCATCGCTACGCCATATTAGCAGTATAATATCCCTCGCTTAAGCGGAATATTCTTCATCACGGTGGTAGTCAAGCGGCGCCACTACACCTCATTTTATCATGACAGCGGAAATACCCCTCGCCTTACATGACAGCGGAAATACCCCTCGCTTCGACAATACCAGCGGAAAATAATATCCCTCGCTATGATATGACAACGGCCGTGTTCTTCGCTTCATATCAGCGGCAAATATTCTCTCATTGCTACGGTATGACAGCGGCAAGTATTCACATCCCTACGCCATGAAGCGGCATGTATTCACATCGCTACGCTATGTATGCAACCACAATGCATAACCCGTATCTCAATAAATATCGCCATGAGTGTATTCAACTGCACCTCGCTTCAAATGTGACATGCGGAATTTTACCATCGCTTCAACATTTAGCGGCAAAGCATTAAAATCATCACTCCGATATATATCTATGCAACCGTAATGCATAGTCCATGTCTCATATGACCCTGCAACCACCATGGTTAGCAACAACATATTCCAATTATGAATACATAGCATAAACGCGCATAAGCAATATAGTTGTGCCACGCAACACTAACTACCATCATGCATAAGTATGTGCTTCTCATTCCCATTAACATGTTCCTAGGCCCTCAACAGCCCCAAAGAGCTAACCACTGCTCTGATACCACTAATGTAAGGACCCCCCGCCCTTAACCCGTTATTAGTGTATTAACACATGCCATTAGCGCGTACAATCATATGATAATGGGAAGGAAACCACATGCAAGTATAAAACCGTAAACCATCTATAAAATTTCTTGCATTAGAACCCCATAATGTTCAACTTCCCAACCAAAACCTTTTCCATAGTATGCACCTTAATAATAATACACTAACATACTCTCAGTTCATTTAGCAATTCCGTATTTAATTGCATGCAACCATGAATGAAGAGAGAAAATCATGCCCATTTATACATTTCATATACACGTAAAGACGTACTCACATGAGAGCACCCAATGAATAAGCGTGTATCCAACGTATAAAATACTCTACCAGATATCATGACTGGTACTTCAATCCTGGAAGCACCTCCCGAGCACAGTTCGATCTCAACACTGGATCTGTGTACTATTCAACCAGCTCTGGTACCTCGATCCTGGAAGTACCTCAAATCAACAGCCCGAGCTCAACTTCACAGCTGCTGCTACACCTGTATCACCTGCCCCAACAGAGACAACCCCCACACGGGGTGAGCATACCAATACCACCAATCCAATAATCACAATATTACAGTTCACAATTCACAAAATGTAAATGCCATGAATTTAAATGATACTCCCTGGATGGTATCATCCTCATGCGGGATCCCCTGTATTGTCCCTGTTCTCAAAATAGCCAAACTCATCAAATTCCCAAAGCCAGTCAATCGCCACATAGATTAACAAATGCCATATCTATTATGCTAGTCCCATAATCAATATTGTAAAATCATTATATATAAAAGACCATAGATATCACATATATCTAACCAATGATTCTATGTTCCTATTTCATTGCTCGCTCCACAATAGCGGAATTTCTAACCCCCACACACGCTCAACAATAGCAGCATCATAACCGATGATCGCTCAACAGCGATAACATCTTAATCGTTGCTCGCTCAAGGCGGCACTATATGATTCTCAGCATATTTCCATTTATCACAATTACCAAATACTATACATTTCACTGTCTATTTATTACAAGCACCATAAACCATGCATTTCAACCTTCATTCATTGCAATTACCACATACCATGCAATTCACAGTTGTAATATTATAATAGGCTATGCTCGTACGTTATACGTACCTTATGATTCCGTAGTTTGAGTCCAACCTTGCCTGAGTCCCACGACCCGATGAGTTAAGTGCTAACATGCAAATAACTCCCAATTAAACATAGGCATGCAATCACGTGCACAAGCACGTTCACAACTTCCAAACCTATTGTCTATCCATGACGATTACCAAAATAAAAGCCCAGCGGCTAAGCATGCATAATACCCAAAATATACCATTTTAGAAGTTTAAAAGATAGCCAAAAACTCAACTGAGAATTCTGTTTTATTAAACTTTGGCTCCAACCAATCCATTCTAAAAGTGTAGCATTCCCATTGGAATGTAGACATTGCCCCGGAAACGGCCCCTTTAAACCTCGATTCCAAAATCCCGACATTTTCCAAAAATTTCCAAAAAAATCAAATCATACGGGCTGCGATCGATCGCCACTTTCAGTACGATCGATCGCCCCTGTCTAGTGGGCCAAATCGCCTTCTCTCGATCGATCGCCTATCCTCGCGATCGATCGCCAAGCTGCTCGCGATCGATCGCCTAAACCACGCGATCGATCGCCTGCACTATTCATCCTCATCAAATTTTAGCAGCTGCTCATCGCGATCGATTGCCCCTCCTCGGCGATCGATCGCCACCTGCAATTTTCCGAAAAATTCGAGCTTCCATGGTGTTTTTCACACCCAAACTCAAAACCAACACCCCATACACCACCAACACCTCAAATACAACATTTAAAGCCAATAAAAACTCAAAAAAAACTCGACTTGGATTTTTAACCAAAAATCCCTAAATTCAAAAAAAATCTCAACCAAAATCCACAATGCTACTACCAAATCGAAGACAAATGTGAGGGGAAGATGAATACCTGATTATCTTCGAGAAAACCGCCTCCCGAGCCAAGCTACCATCGATTTCCCATCAAGGGAGAAGATGGGAAATGGGGGAAGAAGGGTTTGAGCGATGAGAGAGGGGAGAGAGGAAAGGTTCAGTGCCAAAATGACGGAATACCGAGTCCACTTGATATATATAGTACCAAAACTAAAAAATACCTATCCCTCCACAAACACATCATGACTCATTAAAAATCATCTGTTTTCAAAAATCACCTCCCAATCTCTATTTCCATAGACAGCCCCTGTACAAAGTACTCCGGACACCAGATCCCACCAAAGATCAAATTCCATGGTTATCACCACGATGAGAATACAATCTCATCCCTTGGATCCAACGACTCCAAAAATCGGATTTAAAATCCCCGAGAGTCCCAAAACCGCAATTAATTCATAATTGCCACAAACAAAATCTATTAAGGATTATTACTGTGATGCCCCGAAATTGATTATATGCAATTTTGGCTTTAATGATGGTTATATGATGAATTGTGTTGGTAATGATTTATGTGATGGGTAATGAAGTGTTAACATGATTTAATTATATTGATTGTCAATTATGAGGAAAACATGATTTAGTGGAAGTTTAATGCATTTTTGTAAATGCTTTTAAAATACCATGTTGGGGTGTTTTATACATCATGTTAACTTTGGGGTATAATTTTAATATTAACCTTATAACCCCCCTTTTTCCACTATACCCACTTACTTTACCAATCACTTTTAAAATCCCCAATTCATTCATCAACCCTAACCCACCTCCCATTTTCGAAATTCACCAAGGAAGGAGAAGGAAAGCTTCACAAAACCTTTGTTTGTGTGATCTTTGCTAAGATTTGGAGCCTACAAGAGGTATGGAACCCTTCCTAAAGTTTTTATGATGTTTGGTTTTGAAATGGGTTGATTTTGAAGTGATTTATGTGGGTTTGTTTTGGGTATATGTTATGCATGTTTGGGGTATGATTTTTGAAGTGTTTTATATGGGTTTTAGTGGGTTATGATGTTGTTGTTGTTGTAGGAAAGTTTGGGTTCGAATGGTTTAAGATGGAGCTTGAAAAATGCTCAAAAATGGTGAAAAATCGCGCACCAGCAGGTGGCGATCGATCGCCTGAAATGAGGCGATCGATCGCCGAAGGCCAGTAGCCATTTCGTGTAGCAGGCGATCGATCGCCTCAAATGAAGCGATCGATCGCCGCAAGGCAAAAAGTGAGGCGATCAATCGCCTCAGGTAGCGATCGATCGCCACTGTTTAAAAAGTGGAAAATGATGATTTTTGTTGAATTTTTGGTATTTGGCTATTGTTTAGCTTCTAATATCAATTTGTATGGTTATGTAGAACCATCCCAGGTACCCACAACTTCACGGAGATAAAGTTCTACAACTTCTCCATCTTTTGGAATTAAGGTACATAAGAAGCGTACGGGCATCGGACGGTAACACACTCCTAAACTATGACTATGCATTGATTGCATAATTATTCATGATGTCTATGATGATGATTATGATAAGTAAGTTTATGATGATGATGTTATGATAAATGAAGATGATATGACGTTTACGATGACGATTATGATAAGATGATGATGTCTATATGACGATGATGCTTATAAGATGATGATGTTTATAAGATGACGATGTCTATGATATGATGATGATGATGTATGTTTAACTATGTTATTAAGAATGGTTGAATGTCCGGTGGTTATTATGGGCAAGCGAGGAAGGTACTTGCCGCTCACATAACTAGCGAGGGGATACATCCGCTATCAAGGCGTAGCGAGGGGTATCATATTCCGCTAAGCGAGGAGATACATCCGCTATCAAGGCGTAGCGAGGGGTATCACAATTCCGCTTTATGTCGAGCGAGGGGGCCAATTGTGCCGCTGTCATAATCGAACCATGATAGTCCCATTTCTAATTAACATTGTTGATTACGAGCATATAAGTGAAGTACGATTTTAATCATTTATGTCAAGAACTAATGATTACATGCATGATTATGAAACAGGGACAACCAAAGAGGGTTAATACGATTAACCAGGAAGTATATGTTACCAATTACTTTCATGCATTCATTTATATACCATTACCTTATGATGTTAAGTAACGATGTATATGTTCATGATGGGTTGTTCCTGTAGGTACACTTTTGGACTAAAGGACTAAGGGTCGGGTTGAGGCAGTGAGCTATGAGGTGCATGAAAGAAGTTAGGATATAGGATTTTTGGATAGTCTCTACTCTAGGAGTAGTATAATTCTATCGCCTTAACATTCATTTGAGAATGTAATTAATTAAGTTTGAAATTTCATTTTTGGCCTGTAATCTTGTTAGCTCAAAGCTACAACCGGTGCCCTAAGAGGTTATAAATGCATGTTTAGTCCCTAATATGTTATTAATATGATGTTAAGGTAGGAAGACCCTACAATTACCACACCGGGATTAACATCATTAATCCCCGGACATTACACAATGCATTATTGATGTGACTAGAAATAGACACATCTTGAGTGCTTAATTGTCTACGATTTGGTAGGTTTTGATAGATAAATTGATACGTATGCTACCTAATCGTATATTTGTGTAATTGTAGGTACAATCGAAGAAAACGAGCTAAAAACGATGTGTAAAGACCAAGGAGAGACATGGACATGACAAGGACTCAAAGTTGATCAAGAAAAGGGCAAAAACGTAATTTTGGAAGTGGCAATCGATCGCCCGGAAGTGGCAATCGATCGCCTATGGACAGAAACATTTTCAACAAATTTGAAGAGTCAGCGATCGATCGCGAAGGAGTGGCGATCGATCGCCAAAGTCTACTGGAGCTCGGCGATCGATCGCCACTTTATAGCGATCGATCGCCTCAATGAATTTTCCGAAAAAAAATAATGCAGCGATCGATCGCCACATTCAAGGCGATCGATCGCCGAAGAGTCCGAAAATAAGGAAATTAGGTCTTTTACCATGTTTAGAAGATTGTAACCTATTTTATCAATTACCAACCCCCATAACTCGATTTTTATTCAGTCATTAGCAGCAAGTTTTCATAGTTTTTGATACTTTAGAATATTTTGGAGATTTTAGGTTATTTTGTTTTCAAGTTTTCTTCAAGAACAACGAAGAACGGAACCGGAATCGACAAGCCGGAATCGTGGTTTATAATAGTAATTTCTTTTCCTTTATTTATTTAATGTTTTCCATTGAATTTTTATTGTTTTTAGATTTCATTATGCTAGGCTAAAACCCTTCGATTCTTGGTTGAAGGGATACCTGCTTTTGGAATTGAACCTTTTATGAGAATTTGGTTTGATTGTTGAATTTTATTTCGATTTCAATTCGTTTCTCAGATTTCGAATTCTATGATTGTTGTGTTTGTGTATTAGACCGATCACCTAATATTCAATTGCATAATCGATAGTTTGTTAAGAAACAACTAAGATCAATAATTAACCGGCTGTAGGTGTTGTTGAATTCTTAGGAGAAACGGTTGAGTAATCAATTTTAACGGCTGTAGTTTTCATTGATTAGATTTATCAACTCATTAGTTTTGAAAACTATCATTGATTTAATCATTAACGGCTGTAGTGGTGATTTGAGATTTGAATAAGGGTTGAATTGAATGCTGTTTTCTCTTTGACTACGAATAAGATGAGTAGGAATTGAATTTCCAATCGATAGATAATTGAAAGAATTCGAATGTTTTGATTTGATGACTAAAAGATAATTTCCAAAAGTACGGTTACCTGGAAACCAAGAATCGCTTCACTCTCATAAGTTTAATCATCTTAGTAATCTCGTTAATTAGTTTAATTTTAGAATTTGCTTAGTAGTAATCGTTCATCCTAAAACCCCCTTGTTACTATTCGCTTTTGGCACAAAATAAATTTACCTTCCCTGTGAGATCGATCCCTACTTCCACTACTACATATTTTTGTCATTAACTGAAGAAGGGTTAATTTGGGCGTACACGATAAACGCTACCAAATTTTGGCGTCGTTGCCAGGGAAGGCAATATTTATTAGTGTCGATTTTTTGTTATTTCATTTTTGATATTTGTTTTCCCGCATTACTACTGAGGTTTGTTGATGAGTACAGGCGGATCGTTTGATTACAAGGATAATTCATATTACGATCCAGAAATCGAGAGGACGCTGCACCAAAGAAGGAGAGATACACGGAGACAAGAAGCGGAGGAAAGGAACGATATGGCTGCAAACCAAAGTCTACGCCAACTGGCCAATCCAGATTTGGACCAACAACCTCTCTGCATAATTTTCCCTGCTTTCGCAACTAATGTAAGTTTTGAACTTAAATCGGGACTCATACATTTGTTGCCTTCTTTTCTTGGACTCGCAGGAGAGGATCCCCACAAGCATCTAATGGAGTTTCATGTGGTTTGCACCACCATGAAACCGACGGGAATTACTGAAGATCAAATCAAGTTAAGGGCTTTCCCTTTTTCTTTAAAGGATGCGGCGAAAGACTGGCTCTTCTACCTACCACCAGGATCCATCACAACATGGACGGACCTCCAAAGAACATTTTGGAGAAGTACTTTCCAGCATCAAGAGCGGCTAACATACGCAAGGAAATCTACTCCATTAGACAATTCAGTGGAGAAACATTGCATGAGTATTGGGAACGCTTCAAAAAGCTGTAAGGACCCCAAATACTTAACCCTTGATTAGTGTATTAATCATTATGTGTGGCACATGCTTTCCATAAAATCATTCGGGAACTCCGATGGTACTTTACCATTGAATGGCAATTACAAAGTTTTCTTTAACATACAATGTTAAAAGTTTATCATCCTAACAACAAGAGACTCATAGAGTTCGCCCATTACACCACTTTTTACATTGTGGACTTTTATAAAAATTTGGGCAGAGTCTCCCCATAAATAGAGCTATCCCGAAATAAAAGTACAGCACACAACATAATTCCCGGCCAGGGAACACATAAAACTCATCAGAAAGCAGTAATATCAAGTAAATTCCCAGCCAGGGAAGACACCACACATATGGCAACAAAAGTGGGTTTCAACACCCACATACACTAATAACTCTCATACTCCTTTAGCAATTCTACATCTAATTGCATGCAACATAGAATGAGAGGGAGAAAGGCTCATGCCTTTATATACAACCCATATACAAGTACCATCGTGCTCACATGCGAGCATCATAATCATGTGTATAACCATCATGGGTGTATATATATATATAGGTACTCTATACGATACCGTGCTCCTTCAAGCCCTGGTACCACGATCCTGGGAGTACATCCAATCAACAGCTCGAGCTCATCTCCAAAGCCATCGATGTACCTGTCCACCTGTCCCAACAGAGACAGCCCCCAACGGGGTGAGCATACCAATTCCACAATTTCATAATCATAATGACATAATACATAATTTACGAAAATGTAAATATTGTGGAACATATGTGACACTTCCTGGATGGTATCATCGTCATCCTAGCGTACCCCTGTAATAACCCTGTTCTCAAAACAGATAGATCATCAAATCCTGAATATGCAGTTAATCATCATATTGGTTAACCCTAACCAGTTTCGAATTAACAACATTTCATAACATCTTTCTTTATCTAGCAATTATCATAATTCTAGATATCATATTGAGACTTCCTTAACTTCCGATACTAGTTAATCACTTCTTTGATTAACTACGTCTCTGTTCCTATTCATTACCAATAGGGAATAAAATACAGATATCCTAGATATCTAATCAACACCACGTTTTCATTTCTTGCTTCAAAGTAGCGTCATACTACTGGTGTTCGCTCCGTAGCGACCACACCCATCATTTGCTCGCTTCATAGCGGCACCAAGCATTTCATGTATTTTTAAATCATGCATCATACTTGTAAAACATCATTTAAGCTATGCTCGTACGCTAAACGTACCTTAAATCCTCGAAGTCCGAGCCAAACCTTGCTCGAGTTCCATGCCCCGAGGAATGATGTGCTAACACGATAAATAATTCACGATTATTTACGAACATGCAACCCATGCTCAAGCACACCCATAACCCTCAACATATCGTCAACACACGACAATAAATCATTTAAAAGACCCGGGGCAGGGTACATGCAGGGAGGGGAACGAATGAGACAACAACGAAAATTGTTCAAGGATACCCTACAAATTTTCGAACCCTTATCTCACAAATCGAACCCAAAAAGCATCATAATTCATTTAAACATGAATAAATCGAATAACAACAAGAATCATCATCCTCATGCCAAAAACCCCCAATTTTCGAATTTAAAGCCCTCAATTTTCGAACCAAATAATCCCTTAAATTCGAACCCTTATAGTTCTTTAAATTCGAACACAAATCCACCAAAAATAGCAGGGAATTACGTGAGAGGGACGAAAAAGAGGTAAAGAACGTTACCCAAACGAAAATCGGGAGAAAAATCGACCAAAATCGATAAACCCTAGAATTTGGGGATCGCCGCTCTTCTGTAAAATTCGAACTCAAACCGCGATGAAACTTCGAATTGACGGAGGGGAAAGGAGCGCCTGGTCGAGACGAAGTCGTGGGTAGGTCGGACGCGCCGATCGGCGGCCGGACGGCGGCGGCGAGGCGTTTTCGTGCGCGGGCTGGGCAGGAATTTCGGGAATCGGCGGGAGAGAGAGAGAGACGCGGGTTGGGGCTGAAAATGGGATTTTAATAAAAATCTCGGGTTCAACTTGTATTTATAGCAAAATACACCGAAATACTAATAGCCCCACAAATACATCATGATTCATTAAAAATCATCTGTTTTAAAAAACTCTCTCTCTAACTCAAAAACCCCCTACCGGTGCCCACACCAAGCACACGAGATTCCGAGTCAAACTAAAAACCCAACTCACAGGTTTTCACCGAAATGAGAATACAATCTCAACCTCGAGATCCAACGATCCCAACTACTCAAATAGACGAGCCCAGAAGGCCCAACACCGCGATTAAACTCCAAATCGCTACGTAAAACATCTTTAGGGGTTATTAACACTCCGGGATTAACATCTCCAATCCCAGGTCATCACAATATCCCTCACTAAAAGAATTTCGTCCTCGAAATTAGCACCGGTGTATCCCGTAACACCCGGGGTACACCACAACATGGAGCCATAACCTCGATTCTTGATCATAACAGAATCGTCTTAATAAACGCGAGGATACTTACCTCACATCAACTCTGAAACAGGGCGACTTACCCAAAACCAATATATCACCCAAGAGGCAAACGTACCTCGATGCGGGTCATCCCAAAAGTCAGTCCCTCATGACTGCAAAACAACCGATACTTACGACTGTAGATCGGACAATCATCCTTCGTTCTAATACAACCAGTAAGAACGCATCCTGAATGACACCTCAACCGTGGGAACGTTGACCTCGCGTCAACTCTGAAGTGGAACAGACTTCCAAATCCATCATAACGTCAAAAAGCGTCAGCGCAACCCACGCTAACAATCCAAAAGCAGTTAGTCAACTGAAACTGCGAGGATCCGAATCGCTCCCGATTCCATCGTAGATATCATTCAATGACATCTCTTATCATGACTCACGATGTCTAACATACATCGTTACGAGGGAAACACTAGTATTCCACGGTGTACACACACCAAACCTGGTTTCCACTTTCAAACCTCCTCTGTCGAAGGAGCAGTCACATCATTGCAACTCAAATTGGGCAACTCGCGGCCACAGATTCACACAAAAGATATCTCATAAGATGTCCACCTCTGGATATCCCAAGAACCACATCCTGGTCATAAACAAACAATCGAGACTCCTCAGAGTTTCAAACTTGAAAGGACGTGCAATAAACCCATTGCATCCCAAATACATGGATTCCCAGATCGAATCAACGACGACTTGATGACTCTTTTGTTGGTACTCCAACATCATGAGCTGTCACAGACAAGTCTCACCAAGATTAAACATAACGTATACACGTTTCAGTGAGGCATGCACAACCTCAACCTCGATGACATGGTGACTACTAGAGTCCACCACAATCCACATCGTATCACCTTACGATTTGCCACTTGGTTCCTACGAGCAGTATAACGGCTCTAACAAGCCCCTCATGGTGCTGCATACACACGGCAGACAAACTAGTCGCTGCCCCTCTAGGTTCACTTCAAACCTACCAATAAGATGGACGTTTCCGCACGGCATACCATACTGTGGGAAGAAAATCAATAGAGTAGTGGGTCTTTACCCAACATTCCTCTAATGCCTATACACCCTGGACACTCCAATGTCCCTGTTTCATAGCCATGCACATAGTCATTAATTCTTGACATGAATGATTAAAATCATCATTTTATAACATCATCATCTTATACATCATCATCATATAAGCATCATCATTTTAATACATCATCATCATATAAGCATCATCATCTTATACATCATCATCTTATACATCATCATCGTATAAGCATCATCATCTTATACATCATCATCATATAAGCATCATCATCTTATACATCATCATCTTATAGCATCATCATCTTATATATCATCATCATATAAGCATCATCATCTTATAAGCTATAACAGTAAATGTACGAAATCATAGTTGAGTAAGCTTGCTGATTATTCATTAACTTCTTTTCATTTTCCCTGGTTCATATTCATGCACATGGGCATCTTACCCTGTGGCATCTTACCACATAATAACATCGTATGACCTCTTACCATATGGGCATCTTACCCCGTGGCGTCTTACCACATAATAACATCGTATGGCCTCTTACCATATGGGCATCTTACCCTGTGGCGTCTTACCACATAACAACATCGTATGGTCTCTTACCATATGAGCATCTTACCCTGTGGCGTCTTACCACATAACAACATCGTATGGTCTCTTACCATATGGGCATCTTACCCTGTGGCGTCTTACCACATAATAGCATCGTATGGTCTCTTACCATATGGGCATCTTACCCTGTGGCGTCTTACCACATAATAACATCGTATGGTCTCTTACCATATGGGCATCTTATTCTGTGGCGTCTTACCACATAATAACATCGTACGGTCTCTTACCATATGGGCATCTTACCCTGTGGCGTCTTACCACATAATAACATCGTATGGTCTCTTACCATATGGGCATCTTACCTGTGGCGTCTTACCACATAATAACATCGTATGGTCTCTTACCATATGGGCATCTTACCCTGTGGCGTCTTATCACATAATAACATCGTATGGTCTCTTACCATATGGGCATCTTACCCTGTGGCGTCTTATCACATAATAACATCGTATGGTCTCTTACCATATGGGCATCTTACCCTGTGGCGTCTTACCACATAATAACATCGTATGGTCTCTTACCATATGGGCATCTTACCCTGTGGCGTCTTACCACATAATAACATCGTATGGTCTCTTACCATATGGGCATCTTACCCTGTTATATGGCATCTTACCATAATATAATCATCGTGTGGCATCTTACCACATGGGCATCTTACCCAATCATATGGCGTCTTACCATATCGTCAACACTGTGTGGTATCCTACCACAGGGGCATCTTACCCAATCATATGGCGTCTTGCCATATCATAAACATTGTGTGGCATCTTACCACAGGGGCATCTTACCCACTCATATGGCGTCTTGCCATATCATAAACATTGTGTGGCATCTTACCACAGGGGCATCTTACCCACTCATATGGCGTCTTGCCATATCATAAACATTGTGTGGCATCTTACCACAGGGGCATCTTACCCACTCTCATATACGTCATCATAAACATCATCATGATCATCATCATCGTAAACATCATCGTAAACATCATCGTAAACATCATCATCATAAACATCATCATAATCATCATCATCGTAAACATCATCGTAAACATCATCATCATAAACATCATCATAATCATCATCATCGTAAACATCATCATCATAAACATCATCATAATCATCATCATCGTAAACATTATCATAAACATCATCATCATAACTTATTCATCATAATCATCATAATCATCATCATAAGTACTCATGCAATTAGTGCAAGGTCATAGTTTAGGAATATGTTACCGTTTGATGCTCGTACGTTTCTTACGTACCTTCCTTGCTTGAGCATTACATGAACAAACGCATTAGTATATTCAATAATAATTGAGACCATACCGAAGTATTCCACTGTCGGTTGTCTACCCAGTCTGTCCTCAGACAATACATCATATCTTTCTTTTCCCTGATTTTCTTCCAAAATCAGGTTCCTTGGCACGTAGCATATAGAGTGTTAGACATCGCTATTAATGCCATCCTATCGTGCTCCACACGATTCCTGCAACCACAATGGTTAGCAATACTACCTTTCATATCATTTAAGCACATAAACAATTAGTCATGTCGTATAACATTAATGCCATCATGCATAAATATGTGCTATCAATAGCTTCCTAGGCCCTCAACAGCCCCAATGAGCAACCACTGCTCTGATACCACTAATGTAAGGACCCCAAATACTTAACCCTTGATTAGTGTATTAATCATTATGTGTGGCACATGCTTTCCATAAAATCATTCGGGAACTCCGATGGTACTTTACCATTGAATGGCAATTACAAAGTTTTCTTTAACATACAATGTTAAAAGTTTATCATCCTAACAACAAGAGACTCATAGAGTTCGCCCATTACACCACTTTTTACATTGTGGACTTTTAAAAAAATTTGGGCAGAGTCTCCCCATAAATAGAGCTATCCCGAACTAAAGTACAGCACACAACATAATTCCCGGCCAGGGAACACATAAAACTCATCAGAAAGCAGTAATATCAAGTAAATTCCCAGCCAGGGAAGACACCACACATATGGCAACAAAAGTGGGTTTCAACACCCACATACACTAATAACTCTCATACTCCTTTAGCAATTCTACATCTAATTGCATGCAACATAGAATGAGAGGGAGAAAGGCTCATGCCTTTATATACAACCCATATACAAGTACCATCGTGCTCACATGCGAGCATCATAATCATGTGTATAACCATCATGGGTGTATATATATATATAGGTACTCTATACGATACCGTGCTCCTTCAAGCCCTGGTACCACGATCCTGGGAGTACATCCAATCAACAGCTCGAGCTCATCTCCAAAGCCATCGATGTACCTGTCCACCTGTCCCAACAGAGACAGCCCCCAACGGGGTGAGCATACCAATTCCACAATTTCATAATCATAATGACATAATACATAATTTACGAAAATGTAAATATTGTGGAACATATGTGACACTTCCTGGATGGTATCATCGTCATCCTAGCGTACCCCTGTAATAACCCTGTTCTCAAAACAGATAGATCATCAAATCCTGAATATGCAGTTAATCATCATATTGGTTAACCCTAACCAGTTTCGAATTAACAACATTTCATAACATCTTTCTTTATCTAGCAATTATCATAATTCTAGATATCATATTGAGACTTCCTTAACTTCCGATACTAGTTAATCACTTCTTTGATTAACTACGTCTCTGTTCCTATTCATTACCAATAGGGAATAAAATACAGATATCCTAGATATCTAATCAACACCACGTTTTCATTTCTTGCTTCAAAGTAGCGTCATACTACTGGTGTTCGCTCCGTAGCGACCACACCCATCATTTGCTCGCTTCATAGCGGCACCAAGCATTTCATGTATTTTTAAATCATGCATCATACTTGTAAAACATCATTTAAGCTATGCTCGTACGCTAAACGTACCTTAAATCCTCGAAGTCCGAGCCAAACCTTGCTCGAGTTCCATGCCCCGAGGAATGATGTGCTAACACGATAAATAATTCACGATTATTTACGAACATGCAACCCATGCTCAAGCACACCCATAACCCTCAACATATCGTCAACACACGACAATAAATCATTTAAAAGACCCGGGGCAGGGTACATGCAGGGAGGGGAACGAATGAGACAACAACGAAAATTGTTCAAGGATACCCTACAAATTTTCGAACCCTTATCTCACAAATCGAACCCAAAAAGCATCATAATTCATTTAAACATGAATAAATCGAATAACAACAAGAATCATCATCCTCATGCCAAAAACCCCCAATTTTCGAATTTAAAGCCCTCAATTTTCGAACCAAATAATCCCTTAAATTCGAACCCTTATAGTTCTTTAAATTCGAACACAAATCCACCAAAAATAGCAGGGAATTACGTGAGAGGGACGAAAAAGAGGTAAAGAACGTTACCCAAACGAAAATCGGAAGAAAAATCGACCAAAATCGATAAACCCTAGAATTTGGGGATCGCCGCTCTTCTGTAAAATTCGAACTCAAACCGCGATGAAACTTCGAATTGACGGAGGGGAAAGGAGCGCCTGGTCGAGACGAAGTCGTGGGTAGGTCGGACGCGCCGATCGGCGGCCGGACGGCGGCGGCGAGGCGTTTTCGTGCGCGGGCTGGGCAGGAATTTCGGGAATCGGCGGGAGAGAGAGAGAGACGCGGGTTGGGGCTGAAAAAGGGATTTTAATAAAAATCTCGGGTTCAACTTGTATTTATAGCAAAATACACCGAAATACTAATAGCCCCACAAATACATCATGATTCATTAAAAATCATCTGTTTTCAAAAACTCTCTCTCTAACTCAAAAACCCCCTACCGGTGCCCACACCAAGCACCCGAGATTCCGAGTCAAACTAAAAACCCAACTCACAGGTTTTCACCGAAATGAGAATACAATCTCAACCTCGAGATCCAACGATCCCAACTACTCAAATAGACGAGCCCAGAAGGCCCAACACCGCGATTAAACTCCAAATCGCTACGTAAAACATCTTTAGTGGTTATTAACACTCCGGGATTAACATCTCCAATCCCAGGTCATCACAAAAGCTGTGTGCAAGTTGCCCACAACACCAGATAAGTGCACACTTACTCATTCAATACTTTTATGAAGGTTTATTGTCTAGTGACAGGAACTTAGTCGATGCTGCGAGTGGGGGAGCCTTTGTCGATAAAACACCGGATGATGCGCGGAGCTTGATAGCCAACATGGCAGCCAACTCACAGCAGTTTGGCAACTTTCGACAGGAACCAGCACAACGGAAACAAGGGGAGGTAAATGTTTCCAGCCTTGAACAACAACTGATAGATTTGACGTTTCTTGTGCGTGTTATGACAGGTGGCAATGTGGGAAAGGTAAAACCTTGTGGTATACGTTTGGAGATGAGTCATACCACTGATGCATGTCCATCACTTCAAGAGACATCAGCTGAGCAAGTGCATGCAGCAGGGGGATTTCCGGGACAGCCCCAACGAAGACATGACCCTTACTCCAACACATACAATCCAGGATGGAGAGACCACCCTAACTTGAGTTATGGACCGCAATCGATAGATCACGTTCCTCCTCAAGCGCCACAACAACACCCTCCGCCATACAGACCACCTTTTCAGAGGGCACAACAACAACCCAATTATCCTTCTACTACTGACAGGTTAGAGGTTATAATTCAAGATCTTGCTCACAATGTTACTAAATTTCAACAGGAAACAAGATCGAGCATTCAAACCTTGAATACCCAAGTGGGTCAAATAGCCACTGCACTTAATAGAGTTGAAGCAACTGGATCAACCACACTACCATCCCAAACAGTGGTAAATCCGAGAGAAAATGTCAATGCAGTCACAACTAGGAGTGGGAAGGAATTGGAAGTATCAGATGAGATAGAGAAAGAACCATCAAAAGGTGAGGAAGACAAAGAAAAGGAAGTTGGAGGAAAGACCGGGATAGCACACGAGGCACCAAAAGGTAAGCCCCCTTCTTTTTCTGAGTATAAAGTACCACCCCCTTTTCCCCAAGCTTTGAAAGATAACAGGAAGGACGCTGGATATGAGACCTTCCAAAGATGTGAGATAAACATCCCATTGCTGGACGCCATTCAACAAGTACCTCGCTATGCGAAGTTTCTAAAGGAATTGTGTACTGCCAAGAGGAGTCATCGATTGAAGGGACCCCAGAAGGTTGAACTAGGTAAGAACGTTTCAGCAGTGATACAGAGGAAAATCCCTGCCAAGTGTAAGGATCCAGGTATGTTCTCTATTCCATGCACCATTGGTACCACTCAACTTGAAAAAGCCATGTTAGATCTAGGAGCATCAATTAATGTTATGCCATATTCCATATATGCTTCTTTACAACTTGGTCCCTTGAGTCCTACTGGAGTGGTAATTCAATTAGCGGATAGATCTAGTGCATATCCTAGGGGTTTGATTGAAGATGTGTTGGTGCAAGTAAATGAACTAGTCTTCCCTGCTGATTTTTGTATCCTTGACATGGAAAATGGTGATAAGAGTAGTCCTATATTGTTAGGAAGACCGTTTCTCAAAACATCTAAGACTAAGATAGATGTGCATAGTGGTAACCTCACTATGGAATTTGATGGTGAGATTGTTACATTTAACATCTATGATGCCATGAAATATCCTTGCAATAATGATGATACTGTGTACTCTGTTGATGTTATTGATTACCTGTCCCAGGAAGTTTTTGAGAATACAGGGAAAGATGAACTGTAAAGCACTCTTACCACGGACATGGAGAAGGAAGACGAAGCACCACCCCTCATGAACGAAGTGAAGCACACCGTTGACGCACTGGATGATACACCTGAGCTATCTCAGTCAGGTACTGTTTCTTTTATATCATTACCTGTTTCTAATACCAGGATTCCCCCATCTGTTTTACAGGCACCCAAAATCGAGCTTAAGCCGATGCCAACTCATCTCAAGTATGTATTTGTAATACCCCCGAAATGTAATATGATTATGTTCTATGACGATGAATTGCGATGTGTTTAAGGGTTATGGTGTATTTAAATTGGGGGCCACGATTATGTTATGATGATATGATGTGGGGAGCATGATGGGTATTTTAAGGATTAATTATATGAAGTTAGAAAATATCGAGTGAGGATATTTTAATACATCGTACTATATACCGGGATACAATTAAACACCACATGGCACCCCAACCACACCACCCCACCCCCCCAACTCGGTCACCACCCATCCCCCACTTGTCAACCCACTTGTTTCAAGCCCATGCCTCCCACTTGGTCATGCCATGCCTCCACTTTGCAGCCAAATCATCTCCTCCTCCCCTCCTCTCTTTCTCTCCCAAAATCGTGCCTGTAAGCTGCTAGGGAAGGGAAGAAAAGCTTGGTAAGAAGGTGTTCAAAACCTTGCAAAAAGAGGAGCAAAAGAGAGGGGTAAGTGGGTACCCTGTTTTCTGGGTTCATGTTTGGGCTTGGGTTTGGAGGGTTGATTTTAAAGCATGTTAAGTATAGGTTTGGGTGAAACCTTGATATGAATGCTTACATGGTAGTTTTATGTAGCTACTAGCATGTTTGTTTGAGCATTTACATGGCTTATGTGATAGATTTCTAGTTATGAAACTATATGCTCGAAAATCTGGGCAAAAAGATGCATGCTCTGTTTCTGTAAAAGTTGGTTAAGGATGAAGTTTATGATGATGTTATGATGCATGTTAGCTTAGGTTTTGTTAAACCTTCGATTTAAGAGCTTACATGGATATTTTATGAAGTTCTTCACATGTTTGTTTCAGCATGATAGATGTGTTAGGAAGTAGAAAAGATGGTGTGAAAAGAGGTGCTCAAAAATCTGGGGAAATCCCGATTTTTTTCAGAGTTCTCGATCGATCGAGATTTGGTCCCGATCGATCGAGCGAGGCAGAAGGTCTAATCATGTTTTGAAAATTTTGATGCCGATCGATCGAAGGATTTCTCGATCGATCGGTGAAGCTCCTCGATCGATCGGTAAAATGTCCGATCGATCGAGCGAGGCAGGAAGCCAAGGCACTGTTAGTGCACAGTGTCTCGATCGATCGAGACCTAGGGCCGATCGATCGAGACAGGCAGAAAGTTGAAAAATTTAATGATGTTTTATTTTGTTAAGTTTATGATGTAAGATGGTTTTGAGGCATCTAATATGGTATTGTGTGGTCTTGTAGAACCATCCCAGGTACCGGCACCATCAAGGAGATAAAGTCTGTTGACTCCTCCTCTTTTTGAAAAGGTACGTAAGAAGCGTACGGGCATCGGACGGTAACACACATCTCTATACTACAACTATGCTTTTATTGCATGAGTATTCACGATGAAATGACGGTGTTTATACGATGTTTACATGATGATGTTTATATGATGTTTATACGATGAAGTTCATATGATGTTTATTGCTCATACGATGCTTATATGATGACATTTATGTGATATATTGTGGTAAGATGCCACGGGGTAAGATGCCCTACATGGTAAGAGGCCATGCGATGTATTGTGGTAAGATGCCACGGGGTAAGATGCCCCACATGGTAAGAGGCCATGCGATGTATTGTGGTAAGATGCCACGGGGTAAGATGCCCTATATGGTAAGAGGCCATACGATGATGTTGTGGTAAGATGCCACGGGGGTAAGATGCCCCATATGCATGATTCTAAATCAGGGACAACAATAAGAAGTGAATGAATAACCAACATACTTACTTAACCAATGTTTCATGCATTTATATGATGTTTTATGATGTTAAGTAAGATTATATATATGCTCATGATGTGTTGTCCCTGTAGGTACACTTTTGGACGAAAGGACTAAGGGTCGGGTTGAGGCAGTGAGCTACGAGGGACACAGGAATGTATAGAATTCAAGTTATGATTAGTATCTACTCTAGGAGTAGTGTAAATCTAAATGACATTCCTTTAGAATGTAAAGAATTGTTTTTGAAGTTTTGTATTTTGGCCTGTAATCCTGTTAGCTCGTGTAACAACCAAAACCTTAAGATGTTACTTTAATGCATTTTAGTCCTTCTTATGTCTATTAATCACTGTTAAGGTGGGAAGACCCCACATTAGTGGTATCAGAGCAGTGGTTAGATAACTCGGGAATGAGCGAAGGGTAGCCTTAGCAATAAGATAGCTAGGTGCTTACTATTGAACATGTTTGATGTGTATTTTGCATATGAAGTTTCTATGTTATGCTAACATGTTTAATTATCTAACGATGTGCATTATGAACTGCTTTTGGTGTTGTTATTAACCCTTGTGTTGCAGCATGGCAGCAAATATAGAAGTGGGTGACGCCATTAGTGTAAATGCAAGTGCTGGACGTACGAACCCATTGCCACCACCAGCTTTGGGAGAGGAACCCTCTGAACAGCAGTTGCTACCTGGGGAATTGAGCTTGGCTCAGTTTATGATGTATCGACCTCCGATGTTCGAGGGAACTGAATCAGGAGAGAAAGCCGATGAATGGTTAGAGAGGATCGAACAGATATTTGTGGCAGCGCCTTGTGCAAAGACGGCCTGGATCCGATTAGCAGAATTTCAACTGTCCAAGAAAGCATTGATGTGGTGGAAAACCACAGTGATTGAGCAAGAGGCTCTGGGACAGGAAGTAAATTGGAAGATGTTCCGAACGCGGTTTTTGAACCGCTATTTCTCAGCCGCTGCAAGACAGGCCAAGGAGGATGAGTTTACCAGTTTAAGACAAGGTACCATGCCTGTATCTGACTATGCTCTACATTACTGTTCCTTACTACGATATGTGCCACACATAGCTGCAAGCACTCAAGCGAAGATGCGGAATTTCATGAAGGGCTTGAGGCCTGAACTGTATGACAGGGTGATCACTTATGGCCCTGCCTGTTTTGATGATGCTCTCTCACGAGCTGAGCTAGCTGAACTGGGAGTCGGTGCATATCCTGATGCTGTGCCATCTCCGGTACCCCCTCAGAGATCCACTTCTGACAATTTGAAGCCCAGAGGTGATCAGTTTAAGCCAAGGGGGAACACTTCGGCATCGAGATTCAGTGGCAAGAGGCCCGAGAATCGATGGAAAGGGAAAGGTAGGAATGATGCTCCATCTGGGAGGGGACAGTCTCAGGGAGACAGATCTGGAAGAGTTCAGTGCACTCTTTGTGGGCAGCCACATTTGGCAAAGGACTGCGTAGGATGTTATGTCTGTGGCGACAGAGGCCACTTTGCTCGGCGGTGTCCCAACAGGGGAAGACAGCAGAGCTCTACGGGGAGACCTGCGGACAGAACGGCACAACACCGGCCACCCTTTGTGCCAAGACAGTATGGAGGTCAGCCCGCGGGGCCACCTCAGGGGCAGGTGTATGCTTTGACGAGGGAGCAGGCTACGGCGGCCCCGGAGGAAGTTATAGCGGGTACGTGTCTTTTATTTACGCACCCTGCTCTTATATTGATAGACACAGGTGCGTCACACTCTTTTGTGTCGACGAGTTTCGTTGAAAGGCACCACATATGCACTTCTCCGTCCCCCATGCCTCTTATGGTCTCGACCCCCGCTGGAAGAAGTTTGACTACGGATCAGATTGTTTATGATGGCCTCATTTATTTTGAGGATAATGAGTTAAGATCAGATTTGATTGTGTTGGGAATGACAGACTTCGATTGCATTGTGGGCATCGATGTTCTGAACAAGTATCAGGCAGTGGTAAACTGCAGGCAAAGGACGGTCCGATTTAGATCTGTATTGGGAGTCCAGTGGACATTTTATGGGGATGGTTCCCGTCCGAAGATTCCGTTAATATCTGCTGTCAAGATGACACAGCTATTGGAACGAGGCCATGAAGGATATCTTATCTACGCTGTTGACATGACGGATAAGAGGAAGGAATTGAAGGTTGAGGATGTGCCCGTAGTGGCGGAGTTTCCTGATGTCTTTCCGGAGGAGATTCCCGGATTCCCACCGACGAGAGAGATCGAGTTTGGGATTGAATTGCTACCAGGGACGTCTGCAATTTCTCGTGCTCCGTATAGGATGGCACCAGCAGAGTTAAGGGAGTTAAAGATACAGTTGCAGGAACTCCTTGATAAGGGCTACATACGCCCTAGCGTATCGCCATGGGGTGCGCCTGTCTTATTTGTTAAGAAGAAAGATGGATCGATGCGTCTATGCATTGACTACAGGCAGTTGAACAAAGCAACAGTAAAGAACAAGTATCCACTTCCGAGGATAGATGACTTGTTCGATCAGTTGCAGGGTACGAGGCTCTATAGTAAGATCGATCTGAGGTCGGGGTACCATCAGATTCGAGTGAGAAAAGATGATGTTCAGAAGACGGCTTTCAGGACTAGATATGGGCACTATGAATTCCTGGTTATGCCTTTTGGGGTGACGAATGCCCCAGCTGTCTTCATGAGTTTGATGAACAGGGTGTTCCAGCCGTATTTGGATCAGTTCGTCATAGTCTTCATCGACGACATACTTATCTACTCTCGGACGGAAGAAGAGCATGTAAGGCACTTGAGGATAGTACTTCAGATCCTTAGGGATCATCAGCTGTATGCAAAGCTTAGTAAGTGCGAGTTCTGGTTGGACAGCGTGGTATTTTTAGGCCATGTCATATCTAGCCAGGGGATATCTGTGGATCCCAGGAAGATCGAAGCTGTGTTGGAGTGGGCTGCACCCACTTCTGTACCAGAAATACGGAGTTTCCTCGGTTTGGCAGGTTATTACCGACGTTTCGTCGAAGGTTTTTCGAAGATTGCCAAACCCCTGACGCAGCTGACTCAGAAAGGAGTCCCCTTCTTTTGGTCCGAAGCTTGTGAGGAAAGCTTCCAAGAGCTGAAGCGTCGTTTGACTACAGCGCCTGTACTGGTGATTCCGTCCGAGGATAAGAGGTTCGCCTTGTATACGGATGCGTCATTGCAGGGCTTGGGCTGTGTGTTGATGCAAGATAAGCATGTGGTGGCTTATGCATCGAGGCAGCTGAAGCCACACGAAGCCAGGTATCCAGTACATGATTTGGAGTTGGCGGCCATCATATTCGCCTTAAAGATTTGGAGGCATTATTTGTATGGCACGTCTTTCACTATATATACGGACCATAAGAGCCTGAAGTTCTTATTCACTCAAGCAGAGTTGAATATGAGGCAAAGAAGATGGATGGATTTGCTCAAAGATTATGATTGTGAAATTGAGTACCATCCAGGTAAAGCAAACCTAATAGCAGACGCCTTAAGTCGGAAGGTAAAGAGTACTGCAGAGGATGTTATGTGTTTGTCAGCCTTGATGACGTCTTATTGCCAACTGGGCTATGATTTCAATGTAGACACGTCGCCTGTGCGAGTGTCGACCCTATTGGCGGAGCCAGACATATTTGAGGCGATCAGGAAGGCCCAGAAGTCCGATAGTGAGGTTCAGAGATGGACATCATTGATACTTCAGGGTCAGCCATCCAAGTTCAGAGTGGCCGAGGATGATTCCTTGAGACTGGGCAACCGATGGGTAGTCCCAGATGCACCAGGACTACGTAAAGGAATATTGGAGCGGGCTCACAGTAGTCGTTTCAGTATCCACCCAGGGGGAAAGAAGATGTACAAAGATCTATGCGACCAATTCTGGTGGAGACGCATGAAGCGTGAGGTGATCATTTTCGTTAAAAGATGTTTGATCTGCCAGCAGGTAAAGGCAGAGAGACAGAGGCCTGGTGGTGAGCTGAAGAGCTTAGAGGTGCCTGAATGGAAGTGGGAGCATATATCTATGGACTTTGTGACCCACCTACCTAGGACGGCCTCAGGATTTGATGCTATCTGGGTGATCGTGGATAGGCTGACGAAGACGGCTCATTTCATCCCTTACAGTATGTCATATACATACTTGAAGATGGCCCAGATGTATATACGGGATGTGGTAAGGTTACATGGTATTCCAGTCTCGATAGTGTCTGACAGGGACCCGAGGTTCACTTCACATTTCTGGGAGGGTCTCCAGACAGCTTTGGGCACAGAAGTGAGACTGAGTACGGCCTATCACCCTCAGACAGACGGCCAAACAGAGCGTACCATTCAGACGCTCGAGGACATGTTGAGGGCGTGTATTTTGGAGTTTGATACTCCGTGGCAGGATTCAGTGCCGCTGGTGGAGTTCTCCTATAATAACAGTTATCAGGCGAGCATTCAAATGGCCCCTTTTGAAGCTCTGTATGGACGACGATGTAGATCACCACTGTATTGGGAGGACTTGACTAGCAAAGCGGTCGGAGGACCGGATATGATCAGGGATATGGAAGATAAGATTAAGATGATACGCCAAAAGATGAAAGCGGCCCAAGATAGGCAAGCGGCCTATGCCAATAAGCGGCGACGACCGCTAGAATTCCAGTTAGGAGACAGGGTCTTCTTAAAGATCTCGCCCTTCAGGGGTGTGGTTCGTTTTGGGATGCGGGGAAAGTTATCTCCGAGGTATGTTGGGCCATATGAAGTTTTACAGCGTATCGGTACTTTGGCATACCGTTTGGCTCTACCGCCATCCTTGTCTGGCATACACGATGTTTTCCATGTCTCTATGTTGAGGAAGTATGAGCCAGACCCGTCCCATGTCTTACAGCCTACCGAAGTACAGTTAGATTCAGATGTGTCCTACGTTGAACGACCTATCAGAATTCTGGATCGAGAGGATCGCAGACTACGAAGCAAAGTTATACCGATGGTCAAAGTTCAGTGGGATCGTCGGGGTGTCGAGGAGGCTACGTGGGAGACGGAACGGCATATGGTGCAGCACTATCCGGAACTATTCTCTGGTATGTATTTATGTTTAGTTCCGTTATGATGATGCATGTGGATTTCGAGGACGAAATCTTATAAGTAGGGGAGTAATGTAATACCCCCGAAATGTAATATGATTATGTTCTATGACGATGAATTGCGATGTGTTTAAGGGTTATGGTGTATTTAAATTGGGGGCCACGATTATGTTATGATGATATGATGTGGGGAGCATGATGGGTATTTTAAGGGATGTATTAATTATATGAAGTTAGAAAATATCGAGTGAGGATATTTTAATACATCGTACTATATACCGGGATACAATTAAACACCACATGGCACCCCAACCACACCACCCCACCCCCCCAACTCGGTCACCACCCATCCCCCACTTGTCAACCCACTTGTTTCAAGCCCATGCCTCCCACTTGGTCATGCCATGCCTCCACTTTGCAGCCAAATCATCTCCTCCTCCCCTCCTCTCTTTCTCTCTCAAAATCGTGCCTGTAAGCTGCTAGGGAAGGGAAGAAAAGCTTGGTAAGAAGGTGTTCAAAACCTTGCAAAAAGAGGAGCAAAAGAGAGGGGTAAGTGGGTACCCTGTTTTCTGGGTTCATGTTTGGGCTTGGGTTTGGAGGGTTGATTTTAAAGCATGTTAAGTATAGGTTTGGGTGAAACCTTGATATGAATGCTTACATGGTAGTTTTATGTAGCTACTAGCATGTTTGTTTGAGCATTTACATGGCTTATGTGATAGATTTCTAGTTATGAAACTATATGCTCGAAAATCTGGGCAAAAAGATGCATGCTCTGTTTCTGTAAAAGTTGGTTAAGGATGAAGTTTATGATGATGTTATGATGCATGTTAGCTTAGGTTTTGTTAAACCTTCGATTTAAGAGCTTACATGGATATTTTATGAAGTTCTTCACATGTTTGTTTCAGCATGATAGATGTGTTAGGAAGTAGAAAAGATGGTGTGAAAAGAGGTGCTCAAAAATCTGGGGAAATCCCGATTTTTTTCAGAGTTCTCGATCGATCGAGATTTGGTCCCGATCGATCGAGCGAGACAGAAGGTCTAATCATGTTTTGAAAATTTTGATGCCGATCGATCGAAGGATTTCTCGATCGATCGGTGAAGCTCCTCGATCGATCGGTAAAATGTCCGATCGATCGAGCGAGGCAGGAAGCCAAGGCACTGTTAGTGCACAGTGTCTCGATCGATCGAGACCTAGGGCCGATCGATCGAGACAGGCAGAAAGTTGAAAAATTTAATGATGTTTTATTTTGTTAAGTTTATGATGTAAGATGGTTTTGAGGCATCTAATATGGTATTGTGTGGTCTTGTAGAACCATCCCAGGTACCGGCACCATCAAGGAGATAAAGTCTGTTGACTCCTCCTCTTTTTGAAAAGGTACGTAAGAAGCGTACGGGCATCGGACGGTAACACACATCTCTATACTAGAAATTGTGCTTTTATTGCATGAGTATTCACGATGAAATGACGGTGTTTATACGATGTTTACATGATGATGTTTATATGATGTTTATACGATGAAGTTCATATGATGTTTATTGCTCATACGATGCTTATATGATGACATTTATGTGATATATTGTGGTAAGATGCCACGGGGTAAGATGCCCTACATGGTAAGAGGCCATGCGATGTATTGTGGTAAGATGCCACGGGGTAAGATGCCCCACATGGTAAGAGGCCATGCGATGTATTGTGGTAAGATGCCACGGGGTAAGATGCCCTATATGGTAAGAGGCCATACGATGATGTTGTGGTAAGATGCCACGGGGGTAAGATTGTGATATCCCCGAAATGATTATGTGATTTTAATCATTTAAGTTATATTGTGATGTTAATGTGTTAATTCATGGGATTGGATGAATTATATTGGGGAGAATTACTTCAGGGTGCATGTAACATGTATTGGGTTTTTGGGGTGTGTATTGTTGTTTTGGTAAAGCATGCAAAAAGGGTAATTGAAGTATTTTGTTGAGAAAATACTATAAATATCATGTGGGGATATTTTAAGTACATCGTGCCAAATCGGGACCAAAACATAACACATCAAACCACCCAACACTTAACCACCCCCCCCAACCCATACTTTGACTCAGCATGAGCTGGCCATGCTTCCACTTGGCTCAATAATTTAACACCTTTCCAGCACTCCAAATTTCGAACCTCCTCTTCCAAAATACCATCCAGCAGCTGCTAAGCAATTTTAGGAGGAGCCCTTCCATTTCCATCGCCTGGAAATCCTTCAAAAATCGGGGCAAAGTAGGGTGAGGAACTACCCTGTTTCTTTCTGGAAAAACTGGTTTGGTTCTACTTTTGAGCATGGTGAAAAACGGCATGTTAGCATATGTTTCTTGAAACCTGTGATTTAAATGCTTACATGGTGTTTTTATGAGTCTCTCTGTAATTTTCCTTAAGCATGATGTATGTTTTATGTGGAAGATTTAAGCTTGTGAAAAGTAGTGCTCAAAAATCTGGGTAGAGATTTACTCTGTTTTTCTGGAAAACGTGGGTTGGGAGTGTTTTTGAGGAGGTGTTATCATGCATGATAAGCTTATATATTGGAGAAACTTTGATGTAAAAACATGCTTGGTAGTTTTGTGAAACCCATGGCATGTTTAGTTGAGCAAGGTTTATGTTATATGTGTTAGTTTTAATAGCATGAAAAGAGGTGCTCAAGAATTCTGGAAATGAAAATGTGCCCTGTTTCCAGAAAAAGTTGATCCAGTACTTGTTTTAATGATCGATGTTTATGCATGTAGGTTTATGCTAAGGGTGTATATTTGGTTTGAATACACTCAGGGTAGTGTAGTTCAAATGCTAGCATGATGGTCTTGGTATGTATATTGTCCTACATGTTAGATTTAAGGGTATGATTATCGGTGTTAAGCAATTCTGGAAAATCGCCGAAGGAACAAGGTTGGCGATCGATCGCCAAGGAGGCAGGATCGATCGCGACGTTCCAGTAAGTTTTGGCGATCGATCGCCAATATAGTGGCGATCGATCGCGGATTGAATTTTTCTGGTATGCGAGGCAGTAGCATCTCGCGATCGATCGGGGCTCATGGGCGATCGATCGCGAGATGATATTAAAGGATTTGTTTGGTTTTTTATTTGGTTTTGCTTCCGGATTATTATGAGGTGCCTAATATTGTGTTGTGTGGCTATGTAGAACCATCCCAGGTGCCAGCACAACCGAGGAGATAAAGTCGATTGACTCCTCTATCTTTTGAAAGGTACGTAAGCGACGTACGGGCATCCCAACGGTAACATGTACTTTATGTTTGTCTTTATGACACATGATGAATGCAATGTGGTGCATTAAGATTATGATACATGTTTTTATGCATTGTTTTTGCATATGTATGTTGTGAAATATAAGAGGTGTATTTCACGAGTCAAAGTTATCTTAGTAAGGATTTTAATGGCTTACGCTAAAGTCCATTGGAAGCGATGAAGAATTCCGCTTACATGGAGTAGCAACGCTAAAGTCCATTGGAAGCGATGAAGAATTCCGCTTACATGGAGTAGCAACGCTAAAGTCCATTGGAAGCGATGAAGAATTCCGCTTACATGGAGTAGCAAGAAGCATTAAAATGTACTAATGATAAGGGCTCAGGATGAAATAAGGATTTAAGGGAAAAGGAATGTCATGACATTGCATATCCATACATTCATATAATGTGTTTCTATTATGAATTATGGTACAGGGACAACCAATGGGCGATATAAATGCTGGAAGTACGGGAAGGACTTGTGTTTAAGATTTGCATTTATGCCTTACTTTCATATTATGTTAAATATGAATTGTGTTATGCTCATGTGTTGGGGGTTGTCTTTGTAGGTGCTTTTGTTGACGAGAACCAGGGCCGGGGTTGATATGCTGAGCTGTAAGGAGTGCTACAGGATTAGCATGTTAGAGTTTTTGTATAGCTTCTACTGAGTAGAGTAAGACTATGATGTAGTACCTTTGTAGGATGTACGTCTTTCCTTTTGGAACATTTTGGTACTGTAATCTCTAAAGCTCAGGTTAATCAACACGGCACATTACTCTGATATAATCGCATGTATGTTTAGTTCTCTAAATTGCACCTTAATATCTTGATGTGATAACGGGGTCTCACATTTAGTGGTATCAGAGCAGTGGTTAGATAACCAGGGAAGAGTGAAGGGTAGCCTTTAGAGACAAGTTGGCTAGGTATTCATTTAGGCATGCTTATGCATGTGATGCATATGGTTGTATACGTGTTATACTAACATGCTTTGAATATTTTACTCTTGTTATCTAACGGCTTATATTATGAACTGCTTTTGGTATTGTTGTTAACTATTGTGTTGCAGCATGGCGGACCTCAATGAAGAGGTAGGAGATATGGATAGTAGACATGCCAGTATTGCTCAGCCGAACCCCTTACCACCACCTGCTGTGGGCGTGGAGCCCAGTGTACAGATATTACTGCCAGGGGAGCTCAGTTTGAAGCAGTTTCTGAGTTTCCATCCGCCCATGTTTGAGGGGACTGAGTCTGGTGAAGTAGCTGAGGAATGGTTGGAACGTATAGAGCAGATACTTGTGACTGCACCTTGTGCACTCACGGCATGGCTGAGGTTAGCAGAGTTTCAGCTGGCTAAGAAGCCTGCTATGTGGTGGAAGACCACCGTGATGGAGCTGAGAGCTCTAGGTATGGCAGTTGACTGGACTGTATTCCGGACCCGGTTCCTTAACCGGTATTTCTCTGCGGCTGCCAGACAATTGAAGGAAGATGAGTTCAACAGTTTGAAGCAGGGTAGCATGTCCGTAGCAGACTACGCTATGCAGTATTCCTCACTGCTGAGGTATGTACCTCATATTGCTGTCAGCAGCCATGCCAAGATGAGGAACTTTCTGAAAGGTCTGAGGCCGGAGCTATTCGATAGGGTTATCTCTAACAACCCCAGCTCGTTTGACGACGCCCTGACACGGGCAGAGTTGGCAGAGATTGCCGTAGACGCATACAAGGATGCTGTACCCCCTTTTGTACCATCACAGAGGCCTACTACTGACAGTCTGAAGCCACGAGGGGATCAGTTTAAGGCTCGTGGGGCCTCATCATCTTCCAGGTTTAGTGGGAAGAAGTCTCATGGACAGAAGCAGAACACCCGGGGGCACACACAAGGAAACAGGACAGAGGTAACCAGGTGTACCAACTGCGGAGGATGGCATTTGTTACGTGACTGTCGAGGTTGCTATATCTGTGGCAAGATGGGCCACATAGCTCGGGGTTGCCCCAATCGGGCAGTTCAGACGGATTCAGGGCCGAATAGGCCAAGGTTTGATGCTGGGAGGGCACCACAGAGGCAGCAGTTTGCACCACGACCCCTGGGAGGTCAGACGACAGGACCGCCGCAGGGACAGGTGTATGCACTGACCAGGGAGCAGGCCGAGGCAGCCCCAGAGGAGGTCATTGCTGGTACGTGTCATTTACTTACGTACCCTGCACTTATATTGATAGATACAGGTGCTTCCCATTCCTTTGTATCTACTGCCTTTGTGGAAGGACACCATTTGTGCTCGTCTCTGTTACCCACGCCTCTCATGGTCTCGACACCCACGGGGAAGCATGTGATTGCGGATCGACAGTTATCAGATTGCCTCATTTATTTTGAGGGCAATGATCTGAGGGCCGATTTGATTCAGTTAGAGATGGCAGACTTTGACTGCATTATCGGCATTGATGTGTTGAGCAGATACCGAGCTATGGTAGATTGCCAAAAGAGGATGGTTCGTTTTCTGTCTGATCAGGGGTTCCAGTGGACTTTTTATGGGGACGGCTCTCGTCCAAGGATACCAGTAATCTCGGCGGTTAAGATGTCGCGGTTATTGGAACGTGGTCATACTGGGTACCTTATTTATGCTATGAATGCTTCAGAGGAGAAGGAAGTGAGAGCCGAGGACATTCCAGTTGTAGCGGAGTTCAGTGATGTGTTTCCAGATGAGATTCCGGGATTTCCGCCAGTCAGGGATGTGGAGTTTGCTATTGAGCTGCTGCCAGGGACATCAGCCATTTCTCGTGCCCCATACAGGATGGCACCGGCAGAGCTGAGGGAGCTGAAGGTACAGTTACAGGAGCTCCTCGACAAGGGATACATCCGCCCTAGTGTATCGCCTTGGGGTGCGCCAGTCTTGTTTGTGAAAAAGAAGGATGGATCAATGCGTCTGTGCATTGACTACAGGCAACTGAACAAGGCTACAGTGAAGAACAGATATCCGCTTCCGAGGATTGATGATCTGTTCGACCAACTTCAGGGTACGGAGGTGTACTCCAAGATAGATTTGAGGTCAGGCTATCACCAGGTACGGGTTAGAGCTGGTGATGTTCAAAAGACGGCTTTTAGAACTCGGTATGGGCACTATGAGTTCTTGGTGATGCCGTTCGGTGTGACAAATGCACCTGCAGTCTTTATGAGCCTGATGAACAGAGTATTTCAGGAGTACCTCGATCAGTTTGTGATCGTGTTTATTGATGACATCCTAGTCTATTCGAGGAATGAGGAGGATCATGCCGATCATCTGAGGATAGTACTCCAGATCCTCAGAGATCATCAGTTATACGCCAAACTCAGCAAGTGTGAGTTTTGGCTGAACAGTGTTGCATTTTTGGGCCATATCATATCCCGAGAGGGGATATCAGTAGACCCGAGGAAGATAGAGGCAGTTATGGATTGGTCTACCCCTACTTCAGTCAGTGAGATTCGAAGTTTTCTTGGTCTGGCTGGCTATTATCGACGTTTCGTCGAGGGTTTCTCAAAGATCGCCAAGCCACTTACCCAGCTGACTCAGAAGGGAGTCCCATTTTGTTGGTCAGAGGCTTGTGAGCAGAGTTTCCGGGAATTAAAGCACAGACTGACTACTGCGCCAGTTCTAGTGATACCCAAGGAGAACAAAGGATTTGTTCTTTATACCGATGCATCTCTACAGGGATTAGGGTGCGTGCTGATGCAGGACAAACATGTAGTGGCTTACGCTTCGAGACAGTTGAAGCCACATGAGACGAGGTATCCAGTCCATGATCTGGAGTTGGCAGCTATAGTGTTCGCCTTGAAGATATGGCGACACTACTTATACGGTACCTCATTTACCATCTTCACTGATCACAAGAGCCTGAAATTCTTGTTTACACAGGCTGAGCTGAACATGAGGCAGAGGAGATGGATGGACCTGCTGAAGGACTACGATTGTGAAATCGAATATCACCCGGGAAAAGCAAATTTGACAGCCGACGCTTTGAGTCGGAAGGTGAGGAGCACAGCAGAGGATGCTATGTCTCTGTCAGCTATGTTTGGCTCCTACTGCCAATTGGGATTCGATTATGATGTATCTTCTTCACCAGTACAGGTTTTGACCTTGCTAGCTGAGCCTGTTATATTTGATCACATCAGGAAGGCTCAGGGGACCGATGTAGAGGTTCAGAGATGGATGTTAGTGGTTCATTCAGGACAGCCATCGAGATTCAGAGTGGCTGATGACGGTTCTCTGAGGCTCGGCGACAGATGGGTGGTTCCAGATACACCCGAGTTACGCCAAGGTATATTACAGCGAGCTCATTGCAGCAGGATGAGTGTCCATCCAGGTGGGAAGAAGATGTATAAGGATCTACGCAGCCAGTTCTGGTGGAGGCGTATGAAACAGGATGTCACCTCTTTTGTCAAGCGTTGTTTGATTTGTCAGCAAGTGAAAGCTGAGAGACAAAGGCCTGGAGGTGAACTAAGAAGTTTAGAAGTACCCGAGTGGAAGTGGCAGCACGTATCTATGGATTTCGTGACCCACTTGCCGAGGACTGTTTCGGGTTTTGATGCCATCTGGGTAGTCGTGGACAGGTTGACTAAGAGTGCTCATTTCATTCCCTACTGTATGACCTTCACGCATTTAAGAATGGCGCAGTTATATGTCAAAGATGTGGTGAGACTGCACGGGATCCCTGTTTCGATTGTGTCAGATCGAGATCCGCGGTTTACATCTCACTTTTGGGAGGGTCTGCAGACAGCTCTAGGTACAGAGTTGAGGTTGAGCACAGCCTATCATCCCCAGACGGACGGACAGACCGAGCGTACGATACAGACGCTCGAAGATATGTTGAGGGCTTGTGTGCTGGAGTTCGACACTTCGTGGCAGGACTCGATAGCCTTGGTGGAATTTTCTTACAACAACAGCTACCAGGCAAGTATTCAGATGGCTCCTTTCGAGGCCCTCTATGGTAGGCGTTGTAGGTCACCCTTGTGTTGGGATGACATGGACCGTAAGTCGGTTGGAGGACCTGAGTTGATTCAGGAAATGGAAGAGAAAGTTAAGGTTATCAGAACAAAGATGAAGGCAGCTCAGGATAGACAGGCAGCATATGCCAATCAGCGGCGTAGACCGTTGGAGTTTCAGTTAGGCGACAGAGTGTTTTTAAAGATCTCACCCTTCAGAGGCGTAGTACGGTTTGGGATGCGAGGGAAGTTATCCCCGAGGTATGTAGGGCCGTATGAGATCTTACAGCGTATTGGTACTCTGGCGTACCGGTTGGCTTTACCGCCCTCTCTGTCTGGCATACACGACGTTTTTCATGTGTCTATGCTGAGGAAGTATGAGCCAGATCCCTCACATGTGTTGCAGCCTTCAGAGGTTCAGATTGAGTCCGATGTTTCTTATGTGGAGCGGCCTATCAGGATTTTGGATAGAGCAGACCGCAGACTTCGGAACAAGGTTATTCCTATGATCAAGGTACAGTGGGATCGTAGGGGTGTCGAGGAGGCCACGTGGGAGACAGAGCGACACATGGTGCAGTACTATCCAGAACTGTTTTCTGGTATGCGTTTATTTACTGTTTTATTTCTGGATAGTAGCATGTTTGATTTCGGGACGAAATCCTATAAGTAGGGGAGTATTGTGATATCCCCGAAATGATTATGTGATTTTAATCATTTAAGTTATATTGTGATGTTAATGTGTTAATTCATGGGATTGGATGAATTATATTGGGGAGAATTACTTCAGGGTGCATGTAACATGTATTGGGTTTTTGGGGTGTGTATTGTTGTTTTGGTAAAGCATGCAAAAAGGGTAATTGAAGTATTTTGTTGAGAAAATACTATAAATATCATGTGGGGATATTTTAAGTACATCGTGCCAAATCGGGACCAAAACATAACACATCAAACCACCCAACACTTAACCACCCCCCCCAACCCATACTTTGACTCAGCATGAGCTGGCCATGCTTCCACTTGGCTCAATAATTTAACACCTTTCCAGCACTCCAAATTTCGAACCTCCTCTTCCAAAATACCATCCAGCAGCTGCTAAGCAATTTTAGGAGGAGCCCTTCCATTTCCATCGCCTGGAAATCCTTCAAAAATCGGGGCAAAGTAGGGTGAGGAACTACCCTGTTTCTTTCTGGAAAAACTGGTTTGGTTCTACTTTTGAGCATGGTGAAAAACGGCATGTTAGCATATGTTTCTTGAAACCTGTGATTTAAATGCTTACATGGTGTTTTTATGAGTCTCTCTGTAATTTTCCTTAAGCATGATGTATGTTTTATGTGGAAGATTTAAGCTTGTGAAAAGTAGTGCTCAAAAATCTGGGTAGAGATTTACTCTGTTTTTCTGGAAAACGTGGGTTGGGAGTGTTTTTGAGGAGGTGTTATCATGCATGATAAGCTTATATATTGGAGAAACTTTGATGTAAAAACATGCTTGGTAGTTTTGTGAAACCCATGGCATGTTTAGTTGAGCAAGGTTTATGTTATATGTGTTAGTTTTAATAGCATGAAAAGAGGTGCTCAAGAATTCTGGAAATGAAAATGTGCCCTGTTTCCAGAAAAAGTTGATCCAGTACTTGTTTTAATGATCGATGTTTATGCATGTAGGTTTATGCTAAGGGTGTATATTTGGTTTGAATACACTCAGGGTAGTGTAGTTCAAATGCTAGCATGATGGTCTTGGTATGTATATTGTCCTACATGTTAGATTTAAGGGTATGATTATCGGTGTTAAGCAATTCTGGAAAATCGCCGAAGGAACAAGGTTGGCGATCGATCGCCAAGGAGGCAGGATCGATCGCGACGTTCCAGTAAGTTTTGGCGATCGATCGCCAATATAGTGGCGATCGATCGCGGATTGAATTTTTCTGGTATGCGAGGCAGTAGCATCTCGCGATCGATCGGGGCTCATGGGCGATCGATCGCGAGATGATATTAAAGGATTTGTTTGGTTTTTTATTTGGTTTTGCTTCCGGATTATTATGAGGTGCCTAATATTGTGTTGTGTGGCTATGTAGAACCATCCCAGGTGCCAGCACAACCGAGGAGATAAAGTCGATTGACTCCTCTATCTTTTGAAAGGTACGTAAGCGACGTACGGGCATCCCAACGGTAACATGTACTTTATGTTTGTCTTTATGACACATGATGAATGCAATGTGGTGCATTAAGATTATGATACATGTTTTTATGCATTGTTTTTGCATATGTATGTTGTGAAATATAAGAGGTGTATTTCACGAGTCAAAGTTATCTTAGTAAGGATTTTAATGGCTTACGCTAAAGTCCATTGGAAGCGATGAAGAATTCCGCTTACATGGAGTAGCAACGCTAAAGTCCATTGGAAGCGATGAAGAATTCCGCTTACATGGAGTAGCAACGCTAAAGTCCATTGGAAGCGATGAAGAATTCCGCTTACATGGAGTAGCAAGAAGCATTAAAATGTACTAATGATAAGGGCTCAGGATGAAATAAGGATTTAAGGGAAAAGGAATGTCATGACATTGCATATCCATACATTCATATAATGTGTTTCTATTATGAATTATGGTACAGGGACAACCAATGGGCGATATAAATGCTGGAAGTACGGGAAGGACTTGTGTTTAAGATTTGCATTTATGCCTTACTTTCATATTATGTTAAATATGAATTGTGTTATGCTCATGTGTTGGGGGTTGTCTTTGTAGGTGCTTTTGTTGACGAGAACCAGGGCCGGGGTTGATATGCTGAGCTGTAAGGAGTGCTACAGGATTAGCATGTTAGAGTTTTTGTATAGCTTCTACTGAGTAGAGTAAGACTATGATGTAGTACCTTTGTAGGATGTACGTCTTTCCTTTTGGAACATTTTGGTACTGTAATCTCTAAAGCTCAGGTTAATCAACACGGCACATTACTCTGATATAATCGCATGTATGTTTAGTTCTCTAAATTGCACCTTAATATCTTGATGTGATAACGGGGTCTCACAAAGATGCCCCATATGCATGATTCTAAATCAGGGACAACAATAAGAAGTGAATGAATAACCAACATACTTACTTAACCAATGTTTCATGCATTTATATGATGTTTTATGATGTTAAGTAAGATTATATATATGCTCATGATGTGTTGTCCCTGTAGGTACACTTTTGGACGAAAGGACTAAGGGTCGGGTTGAGGCAGTGAGCTACGAGGGACACAGGAATGTATAGAATTCAAGTTATGATTAGTATCTACTCTAGGAGTAGTGTAAATCTAAATGACATTCCTTTAGAATGTAAAGAATTGTTTTTGAAGTTTTGTATTTTGGCCTGTAATCCTGTTAGCTCGTGTAACAACCAAAACCTTAAGATGTTACTTTAATGCATTTTAGTCCTTCTTATGTCTATTAATCACTGTTAAGGTGGGAAGACCCCACAGTATTCCTTGGTGAAGGTAATACACTACCAGTGATCATCTCCAGCAAGTTGGGGGATGATCAAGAGAAGGACCTGATTCATGTGCTCAAGGAGCACAAGACTGCTATAGGTTGGACCATTGCAGACATAAAGGGAATCAGTCCCTCCACATGCATGCACCGGATTTTACTAGAGGAAGGAGGAAGCCCCACACGGCAACCACAAAGGAAGCTGAACCCACCCATGATGGATGTGGTGAAGGAGGAGATTCTGAAGCTCTTATCAGTTGGCGTGATATATCCTATATCTGATAGCCAATGGGTTAGTCTGGTACAAGTGGTTTCTAAGAAGACCGGTATTACTGTGATCAAGAACAAAGACGATGAACTTATACCCACATGCATTCAAAATGGCTAGCGCGTGTGCATTGATTACCGGAAGCTCAACGCTGTGACTCGAAAGGAACACTTCCCTCTACCTTTTATTGATCAGATGCTTGAGAGGTTAGCATGCCATTCATTTTACTGTTTTGTTGACGGTTTCTCGGGTTATTTTCAGATTGCAATCGCTCCGGAGGACCAAGAAAAGACCACCTTCACATGTCCGTTCGGCACATTCGCATACCATCGCATGCCCTTTGCCCTCTGCAATGCCCCAGCTACTTTTCAACGGTGTATGGTCAGTATCTTTTCCGAGTTTATTGAACATATCTTAGAGGTATTCATGGATGATTTTACTGTTTACGGTAACTCATTCAAGGATTGCTTATCTAGCCTTACACTGGTTTTGAAAAAGTGCATTGACACTAACCTTGTTTTAAATTCTGAAAAATGTCATTTTATGGTCGAACAAGGTATAGTGCTAGGTCATGTTGTATCTGCCAATGGTATAGAGGTCGATAAGGCGAAAATTGATGTCATGCAATCTTTACCGTATCCTACTTGTGTTCGGGATGTGCGCTCGTTTCTTGGTCATGCAGGTTTTTACAGGAGGTACATCAAAGACTTTGCCAAGATAGCTACACCTTTGTGTAAGCTACTACAAAAGGATGTCCCATTTGAGATGACTGACGAAGGCAAGAGTGCTTTTGATACACTGAAGAAGTCATTGACTTCTACCCCTATTATCCAACCACCCGACTGGAACAAGCCTTTCGAGATCATGTGCGATGCAAGTGATTATGTGGTTGGTACTGTCTTGGGACAAAAAGAGGGCAATGCTTCACATGCCATCTACTACGCATCCAAAACCTTGAATGACGCCCAACGCAACTACTCTACTACTGAGAAGGAGCTATTAGCAGTTGTTTTTGCTCTTGAAAAATTTAGATCTTATTTACTTGGTACTAAAGTGATTGTTTATTCTGATCATGCAGCTCTTCGCTACCTGATGACGAAGAAGGAGGCAAAACCAAGGTTAATAAGATGGATTTTGCTCTTGAGTGAATTCGACATCCAAATCAAAGATAAGAAGGGCAGCGAGAACAAAGTAGCGGACCACTTAAGCCGCCTACCACATTTGGACGATGAGTTGTGTTTGAAGGAGGAGTTTCCGGATGAGCACCTTTTCGCCATACACGACAATTTACCATGGTACGCTCATCTTGTGAATTTTTTAGCTTCTAATGTGCTACCACATGAACTCTCTAGGGCCCAACGAGCCAAGATCAGAAGTGATGCCAAGTACTACGTCTGGGATGACCCTTACTTATGGAAGAACTGTGCGGACCAAATCATTCGACGATGCATACCCGAGACAGAGGTAAATGCCATTCTTACGTTCTGCCACTCATATGCGTGTGGTGGACATTTTGGAGCAAAGAGGACGTCGAGAAAGGTACTGGAATGTGGATTCTTTTGGCCCACACTATTTCGTGACTCATATCTTTTCTGCAAGAACTGTGCACAATGTCAACTGACAGGTAATCTCTCCCAAAGAAAGGAGATGCCCCAACAACCCATTCTCATTTATGAAATTTTTGATGTGTGGGGCATCGACTTTATGGGACCTTTTCCTATGTCTTTTGGTCATATCTATATACTGCTTGCTGTTGATTATGTATCGTAATGGGTGGAAGCTATAGCTACCCGGACTGACGATTCCAAGGTTGTTGCAGATTTTATCAAGCATAACCTTTTCTCTAGATTTGGAATCCCACGAGCCATCATCAGTGATCGAGGGACACACTTTTGCAATCGGACGGTGGAAAGTCTATTCAAGAAATACCACGTCACTCACAAGGTCTCCACTGCCTATCATCCGCAAACAAATGGCCAAGCCGAGGTCTCCAACCGAGAAATCAAGGCCATATTGGAGAAAACCGTCAACCCGACACGTAAAGATTGGAGCTTGAGACTTGATGATGCACTTTGGGCCTACAGGACCGCATACAAGACCCCGATAGGTATGTCCCCTTATAGACTGATTTTTGGTAAACCGTGTCATCTTCTTGTGAGTTGGAGCACAAAGCGTACTGGGCAGTGAAGAACTTCAACATGAACTATGATGAAAGTGGAGTGCATAGGAAGCTGCAATTGCAAGAGCTCGATGAGATTCGAAATGAGGCATATGAAAATGCCAGATGTTACAAGGAGAAGACAAAGGATTTTCACGACAAGATGATCTCTAGGAGGCATTTTGAAGTTGGTCAGAAAGTTCTCCTTTACCATTCCCGCCTTCGTCTATTTCCAGGTAAGCTTCGTTCCAGGTGGCATGGTCCTTATGTAGTTACTAATGTGTCTTCCTATGGTGCAGTTGAGATTCAGAGTTTGGACACCACGAAGACATTCACAGTGAATGGTCACCGATTGAAGCACTATTATGAAGGTGTCCAAGATGAAGACGGAGGACGAGTAGACATCAAGGTGTCTCTAGAAGACCCACCTACCTTCGACTGAGGAAGGGGATAGCGTCGGGCCACCGACATTAAACAGAGGCGCTGCTTGGGAGGCAACCCAAGGGGAGTTAGTTTCCCTTTTACCCTTTTATTATTGCGTTTTAGTTGAACTTTTCTTTTCTCTTGTCTTTTTGCCTTACATTGGGGACAATGTAAGATTTAAGTATGGGGGAGGGATTAGTAGTGTGTTATTATTTTTCTTATTTCAAAAATACAAAAAAATCGAAAAATTTAAAATTTTGAGCTCATAGTTAGTAATGAACACATGCTTAGAATCACTAGCCCATGATGAAACCTAATTGATATCATGCATGCTTTTGAACATAGGTGAATTGTTAACCTTGGAACACTTTGAACTCTAATGCAAAGTTTACTTTAACTTAGTAGTGAATATTTTGAGCACATTATTGTCATGACTTGTGAAGTGTGCATAACTTAGTGAAGATTGTGTGAACTTTGTGATAGTCTTAAGAAGTCTCTAATACATGCTAGAACTTAACTACATGCTCTTTGAGGCGTATGTCTAGACTACTTGCAAACATGAAAGTGATATAGGCAATCTTTGATGCGTTTGAGCCTTTCAAGCCTACCATGTAAACAAAATCATTCTCTAGTACCTATTTTGAGCCTTAAATGTAAAAGAATGGTAGTATGCTAAGCATACTAAAGACCCCCATTCAACATTTCTTGACTAGCTTATCATCCTACCCTTTAAGCCTAAATGTGATTTTAATCCATACCTTTTAAGGGAGTATGATTTATTTCATTCAAATGCACTTGGGAATCATTGAAATATATTTGTGAGCTTAATTGTCAAAAGAATGGAATGCATGAAAGAAAAAGGGATGCCTTGAAAAAAAATAGATAAAAATATGACACCAAGGGGAGCCAAGGCACAAAAGAAGAAAATTGTTGAAATAAACCTTGTGAAAAAGAACGAAGTTGAAAAATTCATACAAGAAGAGAAGCTTTTAGTGTGCATTTCATCATACTCTCTTGTTTGAATATCCTTACCCTTTCTTTCATAAGCCAATACCTAGGCCAAGTTACAAGCTAATAAAGACCTACTTGATTTGTGTTTGCAAAGTAGCTAAGATAGTGGAGAAGGGTGTGCAAGTGAGCTTATACTTGTGTTAGTGTATGACTTGAACTATTATGGCTTTGCATATTTTGGATCTATAATTTGTACACAACACTTGTTTATGACCACACACACGTTCACTACTTCGTTGGGTACGAAATGTTTAGGGATTGAACTTGTTCCACTGTTAACTTTTCACCGCCGTTCATTATTATGCATGTTAAAATTGTTGAGGCATTAAAGTGAGGACAAGTTGCTTTGTTATGAACCTATGAGCCAACCAAAAATATTGTAGTTTTGTTTGTTTACTCGAGGTCGAGTAAAGAGTAAGTATGGGGGAGTTTGATGTGACTAGAAATAGACACATCTTGAGTGCTTAATTGTCTACGATTTGGTAGGTTTTGATAGATAAATTGATACGTATGCTACCTAATCATATATTTGTGTAATTGTAGGTACAATCGAAGAAAACGAGCTAAAAACGATGTGTAAAGACCAAGGAGAGACATGGACATGACAAGGACTCAAAGTTGATCAAGAAAAGGGCAAAAACGTAATTTTGGAAGTGGCAATCGATCGCCTATGGACAGAAACATTTTCAAAAAATTTGAAGAGTCAGCGATCGATCGCGAAGGAGTGGCGATCGATCGCCAAAGTCTACTGGAGCTCGGTGATCGATCGCCACTTTATAGCGATCGATCGCCTCAATGAATTTTCCGAAAAAAAATAATGCAGCGATCGATCGCCACATTCAAGGCGATCGATCGCCGAAGAGTCCGAAAATAAGGAAATTAGGTCTTTTACCATGTTTAGAAGATTGTAACCTATTTTATCAATTACCAACCCCCATAACTCGATTTTTATTCAGTCATTAGCAGCAAGTTTTCATAGTTTTTGATACTTTAGAATATTTTGGAGATTTTAGGTTGTTTTGTTTTCAAGTTTTCTTCAAGAACAACGAAGAACGGAACCGGAATCGACAAGCCGGAATCGTGGTTTATAATAGTAATTTGTTTTCCTTTATTTATTTAATGTTTTCCATTGAATTTTTATTGTTTTTAGATTTCATTATGCTAGGCTAAAACCCTTCGATTCTTGGTTGAAAGGATACCTGCTTTTGGAATTGAACCTTTTATGAGAATTTGGTTGGATTGTTGAATTTTATTTCGATTTCAATTCGTTTCTCAGATTTCGAATTCTATGATTGTTGTGTTTGTGTATTAGACCGATCACCTAATATTCAATTGCATAATCGATAGTTTGTTAAGAAACAACTAAGATCAATAATTAACCGGCTGTAGGTGTTGTTGAATTCTTAGGAGAAACGGTTGAGTAATCAATTTTAACGGCTGTAGTTTTCATTGATTAGAGTTATCGAACTCATTAGTTTTGAAAACTATCATTGATTTAATCATTAACGGCTGTAGTGGTGATTAGAGATTTGATAAGGGTTGAATTGAATGCTGTTTTCTCTTTGACTACGAATAAGATGAGTAGGAATTGAATTTCCAATCGATAGATAATTGAAAGAATTCGAATGTTTTGATTTGATGACTAAAAGATAATTTTCCAAAAGTACGGTTACCTGGAAACCAAGAATCGCTTCACTCTCATAAGTTTAATCATCTTAGTAATCTCGTTAATTAGTTTAATTTTAGAATTTGCTTAGTCGTAATCGTTCATCCTAAAACCCCCTTGTTACTATTCGCTTTTGGCACAAAATAAATTTACCTTCCCTGTGAGATCGATCCCTACTTCCACTACTACATATTTTTGTCATTAACTGAAGAAGGGTTAATTTGGGCGTACACGATAAACGCTACCAATTATCATTATCCCGATTCATGATAATACTTGACTATGGACAATCTTTAAGAACAATACAATATTATTCTAAGGACATTAACTTATATATTAATTCATGTTACACGGATACTCAAATAATATATAATAATGAATTGCCATTAATAAAACCATAATACATTGTATGTCGTAAACAATCATCTAATGAGTTGTCTTAGGGCATATCCCAACAAATATAAGCTCACTTGCACACTCTTCTCCACTATCTTAGCCACTTACCAACATAAATAAAGTAGGTCTTTATTAGCTTATATCTTGGCCTAGGTATTGACTTATGAAAGAAAGGGTAAGGATGTATCAAACAAGAGAGTATAATTATGTGCACCATAGAAACTTCTCTCATTGCATGATTTTTTCAAACCTTGTTCATTTTTGCAACGTTTAATTAATTCTTTTCCTTTTTGTGCCTTGGCTCCCTCCCCTTGGAGTCATATTTTTATCTATTTTCTCAAGGCATCCCTTTTCTTTCATGCATCTCATTCTTTTGACAATAAAACTCTCGAATATATTAATCAATGACAACATGTGCATGTGAATGAAACACATAATACTCCCTTCAAAGGTATGGATTTAAAAATCATATTAGGCTCATTAGGGAAGATGATAAGTTAATCAATGAATGTTGAATGGGGGTCTTCAGTATGCTTAGCATACTACCATTCTTTTTGCATTAAAGCTTAAAGGGGACACTAGAGATGATTTTTGTTTACATGGTAGGCTTGAAAGGCTCAAACGCATCAAAGATCGCTTATATCGCTTTCATGTTCGCAAGTAGTTTAGACATACTCCTCAAAGAGTATGTAGTTAAGTTCTAGCATGTATCAGAGACTTCTTAAGGTTATCACAAAGTTCACACAATCTTCATTACGCTATGCACACTTCACAAGTCATGACAATATCGTGCTCAAAATATTCAACTACTAAGTCAAAGCATAATTCACATTAGAGTTGTTCCAAGGTTAACAATTCATCTATGTTCAAAACCGTGCATGTCATCGGTTAGGTTTCATCATGGGCTAGTGATTCTAAGCATGCGTTCATTACTAACTATGAGTTCAAATTTTTTTTCAAATTTTCTGATTTTTTTGTATTTTTAATAAGAAAGCAATAACTTACCATTAATCCCTCCCCATACTTAAAACTTACATTGTCCCCAATGTAAGGCAAAAATATAAGAAAATAGAAAAATTTAAAACTAAGAAAGTAATAAAAGAGATGGGAAAACTAACTCCCCTTGGATTGCCTCCCAAGCAGCACCTCTGTCTAACGTCGGTGGCCCGACTCCAGTCCAAAGATCACTCGAAGTTAGGTGGATCCTCTAGAGCCACCTTTATATTCAATTTTCCCCCTTCCTCATGTTGGACACCTCGTAGTGATGTTTAGTATGTGACCATTCACCTTGAATGTCTTGGTGTGTCCAAACTTTGGATCTCAACTGCACCATGAGGATAGCCATTAGTAACAACAAAAGGACATTCCATCTATAACGAAGCTTACCTGAAATAGGCGAAGACTTGAATGGTAAAGGAGCACTTTTTGACCCACTTCAAAGCTCCTCATCTTGTCATGGAAGTCCTTCATCATTTCCTTGTAAATCCTTGCACTTTCATAGGCATCATTCCTTATCTCCTCTAATTCCTGCAATTGTAATTTTCTATGAAGTCCACTCTCATCATACACCATGTTGAAATTCTTCACAGCCCAGTATGCTTTATGCTCTAACTCTATAGGAAGATGGCAAGATTTACCAACCATTAGTCGATATGGGACATACCTATTGGAGTTTTGTATGCAGTCCTGTAGGCCCAAAGTGCATCATCCAGTCTTAAGCTCCAATCCATTCTTGTTGGGTTGACAGTCTGTAAAGACCCCGTGCCCTTAATCCGTTATTAGTGTATTAAACCATGCCATTAGTGCATACAATCATACATGTAGGGGAAAAACCACTTATCACCATAGCCAATCATGCATATAATAAAATTTCTTTACATTATTCAATATAATGTCCAGTTTTCCCAACCATGACCACATAAACCTCATGCACCAATATAATACACTAACATGTTCTCAATTCATTTAGCAATTCAATAATTAATTGCAGGCTACTCATGAATGAAGAGAGAAAGGCCCTCGCCTTTTTATACATACCATATACACATAATAGTGCTCACATGCGAGTATCGAATAAGTATATGTGTATCAAATGTATAAAACGCCGTGCTCAATACCGTCTCTGGTACTTCGATCTCTGGAATCACCTCAAATCCACAGCTTGAGCTCAACTCCAAGCCATCGATGTACCTAATAACCTGCCCCAACAGAGACAGCCCCCACACGGGGTGAGCATACCAATATCCCTAAACCAATAATCACAATAATACAATTCATAATTCACAACAATGTAAGTGCTATGAAATGCAAAATATACTCCCTGGATGGTATCATCCTCATCCGGGGTTTTATGTACTGTCCCTGTTCTCAAAACACTGAAACCGTCAAATTCCCAAGTGCCATTTAATCATTACATTGATTAACATATCCATTGGCCATATATTGATATCATAATCAATAGCATCAAATCATTAAACAATGATTACAGATATTCCATATATCTCACTTTTGGTTCCATAGTTCTATTCCATTGCTCGCTCTACAATAGCGCCATTTCATTCCCACGCATGCTCAACAGCAGTGGCGTCATAACCGATGTTCGCTCATAGGCGACGACATCCTAATCATTGCTCGCTCAAAAGCGGCACCATATGGTTCCCAATGCGTATATATCCATTGTAGCAATTACCATAAACCATGCATTTTCATATACATTTATTGCTAATACCATATATCATGCATTCCCATACACATTCATTGCAATACAGTGTACCAAGCACTCAACAATTACAATTATATAAAAGGGCTATGCTCGTACGTCATACGTACCTTATAATTCCGAAGTTCAAGTCCATACATTGCCTCAGTCCCGAGGTCTGATGAAGAAATGTGCTAAACACAAATCAATAACTCACAATCAATGAATAATCTCAATTTCATATGCACAAGCATGAAATCCGACCCCAATCATCCCAACACGATGATTAAATAGTAAATGGTCGATAATCGCTCCCTAAAACCCGAGGGAGAGCCCAAAAATACAATTCTCCAAAATCGCACTACCGATCGATCGGTCACCATTACCGATCGATCAGTAACTGTTCACAAAATCGATTTAAGCTACGGCTTTGCACCGATCGATCGGTCCAAGCTACCGATCGATCGCTAGCCGCCCACCGATCGATCGGTCGCTCATACCGATCGGTCGGTAAAGACAGAAACAGACACCCATCGCTACGCACTTGCACCGATCGATCGGTTCAAGATACCGATCGATCGGTCGTTGCGCGAACCCGAAAAACACAATTTTCAAAGATTTCAAGATTTTACAAAATCTTCCAAAACCCAAATCAAACCCAAAACTCAACCATTTAGCACAACACCATAATCAAATCGAAGCTAAAGGTGAGGAGAAGAAGATTACCAGCCTTTTTTCGAGAAATCCGGCTCCTAGGATGAGCCTCCATCAATTTTGCTCATCAAAGGGAAAGGGGAAGGGTTTGGGGTGAGGGAAAGAGGCGTGAGGGAGAGGAGAGAGAGACATGATTCCGTATAATGACGGAATACCGAGTCCATTTGGTATATATAGCACTCAGGCTCCAAAATACCAATACCTCCACAACTACATCATGATTCATTAAAAATCATCTGTTTTCAATAATTATCTCTCCAACTCAAATTCCATCACCAGCCCCAGTACAAAGTACTCCGGACCCCAGATTCCACCAAAAACCAAATTCCAAGGTTATCACCACGATGAGAATACAATCTCATCCCTTCGATCCAACAACTCCAAAAACCAGATTTAAAATTCCCGAGAGTCTCGAAACCGCAATTAATTCATAATTGCACAAAATTAAAATCCATTAAGAATTATTACCACACCGGGATTAATACCAATAATTCTCGGGCATCACAATTATCCCCCACTAATAAAATTTCGTTCTCAAAATTTGCACGGCATATTCCACGTATTGCCAGGATTATAAAATCCAAACGGATTTACATCGTCGAATCATGAACATATCATGAACGACATTCCAACCACGAGGACACTTACCTCGCACCAAAATCTGGAATGGAGAAAACCTCCCAAACCATCTCAAACTCAAAGAAAGACGTCAGCATTCCCCGATGCTAACCATGTGGGGTCCTCTTTACTTAATCCATTTTGTATCCATGAAACATACAATGTGAGTCTGAATTAAGTAATGTACCATGCACGAATTAAGAGTTCATACTAGTTAAGTTGTTTACAAGGTTATCAAAAACCCTAACAACTACACATAACATGTACATAAACAACCTAATCCAAAAGAACTCCTAGGCAGTGGTTCTTCTCGCAGCGGAAATCATGACTCACGTTCCCCACGTATATGAGTCCCTACAGAAACATTCACACAATGAGTATAGATAACAACTATCTCAGTGCAATATCAAAACACAATATCAATATCAATGATAAAGCACAATAAATCATATAACGTAACGTGAATGTTCTGTCTCATGCATCCACCAATGCACCATGTCATGACATGTCTCACCACATACCCTATTATCACGAGACTAAAATGATATGCCTATTCAGCTCAATATGTCAGTGGAACCACCTCACATCTTCATATTAGCAGTACATATCATAGTACCGTCCTCAAATGATAATAGCCATAGGATATATCCAAAAACCGGCATATATCGCTATATAGCATAACCGAGCATATACCCAAACCAGGCGTATATCTCTCTGTCACATAACCGAGCATATATCCAAACCAGGCATATATCTCTATGTCACATAGCCGAGCATATATCCAAACCAGGCATATATCTCAAATACATAACCGAGCATATACCCAAACCAGGCGTATATCTCACATACATATGACATCCATGAATGTACAAGCATATGATACTACCAATCATATGATAACAACATAAGACAATTCATATGATATCAATCTCATAACATCATCACACAATATCTATACTCCGTACGTCAACACGTACCTGTACTGCGACACAAACGAGATAAAGCAGTTGTCAATAGCTAAGTGCCTCGTTGTCCTGTCCCCTGAGATGATGCTACAACAATGCCAACAATATATCATGTTATCATAGGCATTAAAATCAAATTCTACAAAATATTTTATTTTTCAATATTTTAACACTGGCGATCGATCGCGATCAACACCGATCGATCGCCAAAACTCTCTGCCCCCTCGCGATCGATCGCAACAACTTGGCGATCGATCGCCACAAACTTTCACCGCCTTAAATTTTACTCTGCATCGGCGATCGATCGCCACAAAGCTCGTGATCGATCGCCGATGTCCAGAAAGTTTTGAACATGGCGATTTTCGAGCTTATCTCCATGGTTCTTCTCCCACACCTCATATTAAACCATTTCAACATGTTTCTTGAAATCTCTAGGAACATAATAACATGTTTCTATCATTAAAGAATCCAATTCATAGCATATACACATGTTATGATTCTCTACATAAACATTTCATATGCTATTTCTCATATATCAACACTAATGACAAAAACAAGTATATAACCATGAATTTCTTACCAAGCTGATACAATTCTACTTCATACACCCTCCTAGCTCAAGTTACAAGTGAAACCCAAGCTTAAACCACAAGAAAGTTGAAAGAGAAGGAGAGGAGCTTGGTAGAGATTTGTAGGTGTAACTTGGTATGTGATTCCATCCCCTTAATCCACTTGATATAGGATCCTTAGTTCCTTAAGTCACTTGCTATCTTACCATTTCAAGGTAATTACATGTTAAGTAACATGTACATGAAATGAACCTCACATTCAAATGCAACTCAATACACATGCTCATGCACCTCCAAAGGCATAGACTTGTCATATTTCTTGATAGCTTACTATATTTCAAATCATAGACCATGTTTCATTCTTTGCCCTTACCATATATCATATCACACATGTATTACTTCATTCTTGGTTCCACCCGAACCCCCATTAATATACCGCCAATTGATATAATTATACCATAATCATATCATACGTATATACAACAACTCGAGGCATTACAATTCTCCCCCACTTATTGAATTTCGTCCTCGAAATTGCATATACAACCATAATACATGCATATGAGATATACAACTCTACAAGTACAATATGCAAATAAGAAACATGATCATGTATGCAACAATACCATAAAACTGTAAAATCATACCAGAAAACAAAGCCGGATACCGTTGCATCATATGCTGCTCCGTCTCCCACGTTGCCTCTTCGACACCCCTTCTGTCCCACTGTACTTTTACCATAGGAATCACCTTATTACGCAACCTGCGTTCAGCTCGATCCAAGATCATAACCGGTCGTTCGTCATACGACACATCTGTATCTAACTGTATATCCGGTAGCTGTAAGACGTGACCCGGATCTGGTTCATATTTCCTCAACAGTGAAACATGAAAAACATCATGAATACTACTCAATGCCGGCGGTAGTGCCAAGCGATATGCCAACGTACCAATACGTTGCAACACCTCATATGGACCAACATACCGTGGAGACAATTTTCCACGCTTACCAAACCGTACTACACCTTTAAAAGGTGAGATTTTCAAGAACACACGGTCACCAACTTGAAATTCGAGTGGTCTACGTCGCTTATTGGCATAAGTAGCCTGTCTATCCTGAGCAGCTTTCAATTTCAATCGAATTACCTTTACTTTCTCTTCCATGTCATGAATCATATCGGTCCATGTAAGGAAGACTGATCCACATCATCCCAATACAATGGCGATCTACATCGTCGCCCATATAAAGCCTCAAATGGTGCCATCTGTATACTAGACTGATAACTGTTGTTATATGAAAATTCGACTAATGGCAATGACTCTTGCCATGAGTTATCAAACTCTAATACACAGGCACGCAACATATCCTCAAGCGTCTGTATCGTACGCTCTGTTTGTCCATCTGTCTGAGGATGATATGCTGTACTCAACCGCACTTCAGTTCCCAACGCCGTCTGTAACCCTTCCCAGAAATGAGAAGTAAATCTCGATCCCTATCCGATACAATGGAAACTGGAATACCATGTAGTCGCACTACATGTTGAATGTACAACTGCGCCATTCTCATATATGTATATGTCATACAATATGGCACAAAATGAGATACTTTGGTGAGTCTGTCAACAATCACCCAAATAGCATCGCAACCAGAAGACGTCCGTGGCAAATGAGTCACAAATCCATCGTGATATGTTCCCATTTCCACTGAGGAATTTCCAAACTATGTAATTCACCTCCTGGTCTTTGTCTTTCCGCTTTCACTTGTTGACAGATCAAACATCGTTTCACAAAGCTCAACACATCCTGTTTCATACGTTTCCACCAAAATTGGGTACGTAAATCATGATACATTTTCTTCCCTCCAGGATGTATACTGTATCTACTACAATGAGCACGTTGTAGTAGTTCTTGGCGTAGTCCCAATGCAGCAGGTACTACCCAACAAGTCTTGTATTTCAAAACTCCATCCTCTGCAAGTACAAACTGTGATGTTTGTCCTTGACTTATCAGTTCTTTCCAATGTTGTACCTCATCATCAGTCGTTTGTACCGTCCTGATTTTATCAAAAATATCGGGTTCAACTAACAATGTTGATACCCGTACCGGCACTGATTCCATATCAAAATCATAAACAAAGTACAACAAGCAGTCATCAAAGTAGATAAATGAATCACCTCATCAGCCGTATGATGTACTTTTCGACTCAAGGCATCTGCTGTAAGATTAGCTCTTCCTGGATGATATTCAATCTCACAATCATAATCTTTCAACAGATCCATCCATCTCCGTTGTCTCATATTCAACTCCGCTTAAGTGAATAGAAATTTTAAGCTCTTATGATCAGTATATATGGTAAACGACGTACCATATAAATAATGTCGCCATATCTTCAATGCAAAGACAATGGCAGCCAATTCCAGATCATGCACTGGATATCTCATTTCATGTGGTTTCAATTGTCGTGATGCATAAGCCACTACATGTTTGTCCTGCATCAATACACAACCCAAACCAAGTAAAGATGCATCAGTATATAATGCAAACCTGTCATGCTCAGATGGAATGATCAAGACTGGAGCTGTAGTCAATCGATGTTTTAATTCCTGAAAACTACGCTCACAAGCCTCTGACCATTGAAATGATACTCCCTTCTGTGTCAAATGTGTCAATGGTTTGGCAATCGCTGAAAATCCTTCAACGAATCGTCTATAATATCCAGCCAAACCTAAGAAACTACGAATCTCTGGCACAGAAGTAGGTGCTGACAAATTCAACACTGCTTCCACTTTCTTTGGATCAACTGATATACCTTCTTCTGATATGACATGACCCAAAAATCCAACACTAGTCAACAAAAACTCACACTTACTGAGTTTGGCATACAACTGATGTGTCCTCAACAATTGCAACACCATATGCAAATGTTGAACATGTTCGGCATCACTCCGTGAATAGATCAATATATCATCGATAAAGACAATGACAAATCGATCAAGGTATTCCTGAAACACACGATTCATTAAACTCATAAAGACAGCAGGAGCATTTGTCACTCCAAATGGCATTACCAGAAACTCATAATGCCCATAACGAGTTCTGAATGCTGTCTTCTGTATATCTCCTTCCCTCACACGTATTTGATGATACCCTGACCTCAAGTCAATCTTAGAATATATCCTTGATCCCTGCAACTGATCAAATAAATCATCAATACGGGGAAGAGGATATTTGTTCTTTATTGTTACCTTGTTCAATTGTCGATAGTCAATACACAGTCTCATTGTCCCATCCTTCTTCTTCACAAATAATACCGGAGCACCCCAAGGCGATACACTAAGACGTATGTATCCCTTGTCCAATAAGTCTTGCAATTGAGTTTTCAACTCTTTCAATTCAGTTGGTGCCATCCGATAAGGAGCCCGTGAAATTGCAGAAGTGCCAGGTATCAAATCAACACCAAATTCCACTTCTCGACTCGGTGGGAATCCAGGTATCTCATCTGGAAACACATCCGCATATTCTGCAACCACTGGTATCTCCTCCACTTTCCTTTCTAGTTTCTGTTCAGTTACATCAAGGGCATAAATCAAATAACCCGCATGTCCACGTTCTAACAAACGCGACATTCGGATTGCTGATATCAAAGGAATCTTTGCCCTCGATCCCTGGCCATAGAATAACCATTGATTGCCAGTATCAGACTGAAATCTCACTATCTTCTGACTACAATCCACAACAGATTGATATTTACTCAACACATCAATGCCAAGGATACAATCAAAATCTGTCATGCCTAACATAATTAAATCAGCCTGTAGCCCATACTCAGTCTCAAACTGAATATCACAATCAGACACACTCTGACAAGTCATCACCGTAGTTCCCATGGGTGTCGAAACATAAAGAGGCATCAACAGTGGAGACGAGCATATATGATACCGATCAATAAATGCTTGTGCAATAAAAGAATGTGATGCACCAGTATCAATCAACAGTAAAGCAGGATAAGTAAACAAAGTACACTTACCCGCTATCACATCATCAGGAGCTGCCTCTGCTTCCTCCCTGTTTAGTGCATACACCTGAGCCTGAGGTGTTCCTGTCCTCTGTCCTCCACCAGACTGTGGTACACCCTGTGGTCTCTGTTGTACTGTAGTCTCTGAAATGGGTCCTCTCCTCTGTTGTCCACCCACTTGAGTACAATCACGGATCACATGTCCGGGTCTCCCACAACGGAAACAAACTACGGGATTCAATTGAGGACAATCTCGTTTCAAATGTGGTCCACCACATTTAAAACATTGCACACCACTGCCACTACTACTACCTTGGAACTGTCCTTTAGATTTGCGATCACCCCCTTTTTGTGATCCAAAACGTTTTCCACTAAACCTAGATGAAGATGCACCACCTCGTGATGATTTAAATGGTTCTCCTCTAGGTCTCATACTGTCAGATGTAGGTGGTTGGGCTTGTCCAACATCCTTGTATACCCCTACAACAATCTCAGCCATCTCGGCTCTAGTCAACGCTTCTTCATAAGATGTAGGGTTATTGGACATTACCCTATCAAATAATTCAGGCCTCAATCCTTTCACAAACTGTCTAATCTTGGCCTTTGTGTTGACAGCAATATGTGGCACATACCGGAGCAAAGAAGAATAATGCACAGCATAATCAGATACTGTCATTGCTCCCTGTCTCAAATTGGTAAATTCATCCTCTTTCCTCTGCCTTGCAGCAACAGAGAAATAATGCTCCAGAAACTTTGTTCTAAACACATCCCAGTTCACTGTCTGTCCTTGAGCCCTCAACTCAAGCACTGTGGACTTCCACCACATCATTGCTTTCTTGGCTAACTGGAATTCAGCTAAACGTAACCAAGGAGTCTTGGCACACGGTGCTGACACAAAGATCTGTTCTACACGTTCTAGCCACTCCTCTGCCAGTTCTCCTGATTCAGTCCCCTCAAACCTGGGTGGCTGATAACTCAGAAACTGCGTCAATGTTAATTCTCCAGGCAACAGTACCTGTTCCACTGGCCCTTGTTCAATCGGTGGTGGTGGCACAGGCACCATCCTCACACTAGCATTGCCACTCATGGCATCCCCAACATCCTCATGTGGTACTCTGTCTGTCATAACTGTACAACAAGGATGAACAATAACATTCACAAGTATATAACATGTTAGAATAACATCATATGCCAAAAACTAACATGCTATTACCATTCTCAAAGTGTTTAGGTAACTCCCTAATACACGTCCTCTACCCATGTACACCCCGTTCTCGAACCACTGCTCTGATACCACTAATGTGGGGTCCTCTTTACTTAATCCATTTTGTATCCATGAAACATACAATGTGAGTCTGAATTAAGTAATGTACCATGCACGAATTAAGAGTTCATACTAGTTAAGTTGTTTACAAGGTTATCAAAAACCCTAACAACTATACATAACATGTACATAAACAACCTAATCCAAAAGAACTCCTAGGCAGTGGTTCCCCTCGCAGCGGAAATCATGACTCACGTTCCCCACGTATATGAGTCCCTATAGAAACATTCACACAATGAGTATAGATAACAACTATCTCAGTGCAATATCAAAACACAATATCAATATCAATGATAAAGCACAATAAATCATATAACGTAACGTGAATGTTCTGTCTCATGCATCCACCAATGCACCATGTCATGACATGTCTCACCACATACCCTATTATCACGAGACTAAAATGATATGCCTATTCAGCTCAATATGTCAGTGGAACCACCTCACGTCTTCATATTAGCAGTACATATCATAGTACCGTCCTCAAATGATAATAGCCATAGGATATATCCAAAAACCGGCATATATCGCTATATAGCATAACCGAGCATATACCCAAACCAGGCGTATATCTCTCTGTCACATAACCGAGCATATATCCAAACCAGGCATATATCTCTATGTCACATAGCCGAGCATATATCCAAACCAGGCATATATCTCAAATACATAACCGAGCATATACCCAAACCAGGCGTATATCTCACATACATATGATATCCATGAATGTACAAGCATATGATACTACCAATCATATGATAACAACATAAGACAATTCATATGATATCAATCTCATAACATCATCACACAATATCTATACTCCGTACGTCAACACGTACCTGTACTGCGACACAAACGAGATAAAGCAGTTGTCAATAGCTAAGTGCCTCGTTGTCCTGTCCCCTGAGATGATGCTACAACAATGCCAACAATATATCATGTTATCATAGGCATTAAAATCAAATTCTACAAAATATTTTATTTTTCAATATTTTAACACTGGCGATCGATCGCGATCAACACCGATCGATCGCCAAAACTCTCTGCCCCCTCGCGATCGATCGCAACAACTTGGCGATCGATCGCCACAAACTTTCACCGCCTTAAATTTTACTCTGCATCGGCGATCGATCGCCACAAAGCTCGCGATCGATCGCCGATGTCCAGAAAGTTTTGAACATGGCGATTTTCAAGCTTATCTCCATGGTTCTTCTCCCACACCTCATATTAAACCATTTCAACATGTTTCTTGAAATCTCTAGGAACATAATAACATGTTTCTATCATTAAAGAATCCAATTCATAGCATATACACATGTTATGATTCTCTACATAAACATTTCATATGCTATTTCTCATATATCAACACTAATGACAAAAACAAGTATATAACCATGAATTTCTTACCAAGCTGATACAATTCTACTTCATACACCCTCCTAGCTCAAGTTACAAGTGAAACCCAAGCTTAAACCACAAGAAAGTTGAAAGAGAAGGAGAGGAGCTTGGTAGAGATTTGTAGGTGTAACTTGGTATGTGATTCCATCCCCTTAATCCACTTGATATAGGATCCTTAGTTCCTTAAGTCACTTGCTATCTTACCATTTCAAGGTAATTACATGTTAAGTAACATGTACATGAAATGAACCTCACATTCAAATGCAACTCAATACACATGCTCATGCACCTCCAAAGGCATAGACTTGTCATATTTCTTGATAGCTTACTATATTTCAAATCATAGACCATGTTTCATTCTTTGCCCTTACCATATATCATATCACACATGTATTACTTCATTCTTGGTTCCACCCGAACCCCCATTAATATACCGCCAATTGATATAATTATACCATAATCATATCATACGTATATACAACAACTCGAGGCATTACAAACCATCTCAAAAGCAGTCAGCCAACCCTAATTGCAAATCAAACGAATCATTCGTGATTCCAAAATATCGCCTCAATGATATCTCTACAATTTAGCCTACGATGTTAATCATACATCGTTACCAATGAAACCAAGTGTACTTATACCACATCCGGCTTTCACTTTCTAAATCCATCTCCATCAAAGGAGTGGTTGCACCACATTGCAACACGGATTGGGCCACAACACGGCCTCGATCAACACGAAACACATCTCTAAAGACGTCTACCTCCGTGTGTTCCAAGAAATCACATCTTGGTCCCAAATACACTATCGAGACTCCACAAGGTCTCAGGTTCTCGAAAGGACATGGAAGAATAATCGATTGCATTCCCGCCACATGTGTCAATCACGACACTAAACAAATCTGAATCCTGGCCATCCCTCGTTCATCCTGGGATTCAACAATCCTAAAACAGGGAGGCTATCGAATTGACCAACAAGAATTACCATGGTCCCAAAACCCGACAATCCCTCCTCAGGGGGAGTCAACCGGACCTCACTATTATTCCTCAGAATACATCGTGCCATCGAGATTACCAATCTCAAAGTGCCACAATCCCTCACAAATATTCGCCAAAACAAGCGTACTATCTGATACTCAACAAGTACCGAAACGCGGGCATTCTTACACACATACATGCCCAAGTACCTACACAAGATGCATACTCAACACAATAGGCTTGGGTATCTCCAATCATACCCAAAGTCCCAAAATCAACTATCAATTCCCAGCTATTATCACCTGGCAGAGAATAATGATTGACAGACAACGGTCAATGGCGTGATTCCAACATCAACACCTCACAAACCGACTCATTGAATCTCCCAAAGATTCCCAATCGGTAGGTAAATACTACCTTCCTCACAAGGAAAAACGTCGAGGACTCATGACCCTCCAACCTCGAACCGTCGTTCGGAAAACCTGGATATATTTATGTCCAAAACATACCCCAGAACCAAAAATATGCAACTGGTTCATAGTGCATCAAACCACTATTACCAAATCGAAACCCGTATAAGCCATGTATACTCAAACTAACGATGCTCTGTACTAATGCCATAGTACTCCACAATCTCGAGCATTACCCCGGAGACGTCTCCTCAAACGTCTCACTGGAAGTACGAAGCCATCATCTAGTCCAACACTAGTAGGGCTTCCACCGGTTGATTCACAATCAACCCTCAACCAATACCAGCTGTCTCCATGACAGTACAATCCAAATCTTTCCAAGAGATAAAATCAATATTGTAGTGTTACCCCACTAGCTATATCCCACAAATCCAATTTTGACCCCCGTTGCATTCCAAATGCAAGGATGCTCAACTAGAGCTAACAACGACTTGTTGACACTCGTGTTGGTACCACCAACAACATTGAGCTGTCCCAGTACAAGTCCCTCAAAACAATAGACGTATAAACGTTCCCGTGAGGTATTCCCTGCCTCAATCATAATGCCACATAGAGACTACAAGAGTCTCCCATAAGTCCTCATCGTATCATCATACAATTCACCGAACTCGGTCCCAACGGTTAGTATAATTGCCACAACAAGAATACTATAACACTGCTACAATACCTGGCTAGCAAAACGTTGCCTCTATAGGCTTATACCGAGCCTACCAACGTATCGTTCGTCCCATCCCGGTACACCATACCGTAACATCCATTAGAGTAGTAGGTCATCACCCAATATTTCTCTAATATCAATGCACAAAGGACATCTCGGTGTCCTTGCTCAACCACAAAGCAATCCTAATTCCGTAGGATTCATTCCACACCCTCAGGGGTGGGTGTGATCACGTCTAACACATGTCGCCTCTGCATAAGCAAGTAGTTTCCTCAACAACTACTCCTGTTACCAGTCACTTGGCCCTAGCCATACCAACAAGTATGTCCAAAGGTACCACTACTCGTAAAATAGTTACCTCAATTATGTGCTGCGATACACTCCACGTACGGCGCACCCAATGATTCATCGAGCGACCTGCTCGGCATAATGGTCTCGTCAACTAGTGACCCAGACACTACCATGTGCTCACCGTTGGCACTCAACCACACGACTAAATACATATACTTAAATGTATTAATTATCGAAACGACGCTGCGCGTCTACATAGATATCCACTATGTCTTCGTCATCTAGTGACGGTACCTGTCAACATGTGACATTCAATATAACATCGTCAACTCGTGATGGTACATGTCGAAACACGACATCCATAGCCTCATCGTCAAACACATGACGGTATACATATATCAACGCATATCATCCACAATAATGCTAATAAAACAGTAATGTGCCATACCTCATTGCTAACAAGATAGCGGCATACATGTCCCCGTCATCCAACAGTGGTACGCAATCAGCACCCATCGCTCGTAGGCGGCATAATCCAGTGCTACGTACATAGCGGTATAACCCATCGCCAATAGAATCAGCTGCATGATCCCTCGCCATAGAGTCAGCGGCATAAAATATCACTATAGATATCCGGCGGTATGAACCATCGCCAATAGAATAGCGGAATAAACCATCGCTATAAATATCCGGCGGCATGAACCATCGCCAATAGAATGCCCGGCGGCATAAACCATCGCCAATAGAATAGCGGAATGAACCATCGCTATATAATACCCGGCGGCATAAACCATCGCCAATAGAATAGCGGAATGAACCATCGCTATGAATACCCGACGACATAAATCATCGCCAATAGAATAGCGGAATGAAACATCGCTATGAATACACGGTGGCATAAATCATCGCCAATAGAATAGCAGAATGAAACATCGCTATATAATACCCGGTGGCATAAATCATCGCCAATAGAATAGCTGAATGAAATCGCTATATAATACCCGGCGGCATAAATCATCGCCAATAGAATAGCGGAATGAACCATCGCTATATAACACCCGGTGGCATAAACCATTGCCAATAGAATAGTGGATCCCTAGTCTTGTCACGGTAGTGTATTTTAATGCACCTCACTTGTCATGACTATGACATTAATACCCCTCGCTTCGACATATCAGCGGCATCGAATAACCTCGCCCAAATGCGACATGCGGCAATACCCTCGCTTCAACATTTGGCGGCAAATATTCTTTCATCGCTACGATATGACAGCGACAAGTATTCTATCATCGCATCAAGTGACAGCGGCAAAGCATTTAAAATCATCACTCATCCATAACAACGACTCATGGGATATTCACCAAGTATTCCCTCTATACCTGCAATACAATGCATATTCCATATTCCAATATACATCACCCTGAGTGTATTTTAATGCACCTCGCTTGTCATGACAGCGGCAAGTGTTCTATCATCGCTTCAAGTGACAGCGGCAAAGCATTAAAATCATCACTCCAATATATACAACCACAATGAGTGTATTTTAATGCACCTCGCTTGTCATGACAGCGGCAAGTGTTCTATCATCGCTTCAAGTGACAGCGGCAAAGCATTAAAATCATCACTCCAATATATACAACCACAATGAGTGTATTTTAATGCACCTCGCTTGTCATGACAGCGGCAAGTGTTCTATCATCACTTCAAGTGACAGCGGCAAAGCATTAAAATCATCACTCCAATATATATATATGCAACCACAATGCATAATCCATGTTGTATATAAAATGCAGGTTACTGTTTCGTGTCTTCCAACCCTGGCCTTAGCCTTTCATGTCATAGTGTCCCTACAGGAACAATCACAACCCATGAGCACATAATAATCCATATTCACCACAATATGATTATAGTAAGTAAATGCATAAATCATGAGTACAAGGTACTTCCTGTATCCCAATGCATTTCAAAATGCTCCCTCTGGTTGTCCCTGAGCAACAACTCACAATCATAATCAACATATTATATTATGATTCCATAGATGTCATGACATATAATTGTTCCACTATGATCACATATCATAAATGCACATAAGCAACATAGTTGTGTCACACAACACTAACTACTAGCATGCATAAATATGTGCTACCCATTCCAATCAGCATGTTCCAGGCCCTCAACAGCCCCAAAGAGCAAACCACTGCTCTGATACCACTAATGTAAGGACCCTCGTGCCCTTAACCCGTTATTAGTGTATTAAACCATGCCATTAGTGCATACAATCATACATGTAGGGGAAAAACCACTTATCACCATAGCCAATCATGCATATAATAAAATTTCTTTACATTATTCAATATAATGTCCAGTTTTCCCCAACCATGACCACATAAACCTCATGCACCAATATAATACACTAACATGTTCTCAATTCATTTAGCAATTCAATAATTAATTGCAGGCTACTCATGAATGAAGAGAGAAAGGCCCTCGCCTTTTTATACATACCACATACACATAATAGTGCTCACATGCGAGCATCGAATAAGTCTATGTGTATCAAATGTATAAAACGTCGTGCTCAATATCGTCTCTGGTACTTCGATCTCTGGAATCACCTCAAATCCACAGCTTGAGCTCATCTCCAAGCCATCGATGTACCTAATAACCTGCCCCAACAGAGACAGCCCCCACACGGGGTGAGCATACCAATATCCCTAATCCAATAATCACAATAATACAATTCATAATTCACAACAATGTAACTGCTATGAAATACAAAATATACTCCCTGGATGGTATCATCCTCATCCGGGGTTTCCTGTACTGTCCCTGTTCTCAAAACACTGAAACCGTCAAATTCCCAAATGCTAGTTAATCATTACATTGATTAACATATCCATTAGCCATATATCGATATCATAATCAATAGCATCAAATCATTAAACAATGATTACAGATATTCCATATATCTCACTTTTGGTTCCATAGTTCTATTCCATTGCTCGCTCTACAATAGCGGCATTTCATTCCCACGCATGCTCAACAGCAGTGGCGTCATAACCGATATTCGCTCATAGGCGACGACATCCTAATCATTGCTCGCTCAAAAGCGGCACCATATGGTTCCCAATGCGTATATATCCATTGTAGCAATTATCATAAACCATGCATTTTCATATACATTTATTGCTAATACCATATATCATGCATTCCCATACACATTCATTGCAATACAGTGTACCAAGCACTCTACAATTTCAATTATATAAAAGGGCTATGCTCGTACGTCATACGTACCTTATAATTTCGAAGTTCAAGTCCAAACATTGCCTCAGTCCCGAGGTCTGATGAAGAAATGTGCTAAACACAAATCAATAACTCATAATCAATGAGTAATCCCAATTTCATATGCACGAGCGTGAAATCCGATCCCAATCATCCCAACAAGATGATTAAATAGTAAATGGTCGATAATCGCTCCCTAAAACCCGAGGGAGAGCCCAAAAATAAAATTTTCCAAAATCGCACTACCGATCGATCGGTCACCATTACCGATGGATCGGTAACTGTTCACAAAATCGATTTAAGCTACGGCTTTGCACCGATCGATCGGTCCAAGCTACCGATCGATCGCTAGCCGCCCACAGATCGATCGGTTGCTCATACCGATCGGTCGGTAAAGACAGAAACAGACACCCATCGCTACGCACTTGCACCGATCGATCGGTCCAAGATACCGATCGATCGGTCGCTGCGCGAACCCGAGAAACACCATTTTCAAAAGCTTCAAAACCTCCACAAAACATACCCAAACTTCTTCCAACTCAAAAATAGCCACATACAAACACCCAAGTACACTCAACAAGGGTTATAACCCATTTTAAAACAAAACCCAAAAGATTTCAAGATTGTACAAAATCTTCCAAAACCCAAAACTCAACCATTTAGCAAAACACCATAATCAAATCGAAGCTAAAGGTGAGGAGAAGAAGATTACCAGCCTTTCTTCGAGAAATTCGGCTCCTAGGATGAGCCTCCATCGATTTTGCTCATCAAAGGGAAAGGGGAAGGGTTTGGGGTGAGGGAAAGAGGCGTGAGGGAGAGGAGAGAGGGAAATGATTCCGTATAATGACGGAATACCGAGTCCATTTGGTATATATAGCACCCAGGCTCCAAAATACCAATACCTCAACAACTACATCATGATTCATTAAAAATCATCTGTTTTCAATAATTATCTCTCCAACTCAAATTCCATCACCAGCCCCAGTACAAAGTACTCCGGACCCCAGATTCCACCAAAAACCAAATTCCAAGGTTATCACCACGATGAGAATACAATCTCATCCCTTCGATCCAACAACTCCAAAAACCAGATTTAAAATTCCTGAGGGTCTCGAAACCGCAATTAATTCATAATTGCACAAAATTAAAATCCATTAAGGATTATTACCACACCGGGATTAATACCAATAATTCTCGGGCATCACCCAGTCTTTTCCAAGATGGCTTTGATTTCTTGGTTAGAGACATCGGCTTGTCCACTAGTTTGAGGATGATAGGCGGTGGAGACTTTGTGTGTCACATGATACTTCTTTAGTAAACTTTCCACCTTCTGATTGCAAAAGTGGGTACCTCTATCACTGATTATGGCCCTCAGGATTCCAAACCTAGAGAAAAGATTATGTTTGATAAAATCTGCAACAACCTTAGAATCGTCAGTTCGGGTTCCCACTTCGAGGCATAATCAATAGCAAACAGTATATAAACATGATCATAAGAAATAGGAAACGGTCACATAAAGTCGATGTCCCACACGTCAAAAATTTCACAAATAAGAATGGGTTGTTGAGGCATCTCCTTTCGTTGGGATATGTTACCGGTCATTTGGCATTGAGCACAATTCTTGCAGAAATAGTAGGCATCACGAAATAAAGTTGGCCAAAAGAAGTCACATTCAAGCACCTTCCTAGACGTCCTTTTCGCTCCGAAATGTCCCCACAAGCATATGAATGACAAAACTTAAGAATGTCACTGGCTTCATTATCGGGGATGCATCTTCTAATGATTTGATCCGCGCAGTTCTTCCACAGATAAGGGTCATCTCATACATAGTATTTGGCATCACTCCTTATCTTTGCTCTTTGAGACCTAAACAATTCAGATGGTAATACATTAGAAGCTAAATAATTCACAATATGAACATACCATGGTAAATTGTTGCTTATGGAGAATAGTTGTTCATCCAGGAATTCCTCCTTTAAACAAAGCTCGTCATCCACATGAGATAGACGACTTAGGTGATCCGCTACTTTATTCTCGCTGCCCTTCTTGTCCTTGATTTGTATGTCAAACACACTCAAGAGTAAAATCCATCCTATAAGCCTTGGTTTTTCCGCCTTTTTCGTCATCAAGTAACGAAGAGCTGCATGATCAAAATAAACAATGACTTTAGTACCAAGCAAATAAGATTTAAAATTTTCAAGAGCAAAGACCACTGCTAAAAGTTCTTTCTAAGTAGTGGAATAGTTCCGTTGGGCATCATTCAAAGTCTTGGATGCATAGTAGATAGCATGTGAAGCCTTCCCCACTCTTTAGCCTAAGACATCACCAACCGCAAAGTTACTAGCATCGCACATGATCTCAAAAGGCTTACTCATTCGGGAGGTTGGATGATGGGGTTAGAGGTCAATGACCCCTTCAATCTATCAAAAACTATCTTGCTTGCTTGATCCGTCTCAAAAGCGACATCTTTTTAGCGTAGTTTGCACAAAGGTGTAGCTATCTTAGCGCAATCCTTGATGTACCTTCTATAAAAACCTACATGTCCAAGAAAAGAACGCACATCGCAAACACAAGTAGGATAACGTAAAGAATGCATAACATCAATTTTAGCTTTGTCTACCTCTATACCATTAGCAGAAATGACATGACCCAACACTATACCTTGTTCTACCATAAAGTGACATTTTTCAGAATTTAGAACAACGTTAGTCTCAATGCATCTTTTCAACACAAGTGTAAGGCTAGCTAGACAATCCTTGAATGAATTACCGTAGACAGTAAAATCATTCATGAACACCTCTAAAACATGCTCAATAAACTCAAAAAATATACTAATCATACACCGTTGAAACGTGGCTGAAGCATTACATAGTCCAAAGGGCATGCGTCAGTAGGCGAATGTACGAAAAGGGCATGTGAAAGTGGTCTTTTCTTGGTCCTCTGGTGCAATTGCAATCTGAAAATGACCAGAATACCCGTCAAGAAACACAATAGTAGGAATGACAAGCTAACTTCTCAAGCATTTGATCAATGAAGGGTAGAGGAAAGTGGTCCTTTCTAGTAATAGCGTTGAGCTTCCTATGGTCGATACAAACTCTCCACCCATTCTGAATACGAGTGGGAACTATCTCATCATCTTTGTTCCTGATCACAATGATTGCAGTCTTCTTTGGCACATCATGAACTGAACTGACCCATTGGCTGTTTGAGATGGTGTAGATCACCCCAACTGCTAAAAGCTTTAAAATCTCTTCCTTCACTACATCCATCATAGGTGGGTTAAGCTTCCTTTGAGGTTGACGTGCAGGTCCCTTATTCTAGTAAGATTCGATGCATGCATGTAGAGGGACTGATTCCCTTGATGTCAGCAATGGTCCATCCTATGGCAGTCTTGTGCTCCTTGAGCACATGTAGAAGTTCTTCCTCTTGATCACCCCCCAACTTGCTAGAGATGATTACTGGCAATGTGTCTCCTTCATCAAGGAATACATAATTGAGATGGCTTGGCAGTGGTTTCAACTCAATGTGGGTGCCTACAAAACAGACGAAAATAATCTAGTGTTAGAAACAAACAATGACACAAAAGAAACATTACCTGATTGAGATAGCTCAGGTGTATCATTCAAGGTATCTATAGTATCTTTCACTTCATCAAAGAGAAGCAACTCTCCATTCTCCTTGTCCATAGCCATAGTAAGAGTGACTTCTAGTTCATCCCTCCCTACAATCTCAAAACTTCCTGTGACAAATAGTCAATGACATCCATAGAATACACAGTGTCATCATTATTGCAAGGATATTTCATGGCACCATAAATATTGAAAGTAACAATCGTCATCAAAGTCCATAGTAAGGGTACCACTATGAACATCTATCTTGGTATTAGAAGTTTTTAGAAATGGCCTTCCTAACAAAATGGGACTACTCTTGTCACCGTTCTCCATATCAAGCACAGACAAATCAGCAGGAAATACCAATCCATTCACTTGCACAAGCACAAGCACATCTTCAACCACACCCCTTGGATATGCACTAGACCTATCCGCTAATTGAATAACTACTCCAGTAGTGTTCAAAGGACCAAGTTGAAGAAGCATAAATAGAGTATGTCATGACATTAATCGATGCTCCTAAATCTAGCATGGCCTTTCCAAGACGAGTGTTACCAATTGTGCATGGGATAAAAAACATACATGGATCCTTGCACTTTGTAGGTATCTTTCTTTGGATGACAGCTGCCACATTTTCATCCAACTCAATCTTATGGGATCCCTTCAACCTATGATTTCTTTTCGCAGTGCATAAATCTTTTAAAAATTTTGCATAACGAGGCACTTGTTGAATAACATCAAGCAAAGGAATGTTTACCTCACACCGTCGAAAAGTTTCATAAAATCCTTTGAGTCCAGCTTCTTTCCTATTATCTTTTAATGCTTACTTTTTGGTACCTCATTTTCCACGGTGGCTTTGTGTCCAACTTTAGCTTCCTTCTCCTCATCATCCTTGGGCGGGTTTGGCTACGTCTTCTCCGGTATCTCCAATTCCTTACCACTCCTTAGTGTGACTGCACTTGCATTCTCCCTTGGATTCACCACTATTTGGGAGGGTAGTGTGTTCGATCCATGAGCTTCCACACGATTGAGTGTGGTGGCTAGTTGACCCACTTGAGTGTTCAAGGTTTGAATGCTGCATCTCATTTCCTGTTGAAATTTTGTAATATTATGAGCAAGATCTTGAATAATATTTTCTAATATATCGTTAGTAGAAGGGATATTAGATTGTTGTATCCTCTGAAATGGTCGCCTGTAGAGTGGTGGATGTTGTAGCCTTGAGGTGGAACATGATTCATCGATTGTGGTCCATAGCTCAGATTAGGATGGTCTCTCCATCCTGGGTTGTAGGTGTTTGAGTAGGGGTCATATTTGCGTTGTGGTTGCCCCGAAAATCTACCCGCTACATTAACTTGCTCAGCAGATGCCTCTTGAAGTGGGGGGCATGCATCTGTGGTATGACTCATCTCCAAACAAATTCCACACGGCTTCACGTTCTGTCCATTTCCTCCTACCATTTGACGAACAAGAGAGGTGAGGCTATTAAGTTGTTGCTCAAGATTAGATACATTTACCTCCCTTGTTTCTTTTGAGCTGGATCAACTCTAAAGTTACCAAATTGTTGTGAGTTGGCTGCCATGTTTGCTATCAAATTTTTTGTCTCCTCCGGTGTCTTATCCACAAAAGCCCCACCACTTACAACATCTACCAAATTCTTGTCACTAGACAACAAACCTTCATTGTAAGGGCCCCCGCGCCCTTAACCCACAATTAGTGCATTAAGCCATGCATTTGGTGCATACAATCACGTGTAAAGGAAAACTATATGTAAACGTGGTACACCATACCACCTATAAAATTTCTTGCTTCATTATTCCATTCCATGCAATATCCGATTCCCTAGATTAAGACCATTTAATACAGCATGCACCCATGTAATACACTAATCACAATCTCAATTCATCTAGCAATTCCCTAGTTAATTGCTCACACATATGAATGAAAGGAGAAAGGTCCATGCCTTTTTATACAACCCATATACACATAATTATTGCTCACACACGAGCATCGAATAAACCTATGTGTACGTAATGTATAAAAAGGGCATACACGATAACCAGCTCCACATGAGCTCCGGTGCCTCGATCCTGGAATCACCTCCAATCCATAGCTCGATCACAGCTCTAGAGCTACCATTGTACATGTTTCACCTGCCCTAACAGAGACAGCCCCCACACGGGGTGAGCATACCAATACCACCAAACCAATAATCACAATTATACAATTCGTAAATTACAACAATGTAATTGCCAAGAATTTAAATGATACTCGCTGGATGGCATCATCCTCATCCGGGATCCCACTGTATTGTCCCTGTTCTCAAAACAACCAAAATCATCAATTTCCAAATATCCAGTTAATCATTACACTGATTAACTATATCCCTAATCCAATTCAGTGTCGATAGAGGAATAAAATACAGATATCCTAGCTATCTAGCCAAAGGTCACATTTCTTTGCCCACATCCCGACAATTGTTCGCTCCAAAGCGGCACCAAATAATACATAAGACCGACCAACATCACACACCCAATCCCGTTTCCATTAACAAATTATTGCAAGACACCATATATTATGCATCGACTACTAACCCTTACCAATCATCTATCTCATGCACAACAATTGTAATAATATAACTAAGGTCATGCTCGTACGTTACACGTACCTTATGATTCCGTAGTTCGAGTCCAAACATTGCCTCAGTCCCGAGGTCCGATGGAGGAATGTGCTAAACACAATTCAATAACTCATAATAATTGAGTTATCCCAAATCATATGCACAAGCATGAAATCCGACCCCAATCATCCCAACACGATGATTAAATAGTAAATGGTCGGTAACCACTCCCCAAAACCCGAGGGAGGACCCAAAAATAACATTTTCCAAAATCGCCCTACCGATCGATCGGTCACCAATACCGATCAATCGGTAACTGTTCACAAAAACAATTTAAGCTACGGCTTTGCACCGATCGATCAGTCCAAGCTACCGATCGATCGCTAGCCACCCACCGATCGATCGGTCGTTCTTACCGATCGATCGTTAAAGATCAAAATAAACGCCCAACGCTACGCATATGCACCGATCGATCGGTCCAAGCTACCGATCGATCGGTCGTTGTGCGAACCCGAAAAACACCATTTTTAAAAGCTTGAAAACCCCCACCAATCAAACCCAAACTTCCTCAAACTCGAAAATAACCATAAACAAACACCCTAGTACACCCAACAAGGGTTAAAAACCATTTTAAAACAAAACCCATAAGATTTCAAGATTTTACTGTAAGTAATCCTTAAAGCATACAACGCTGCGGAATAAAATTTTGGATTACTAAACCGCGGATCTATACATAGGTTATCATATCGGATAAAAGATTTACTAAAGGTCTCACCCTTGTAGCGTGTTTGAGCAGATTCCACGGAGCAGCACCACGTCCAACGCCTCCTTCGAGTCACTAGCAAAACTTATCAAGTTTTGCCTCAACGGTATCCACACGATCAAATCGGGTGAAGGGATAGTCTAAGAACAAGTTGCTAGACTCGTTCTTAGACCGGAACAATAAGCACACTTGATTCACAATCAAAAGATGGCACTAAATCACCACAAGTTCTCTTCGGTTATGAAGAAGCCGAGAGAAAAGTGATGGTGCGGCCGTGTGCTTCTCAATGTTTAGGTTGGAATGATATCAAAGTGTTAATCTAATTAATCACCATGTAATCTAATTATATATGATTTAATTAAAGGCTTTCTTAAAGCCTCATGGGCCCAAACCCATGATTTAATTAAAACCTTTTACTTACTTAATTAAGACTCTTCTTAATTAATTAATTCATCCAATGAATTTAATTTCCCTTCTCGATTTAATCTTTTGTGCGACCCGATAGGATCTTGTAATGTTGGCAGTGACATAAAATCTCATTTTACGTTACAAGCAAAGGGCGGTGTCTAGCAACACATCAAGGCTACCCAAACTACAAGAATGTCAATGACTCGACATAACCTTTAGAACTTGTGATAATATTAACCATGTAACTTAATCCCTTTGTCCTTTATGTTTAGATTGAACACGAGTCATGGAATAGTCATACTCGTATATTCAATCTTTATTTCTTGATCCCCAAGTAGAACTAGAATAAACGAATAAGCTCGATATCTCATATCGACTCATTCGAGCATGGCCATGCATTTTAGTTCTCACTTGATCAAGGGCCAAACACATCTCCTGTTATATAGGAGGGACAAATCCTATCTCGATCAGTCAACATCACTCTACATAATTCTTAGTGTATCCAATTGTCGCCTTTATAGTTTGCCCTGTTACGGGTAACGTTTGAAGATATCAAGATACATAACTCCTTATGTTGGGATCTCTGATGATCACAAGTCGTAAGGATTACATGCATTATTATCATTATGAGAATTGCATATGACGATCATATAACTATCCATGTTGCATTCTCATGGTGGGTCTGTCCAGTACATCGTTCTCTAACATGTACCCATGTGTTGATTTGAAATCTCATATCAATGAACAATTCATCAATCAACACATACTAGTCTCTACGTATTATCATTGTCCCTATTCATTATAATACTTGACTAGGGACATCTTTAAGAATAATACAATATTATTCTAAGGACATTAACATATATATTAATTCACATTGCACAGTTAAAAGAATAATATATAATAATGAATTGCCATTCATAAAATCATAAATATTGTATGTCAAAACAATCATCTAATGACTTGTCTTAGGGCATATCCCAACAAATCTCCCACTTGCACTAAGACCACTCAGACATATACCTAATGCCTAGAGATCTAGTATGACGATCATGCTTCTGCTGTGACAGTGGCTTCGTCAATGGGTCAGATACATTATCATCTGTTGGTACTTTGCATATTTTAACATCTCCCCTTTCAACGATTTCTCGAATGAAATGGAAACGCCTAAGTATGTGCTTGGATCTTTGGTGAGATCTAGGTTCCTTAGCCAATGTGATTGCTCCATTGTTGTCACAATAGAGTTCAATCGGATCTTTAATGCTAGGCACCACTCCAAGTGCAGAAATGAACTTCCTAATCCAAACAGCTTCCTTTGCTGCATCCGAGGCAGCAATATACTCAGCTTCCGTTGTAGAGTCGGCTACTGTTTCTTGCTTTGAACTCTTCCAGCTCACAGCACCTCTATTTAGGCAATACACATATCCAGATTGCGATCGAAAATCATCTTTGTCAGTTTGGAAGCTTGCATCAGTGTAACAATTACATTGAGCTCTTCCTCACCTCCATAAATCAATAATGTATCCTTAGTTCTTCTCAAGTACTTCAGGATATTCTTGACAACAATCCAGTGACCTTCACCTGGATCAACTTGATATCTGCTCGTCATGCTCAAAGCATACGATACATCGGCACGAGTACATATCATGGCATACATGATAGATCCAATAGCTGATGCATATGGAATCTTACTCATGCGTTGTCTCTCATCTGGTGTTGAAGGACACTGTTCGAGATATATACAATGTGTCATAGGCACGAATCCTTTCTTTGATTCTTGCATGCTAAACCTTTTAAGCACTTTGTCTATGTATGTACTTTGACTTAGGCCGAGAAGCCTTCTTGATCTATCTCTATAGATCTTGATTCCTAATACATAGGTGGCTTCTCCCAAGTCTTTCATCGAAAAGCATTTCCCTAGCCAAATCTTTACAGATTGTAAGGCAGGGATATCATTCCCAATGAGAAGTATGTCATCTACATACAACACTAGGAAAATGATTATGCTCCCACTGACCTTCTTGTAGACACAAGGTTCATCTACGTTTTTGATAAAACCAAACTCTTTGATTGCATCATCAAAACGAAGATTCCAACTCCGAGAAGCTTGCTTCAATCCATAAATGGATCGTTGTAGCTTGCATATCTTTCCAGCATCCTTTGGATCGACAAAACCCTCGGGCTGTGTCATGTACACATCCTCGAGCAGATTTCCATTAAGGAAAGCTGTTTTGACATCCATCTGCCAGATTTCATAATCATGAAATGCAGCTATTGCAAGTAAGATCCTTATGGATTTAACCATGGCCACTGGTGAAAAGGTTTCATCATAGTCAATACCATGAATTTGTTTGAATCCTTTTGCAACCAGCCGACCTTTATAGGTTTGTACATTACCATCCATATCGGTCTTTTTCTTGAAAATCCATTTGCACCCTATGGGTCGTACCCCTTCAGGTGGATCAACCAAAGTCCATACTTGGTTTGCATACATGGATTCCATCTCAGATTTCATGGCCTCTTGCCATTTCTCAGAATCAGTGCCCATTATAGCTTGTTGATAAGATGACGGCTCATCCTCATCAATAAGTAGTAAGTCACCTTGTTGAGTCACAAGAAATCCATATCTTTGTGGCTCCCGGTGTTCTCTTACAGACCTACGCTGGGCTTGTGTCTCTTGAGCAGGTACTTTTTCCACAACAGCTTGCGGTGCCTGCTCTGTTTCCATCTCAATCTCAGGTTCAGTATTTTCTTGTGGTTGAACTTCACTAAGTTCTATTTTTCTCCCACTGGTTTTTCTAGAAATAAATTCTCTTTCAAGAAATATACCAGTCCGAGCAACAACTACTATGTTCTCGGTGGGATAATAGAAATAGTATCCTTTCGTTTCCTTAGGATACCCCACAAATAAACACTTATCAGATTTGGGACCAAGTTTGTTAGTGGCGTGACGTCTAACGAAAGCCTCACAACCCCAAATCTTCATAAAAGACATACCAGGACGCTTCCCAGTCCATATCTCATATGGTGTCTTTTCCACAGATTTAGATGGAACACGGTTCAGTAAGAAAATCGTTGTTTCTAGGGCGCGTCCCCAAAACGATATCGGAAGATCTGCATGACTCATCATTGATCTAACCATGTCTAACAAGGTTCGATTACTCCTCTCAGATACATCATTCCATTGTGGAGTATACAGAGGAGTGAGTTGTGGGACTATTCCACACTCCTTTAGATAGTCATGAAACTCTTGGCTTAAGTATTCACCTCCGCGATCTGATCGAAGGATTTTGATACTTTTGCCAAGTTGGTTTTGTACTTCATTCTTGAAATCTTTGAACTTTTCAAAGGTTTCATGCTTATGCTTCATTAGGTACACATACCCATATCTACTGAGGTCATCAGGTAAATGTAACGAAGTATTGAAAACCACCTCTAGCTTGTGTACTTATTGGTCCACATACATCACTATGTATTAGTCCCAATAAAACATTTGCCCTTTCAACATGTCCCTTGAAAGGGGCTTTAGTCATCTTGCCTATTAAACAAGATTCGCATGTTTCATATGATTCAAAATCAAATGAATCTAATACTCCATCTTTATGAAGTTTAGATATGCGGTTCTCGTTTATGTGGCCCAAGCGACAGTGCCAGAGATAAGTCGGATTACAATCATTATTTTTAATCCTTTTAGTATTTATGTTATAGATAGGCATATCAAGATTTAATAAATAAAGACCATTCACCATTTGTGCACTAGCATAAAACATATCATTTAAATAAATAGAACAACAGTTGTCCTTTATTATAAATGAAAACCCACACTTGTCTAAACAGGAAATAGAAATTATGTTTTTGGTAATGGATGGCAGAAAATAACAGTCTTTTAAAATCAATGATAAACCAGAATGCAAAGATAAATAATAATCTCCTATAGCTAATGCAGCAACTCTTGCTCCATTTCCTACTCGGAGATCAACTTCGCCTTTCGCCAACAATCTACTCTTTTTGAGGTCCTGCACATTTATCTAATACCCATGATGAAGAAGTAGATAAATTGATTTCTATAACAAAAATACATGAAGTGGAAGTCACACTCCTTTCTTTAGATCCTCCAGATATACTTTGCAGTTTCTTTTCCAATGACCGGTCTCACCGCAATGGAAACAGTTCCCTTCCTTCGCTATCCCTCCCTTTGGTTTCAGTGTAGATGACTTTGGCTTAGATTTAACAAAGACCGTCTTGAAGTTCTTAGCTTTAGTCTTTCCTTTGTTCTTATTTACAATAAGAACATTTGTAGGTTTAGACTTCTTGCTATTTGCTTCAAAAGTTCTAAGCATGCCAAGTAACTGTGGTAGTGTCTTCTCAATTTCAATCATATTGTAATTTAAGACAAATTGACTGAAGCTTTCAGGCAACGATTGCAAGATCACGTCAGTGGCCAACTCTTGGTCCAAAGGAAAACCCAGCTTCTCCAGATTCTCAATATACCCAATCATCTTGAGTACATGAGTACCAACCAGACTTCCTTCCACCATTCTACACTGGAATAACGCCTTAGAGACGTCATACCTCTCTTGTCTTGCTTGTTGTTGGTACAGTTGCTTAAGGTGCTCGATCATATCAAACGCCTCCATTTCCTCATGTTGCTTCTGAAGCTCAGAGTTCATGGTGGCAAGCATAAGGCACCCAACATCAAGTGCGTCACTTTGATGCTTCTTGTAAGCATCTTTATTGGCTCTTGTAGCCGTTAGGGGAGGTTCCTCAGCAGGTAAGGGTTCCTCTAGGACATATTGTTTCTTTTCTTGTTTGAGGACTATCATCAAGTTCCTATGCCAGTCTAGGAAATTTGTCCCTTTTAATTTGTCCTTCTCAAGGACCGATCGCAGTGATAAAGTGCTTGTTACGTTGTAAGTTGCCATGGATATCTACAATATAAATAATGCAAAATAAGTTTATGATTTAATCATTTAACATGGTCTTACATTAAATGATGCTCCCACTATTTTGTTTTAAAAAATATCAACCCTCAAAACCTTTAATGGGCCAAGATCCATATTTCACCTAATCTTGAGTTAGCTTTGGCTAATCGCCCAAGACTCGGTTATTTAGGTAGACAACACTTTGTCAATTATATCACATATAATTCTTGGATAGTTGGACGAACAACGCTTTGTTCAATTCATCAAATGAATTATTATCCAACCCATGCCTCTAGGTTCCCAATCCTATTGAGATAACCTAGTTAAGTCGTACCCAATGTAAAGTATAACGGATATCACTTTTATCCTTTCGCGCCTTACTAAGATTGCCACGGTGCTTTGCTTTGGCAAACCCACACATGTACAATCGAAGTTTTTGACGAGTACTTTTAATTTTGGAAGGCATCTAAAACTTAATATTTTAGAGGGATTTATTGATCTCATGATTAGTTTGATAATTTAAAATATGTCAACTACATATAGTTGTATACATATCTACATATATGTGTAATACAATTATCAATCTAAAGCATAAGATAAATCATGCATCAACATACATAATTAAATGTGACATGGTTATAGCCCCTACTAACGATTTACTCAAGCCAATGAGAAAACCCTAAGTCAACCTAAGGTAACTTCACAAGCACCTTCCTTTGGCTCCAATTTGTGAATGGCCTCCTCATCCCGGCACGATGCTCCATCTTCATTGATCACCATCAATAAAATAAACTACACTATTTACAAGATATAGAATTCCTCGATTCACATTCGAGGGGAACATAGGGGAGGGATAACATTTAGAATAAAATAGAGAAGGCACGACATGCAGGACGTATTATAAATTACAAACATTCACAAATCCTATCTAATAGGTCAAAGGGCTATAACCACGCACCATGCTCAAACAACACATAAAGCATGCATTAACATTTAATTAATTAAATTCTAAACATTTTAAATTTAAATCTTATTAAAACTGCAAAATAAATTTCGAAAAATTATCGTACGCTCGGGACATCACATGCCACGAACTAAAACCGACTAAACCATGAACCATCATGGTTCGAATCATCATAGACCATGGCTGGACCAATCATGGGCCTAGGATTCGAAACCCTAGCCCATGGCCGAACCATGGCTCGGGTGCGGCGCCGCTAGGGTTCCAAACCCTAGCGGCCAAGCACCATTTTGTTTTTCCATCGAGCCAACATGGTTCGAAACGCCAGCAAAAGGGCGACGATGGCCGAGCCCATGCACGGCTACTAGGGTTCGAAACCCTAGCCGTCATGAGCTAGCCATCATGAGCCAATGGGTTCTAAACCCTAATCAAGTTTCGACACTTCCATGCACAATTATTAGCCACAACGGCTAAACCATCTCGAGCCAAGGGTTCGAAAACCCTAGCCCTCATGTGGCAGCCGTGTGGCATTTGTGATGGTGGTGGCCGAACCAACTTAAGCTATGGGCTCGGTTTTTCGCCTTCATGTATCGTATACAATGAACTTCAATTATATCAAATATAATTTCATGATAATTTCACAAACTTAATATTAACATATCATATATGTTCATACAGTTTTAAATAGCATGCAATATTAATCTAAATATGATTAAACTATTTAACCACATAAATCCGATATGAGCCTTGTACACGGCTCTGATACCACTGTAAGTAATCCTTAAAGCATACAACGCAGCGGAATAAAATTTTGGATTACTAAACCGCGGATCTATACATAGGTTATCATATCGGATAAAAGATTTACTAAAGGTCTCACCCTTGTAGCGTGTTTGAGCAGATTCCACGGAGCAGCACCACGTCCAACGCCGCCTTCGAGTCACTAGCAAAACTTATCAAGTTTTGCCTCAACGGTCCACACGATCAAATCGGGTGAAGGGATAGTCTAAGAACAAGTTGCTAGACTCGTTCTTAGACCGGAACAATAAGCACACTTGATTCACAATCAAAAGATGGCACTAAATCACCACAAGTTCTCTTCGGTTATGAAGAAGCCGAGAGAAAAGTGATGGTGCGGCCGTGTGCTTCTCAATGTTTAGGTTGGAATGATATCAAAGTGTTAATCTAATTAATCACCATGTAATCTAATTATATATGATTTAATTAAAGGCTTTCTTAAAGCCTCATGGGCCAAACCCATGATTTAATTAAAACCTTTTAATTACTTAATTAAGACTCTTCTTAATTAATTAATTCATCCAATGAATTTAATTTCCCTTCTCGATTTAATCTTTTGTGTGACCCGATAGGATCTTGTAATGTTGGCAGTGACATAAAATCTCATTTTACGTTACAAGCAAAGAGCGGTGTCTAGCAACACATCAAGGCTACCCAAACTACAAGAATGTCAATGACTCGACATAACCTTTAGAACTTGTGATAATATTAACCATGTAACTTAATCCCTTTGTCCTTTGTGTTTAGATTGAACACGAGTCATGGAATAGTCATACTCGTATATTCAATCTTTATTTCTTGATCCCCAAGTAGAACTAGAATAAACGAATAAGTTCGATATCTCATATCGACTCATTCGAGCATGGCCATGCATTTTAGTTCTCACTTGATCAAGGGCCAAACACATCTCCTGTTATATAGGAGGGACAAATCCTATCTCGATCAGTCAACATCCCTCTACACAATTCGTAGTGTATCCAATAGTCGCCTTTATAGTTTGCCCTGTTACGTGTAACGTTTGACGATATCAAGATACATAACTCCTTATGTTGGGATCTCTGATGATCACAAGTCGTAAGGATTACATACATTATTATCACTATGAGAATTGCATATGACGATCATATAACTATCCATGTTGCATTCTCATGGTGGGTCTGTCCAGTACATCGTTCTCTAACATGTACCCATGTGTTGATTTGATATCTCATATCAATGAACAATTCATCAATCAACACATACTAGTCTCTACGTATTATCATTATCCCTATTCATGATAATACTTGACTAGGGACATCTTTAAGAATAATACAATATTATTCTAAGGACATTAACATATATATTAATTCACATTGCACAGTTAAAAGAATAATATATAATAATGAATTGCCATTCATAAAATCATAAATATTGTATGTCAAAACAATCATCTAATGACTTGTCTTAGGGCATATCCCAACATTTACAAAATCTCTCAAAACCTAATTCAACCCTAAGCTCAACCACACACCTCCAAAATACAATCAACAAGAAGATAAAAGCAAGGGGAATGAGATTACCAAATTATCTTCGAGAAATTCTGGCTCCCGAGCCAAGCTTCAAGCCATTTCTTCCATGGGAGAAAAGAAGGGGTTTTGGGGGAGAGTAGGCGTGGGAGAGAGAGAGGAGAGAGGGGAGGATTTTCGTATAATGACGAAATACCGAGTCCCCTTGGTATATATAGCAAAAATGCTCCAAAATAACAATACCCTCACAAATACATCATGATTCATTAAAAATCATCTGTTTTCAAAAACTCTCTCTCCAACATCAACTCCCCATATCAGCCCCAACATAAAGCACCCCGTACTCCAAGTCCCACCAAAAACCCAACTCATAGGTTTTCCACCAAAATGAGAACACTATCTCAACCTTTGGATCCAACGATCCCAAATGCCCGATTTCACAACCTCGGGAGACCCAAAACCGCAATTAATTCCTAATTGCCACAATTAAAAATCCATTCAGGATTATTACCACACCGGGATTAACACCATTAATCCCTGGGCATCACAATTTATCCCCCATTAATAAAATTTTGTCCTCGAAATTTGCACTGGTATACTCCACGTAACACCAAGGCTACACGAAACAAAACAAAACCACAACCCCGATTCAGGACCACATCAGAATCGAATTATCAACTGCGAGGACATCAATCTCGCACCAAGCTCACAAATAGAGTAAACCTCCAAAACCAATATAAACCCAAAAGATAACGACATACCTCGATGCGAGTCATCCCAGAAGTCAGTCTACTACGACTGCAAATTAACCATGTCCTCCTTGGTTATGACATAGATATCTCCCCATGATATATCCACCACTTGCCCACGATGCTTAACACGCATGGTTATGATGGGGATCACTAGTATACAACAGTATACTCACAGTAAATCCGATTTTCGCTTTCCAGTCCATCTCCTCCAAAGGAGTAGTTGCACCATTTGCAACCCGGATCGGGTAACCCACGGTCATTGATCCACACAAAACACACCTCCGAAGATGTTTACACCGGTGTGTTCCAAGAAAACATATCTTGGTCCCAACACACCATCAAGACTCCACAAAGTCTCAAGTTCCACAGAGGTCATGCAAGACAATCAATTGCATTCCCGCCACACGTGTCAACCACAACACTAAACAAATCCGAATCCTGGCCATCCCTTGCTTACCCTAGGATTCAACAATCCTAACACAGGGAGGCTATCGAACTAACCAGCAAGAATTACCATGGTCCTCAAACACGACAATCCCTCCTCCGGGGAAGTCCACCGGACCTCACGATTAATCCTCAGAATACATCGTGCCATCAAGATTACCAATCTCAAGGTTCTACAATCTCACACTGGAGATTCACTCAACCAAGCATACTAAACCGACGTTCCACAAGGAACAAAATAGAGTTGGCATTCGTATACACACACGGCATACATGCCTAAGTACTAACGCAACATGCATACTCAAAGCAGTAGACTCGGGTATCTCCAATCATACCCAAATCCCAAAACCGACTCTCAAACCTCGATTATTCTCACTCCACGGAGAATGGTTGGCAAACCAAAACCAAAGGGTGTGATTTCAACATTAACACCACACGAACCAAAACAACGAATCTCCCAAAAGATTCAACCGGTATGTATAACAATACCGCCTCGTCTCAAGGAAAAAGTCATGAATCCATGATCCTCCAATCCTCGAACCACCGTTCGGAAACCTGGATATATTTATACCAAAACATACTCCAGAACCAAAATACGCAACTGGTTCAGAATAGTGCATCAAAGCCACTATTACCAAATCAAAACCCGTATACGCCATGTATACTCAACTACAGACGCTCAGTACCAATGCATAGTACTTCAAAACCTCGAGCACTACCCCGGAGACGTCTCCTCGAACGTCTCATCGGAAGTACGAAGCCATCACATAGTCCAACACTAGTAGGGCTTACCCCGGTTGATTCACAATCAACCCTCAACCAATACCAGCTGTCTCCATGACAGCACAATCCAAATCTCTCCAAGAGATAAAAATAATATAGTAGTGTCACCCCACTAGCTATATCTCACAAACCATTGTGACTCCCATTGCATGCCATATGCAAGAATGCTCAACGAGAGCTAACAACGACATGTTGGCACTCACGTTGGTATCCCCAACCAAATTGAGTTGCCCCAAAACAAGTCCCTCAAAACATTTGACGTATAAACGTCTCCGTGAGGTACTCCCTGCCCCAAACATCATGCCACAAGGAGGCTACAAAAGTCTACCATACCCCTCATCGTATCACCATACGATTCACCCAACTTGAATCCAATCGAGCAGTATAATGGCTATCACAAGCATACCAAAGCACTGCAACAATACCTGGCTAACGATTCGTTGGTCCCATAGGCTTATACCAACCTATCAACGTGACATACGTCTCGTCCCGGTATACCATACCGTACAACCATTAGAGGTGTGGGTCGTTACCCAAAATATCTCCAAAACACCAAAGCATAATGGACATCCCGGTGTCCTTGCTCAACCACGGTGCAATTCTAATCCATGAGGACTTATTTCACACCCTCAGGGTGGGTGTGGGGTCCTCTTTTACTTAATCCATTATGTATCATGTGAACATACATATGTGAGTCTGAATTAAGTAATAGCATGCACTGATTAAGAGTATCTTACTAGTTAAGTTGTTACAGATGTACCAAATCCCTAGTACCAAAACCAACTAACTTTTTCTACATATACATTACATATAAAATTAACAACCTAAGCCAGTACAACTCCTATGCAGTGGTTCTCCTCGCAGCGAAATAAGACTCACGATTCCCACGTCTATGCAATCCTACAGAAACATTCACAAAACGTGAGTATAGATAAACAACTATCTCAGTGCGATATCAAAACACAATATCAATAACAATGATAAAGCACAATAAATCATCTAATGTGAATGTTCTGTATCATGCAGCCACAAATGCACCATGTCATGACATGTCTCAACGAGTACCCTATTATCACGAGACTAAAATGATATGTCTATTCAGCTCAATATGTCAGTGGAACCACCTCACATCTTCATATTAGCAGCACATATCATAGTACCATCCTCAAATGATAATAACCAGAGCATATACCCAAAACCGGCGTATATCTCTATATAGCATAACCGAGCATATACCCAAACCAGTCGTATATCTCTCTGTCACATAACCGAGCATATACCCAAACCAGGCGTATATCTCTATGTAACATAACCAAGCATATACCCAATACCAGGCGTATATCTCAAATACATAACCGAGCATATACCCAAACCAGGCGTATATCTCACATACATATGATATCCATGAATGTACAGGCATATGATACTACCAATCATATGATACTAACATAACACAATTCATATGATATCAATCTTATAACATCATCACACAATATCTATACTCCGTACGTCAACACGTACCTGTACTGCGACACAAACGAGATAAATGAGGCGTCACTGGCTAAGTGCCTCGTTGTCCCGTCCCCTGAGATGATGCTACAACAATGCCAACAATATATCATGTTACCATAGGTATTAAAATCAAATTCTACAAAAATATAACATTTTTCAACATTCTGGCACTGGCGATCGATCGCTATTTCTCACCGATCGATCGCCATACTGTTCTGCCTCCTCGCGATCGATCGCTACTCCCTCGCGATCGATCGCCAAAATGTTCTGTTGCTCGCGATCGATCGCCACATTTTCACCGATCGATCGCTACATGTATAAACCGCCTTATATTTTGCCCTGTCTCGGCGATCGATCGCCACAAAGCTCGCGATCGATCGCCGATGTCCAGACAGTTCAGAACATGGCGATTTTGAGCTTATCTTCCTAGCTCTTCTCCTACAACTCGAAATTTAACATGTAAATAAGTTTCATGCATTCTCTAATACTATAACAACATGTTTCCCCCATCTTACAATCCAATTACTAGCATAAAACCATGATATGAGTTTTCACATGCATGCTTTCATTCCAACTTCAAACAAAATCAAAGAACTTCTAAATTGCATGATAAAGTAATGAAAGTTTAGCCTTCTTACCAAGTAAATCACTTCCTCTTAGTGTTTAAAGATCTTTGAAAGTGAAACTCTAAATCAAACTCTCAAAAGCTTCCAAAGAACATGTAGAGATTTGTAGGTGAGTTTAGGTGAGTTGTGTGTTTAAAATCTGATTTTACATCTAAATACTCACCTTTAATTCCAAACTCACATGCACATGTAATTCCCTTCAAACTCATGTCAAATGTCTTATGGAATGCAACTCACATGTACAATCTAATGCACCTTCAAATGCATGCTACATGTACACCAATGGTATATTCTACTATACATGTATTAATTCATTCTTGGTTCCACCCGAACCCCCCAATAGCATACCGCCAATTGATATAATTACACTATAATCATATCACACGTGTATAACACAATCGAGGCATTACAGTGGGTGTGCCCATGCCTAACACACATCACAGCAACAAGCGAGTAGTTTCCTCAATGACTACTCTTACCACTCAATCACTTGATCTTAGCCAATCCAGCGAGTATACCCAAAGGATATCATTACTCGAACAATATATACTTCGAACATGTGCTGCGGTACAATTCCTATACGGCGCACCCAATAATTCTTCGAGCAACCTGCTCGGCATAATGGTCTCGTCAACTAGTGACCCAGACACTACCATGTGCTCACCAAAGGCACTCAAACCATACAACCAAATACATAAACATGAATGTATTAATCATCAAAACGACGCCACACGTCCATATAGACATCCACTATATCATCGTCATCCCGTGACGGCGCCTGTCAACATATGACATCCAAATAACATCGTCAAACATATGACGGTACATGTCGATACACGACATCCATAATCTCATTGCCAAACACATGACGGTATAGAACAACACATAGTATTCACAATAATGATAACAAAAGTAATATGCCATACCTCATCGCTATCAAGATAGCGGAATACCTGTATCCATCGTCCACCAGTGGTACACAAGTAACACCCATCGCTCGTAGGTGGCATAATCCCATGTTGTGTACCTAGCGGCATAATCCATCGCTACAACATTGACGGCATGATCCCTCATCACACAGTCAGCAGCATGAGCCTTGCTATGCACATCCGGATACGAACCATCATCAACTGAATAGCGGAATGAGACGTCGCTATATATATAATCGGCGGCAAGAACCATCGCCATGGAATCAACAGAATGTCCCATTGCTAAACACATGTCCAGCGGCATGAACCATCGCTAATAACATAGCAAAAAAGACATCGCTATACACGCACCTGGCGGAATAATCATCTCCAATAATATAGCAGCATGAACCATTGCTCGATATACCTGGCGGCATGAACCATCGCCAATAATACAGCGGCATGAACCATCGATCGATATACCTGGCGGCATGAACCATCGCCAATAATACAGCGGCATGAACCATCGCTCGATATACCTGGCGGCATGAACCATCGCCAATAATACAGCGGCATGAACCATCGCTCGATATACTTGGCGGTATGAACCATCGCCAATAATACAGCGGAATGAGGCATCGCTACACATGTACCCGGCGGCATGAACCACCGCCAATCAATATAGCGGAATGAGACATCGCTATCAATATACCTGGTGGCATGAACCATCACCAACTGAATCAGCGGAACATATCAAGGACTCAAGAGGTACTCACATGCATGTAGCACTTTGTTCCTTTCGGACCCAAGAGGTGTTGCATGCAGCACTTTGTTCCCGATCGCGTCGCTCAAATATCGATAATGTGGCTGTTCCGATCTTGTTATAACAGCAGAATTTTAGGACCCCTCGCTTCGACATATAGCGGCATCATATGATATCCCTCGCTTCGACAATGACAGCGGCATGTACATCGCTACGACATGACAGCGACAAATATCATATTACCATCGCTTCATATGACAGCGGCTAGTACCTCCCTCGCTCGAATATAACAACCACCGGAATCTTCCACTAGCTCCATATACCTGCATCAAGGTTAATACAACAGTTCACAAATCCTACTACGTCATATCGGCGGCTCAATAATATCCCTCGCTTCGACAATGACAGCGGCATGTACATCGCTTCGACATGACAACGGCAAATATTATGATCCATCGCTGATGATATACCCGTAGTAGGACTCTAAAAGTAACACATTGTATATTCAATAACAATTGAAATCATACCACAATATCCCACTGTCTGTTGTCAACCATCCCTGTCCTTAGACAGCACATCACATTTCCCATTTCCTGATTTTCCTACAAAATCAGATCCCTTAGCACATAATACATGGAGTTCCAGACATTACCATTAATGTCATCCCATCGTATTCTACACGGTTCCTGCAACCACAATGATCAGTAATACCACTTTCCATATCGTAAAAGCACATAAGCAATTAGTTGTGTCACACAACACTAATACCATCATGTATAAATTAGTGCATTAAGCCATGCATTTGGTGCATACAATCACGTGTAAAGGGAAACTATATGTAAACGTGGTACACCATACCACCTATAAAATTTCTTGCTTCATTTATTCCATTCCATGCAATATCCGATTCCCTAGATTAAGACCATTTAATACAGCATGCACCCATGTAATACACTAATCACAATCTCAATTCATCTAGCAATTCCCTAGTTAATTGCTCACACATATGAATGAAAGGAGAATTGCATGCGATTTCGAGGGCGAAATCTTATAAGTAAGGGAGTAATGTGATATCCCCGAAATAACTATGTGCATTTGGGCATTAATTATGTTTATGTGATATTTATGGTGTTAATTAATTTGGTGTTGAGTTAATTAATATGGTGAAATGCTTAGTCACATGGTGGACATGACCTGGTAATGCATTTCTGGGTGCATGTAATGCATGTTGGGGATTTGGGTGTTAACATGGTTTAATTGTGATGGTTAATGATTATTTGGTAAATCATGTATTTAATTAAGGTTTTGATGCATTTCTGGGAAGTGCTTTTAAAATATCATGTTGGGATATTTTATACAACATGCTAATTAATGGGGTACATGTTTTAATTAACCCCACTTATACCCCCACTACCCTCATAACTCACTACTCTTTACAAAACACCCAACCCTTCCCCCAAAAACCCCCATTTCGTTCTTGTCTTGGAAAAAAGGAGGAAACCCTTGCAAAATTCTGGTTTGTTGGATTCTTGGTAGGATTTGAAGTCCATAAGAGGTATGGATTCCTCCTTGTTAATTTTATGAAGATTGGTTTTGAAATGGGTTGGTATTTTGGGATTTAAAATGGTTTGATTTTGGGTTTGTTTTGGGTATTTGAAGTTTTGGTTGGGTGTTGAATTTTTTATGTTGTTAAGGTGTAGTTTGAAGGTTTATAGTGTTTTGTTGTTGTGGGTTTGTGGTTATATGAGTTGGTGTGGATTGGGGAAGAAAAATGGTGTAAAAATGGTGATTTTCGGGTTACAGGTAGCGGCGATCGATCGCCCGTTTTTGGCGATCGATCGCGCGCAAGCAGTGCGCTGCAGGAGCATTTGGCGATCGATCGCCAAGTTTGGGCGATCGATCGGTGGGTCTCGCGATCGATCGCGCCAACATGGAGATCGATCGCCGAAGATAGGAAAATGTTGGCACGGGCAGTGTGATCTCGCGATCGATCGGGGCTATGTGGCGATCGATCGCGAGTCACCAAAAAATGATATTTTGGTTATTTTTGTGGGATTTTTGGTATCGGACTATTATTGGCTTCTAATATTGGTTTGTGTAAATGTGTAGAACCATCCTAGGTGGCCACACATCCTAGGAGATAAAGTCCCACGACACACCATATTTTGGTACAAAGGTACGTAGTGAGACGTACGGGCATCGGACGATAAAACGTATTTTTACGCATTGAATTGGATATGCATTATGGTGGCATACATGGATTTAATTATGCATTATGTTTGCATACATGGTCTTGGTTATGCATCATGGTTGCATACATGAGTTGGATATGCTTTATGGTTGCATGTGTATATCGGATGCATTGGTGCATGTGATTGTGAGTCGAGGTTATATTCCAGTGATGAAGAATACTTGCCGCCTTCATGTCGAAGCGATGATAGAATACTTGCCGCTGTCATATTATGGCGATGAAGAATATTAGCCGCAAATATGTCGAAGCGAAGGATAATTCCGTTGTCATATTACTATTGCGATGGATATTATGCCGCTAATATGTCGAAGCGAGGGGTATAAATGCCGCTGTCATGTAAACGCGAGGGGTATTATGCCACTGATATAATAAGACTCGAAATTGCCATTGGTATACATGGAATGGATACATGTCATGACATACATTATTGGTATTATAATCTAATGATTATGATTGTGGTACAGGGACAACCAAATGGAGCATTTAAATGTATTAAATAGAGGAAGTGATTCATATTTACGGTTTATGCATTTCTACATTACAATCATATTATTGTGAATATGTTTTATTACATGCTCATGGTTTTGGGGTTGTTCATGTAGGTACATTTTGGGCGGAAGGGCTAAGGCGGGTTGATGCGGTGAGCTTGTGAGGAGTGCTTTTGGTATAACAGACATGATTCTTTTGTATAGTCTCTACTCTAGGAGTAGTGTAAAGCTATAGGATTAACATTCAATTGGTTGGGAATGTAATTAATCCTTTTGGAATTTTATTTTGACACTGTAATCTTAACAGCTCAAGGCATCAACGTGAACTTTATACTCTGTTAGATGTATGTTAGCTCTACTTACGCCTTTAATCCGCACGTAAGGAACTAGGGTCCTTACAAGCCGTCACATAAACCCTAGCAGCCGACTTTCTTTAAGTTGAATTTTCGAGTCTAGCACCTTAAAATTCAACATCCCTTTTGGCGATTTGATCGTGTGGATACCGTAAAAGTAGAACATGGACATTTTGCTCGTGACTCATGGACGTGTGACGGTCTGCTCCAAACACGCTACAAAGGTATAAACTCTAAACACTGAATGGATTCACTTCGTATAGATCACTGGTGGAATCCGAAAATGTTTTGTATTTCCACTGCATGCTCATATGGGATTCCTTACACATTAGGCAGAGGAAATCATATCCGACAGTGGAGTCCACGAGCTGATCAATGGTGGTAAGGGGTAACAATTTTTTGGGCAGGCATTGTTCGAGTCTCTGAAATCAATGCACATTCTCCATTTGCCTGTTGACTTTGGCACGAGCACGACATTAGAAAGTCATGTCGGGAACTGGATTTCCCGAATGTGCCCGGCTTTCAGCAGAGCTTGAATGATGTGACTAGAAATAGACACATCTATTGCTTTTAATTGGTTACGATTTGGTATGTTTTGATGGATAATTTGATACATATGCTACCTAATCGTATATTTGTGTAATTGTAGGTGGAATCGAAGAAATCGAGCTAACTAAGGCGAATAAAGGTCAAGAAAAGCTTTGGAGCTAATAAGGACTCAATGTAGATCAAGAAAAAGGCTAAAAATGTAATTTTGGAGGAGGCGATCGACCGCATGGAGGAGGCAATCGATCGCTTATGGACATAAAGTTTAGCAACAAAAATTACGAAGCAGCGATCGATCGCGAGAAAGGAGGCGATCGATCGCCAAAGTCCACTGGAGCCAAGCGATCGATCGCATGAAAAGTAGCAATCGATCGCCTAAGTAATTTCGCCGAAAACAAATAGCTAGAGATCGATCGGCACTTTATGGCGATCGATCGCCAGCGGTATTTTGGAAATATTGGGAACTTGATTTCTTTCCTTCCTACATATTTTCTAACCTACCCATCAGCCTCCATACCTCTTCATACTCGAAAATTATCAACTTTAGGAGATTTTTGAGAGCTTAGAACAGATTTTTCAATTTTTAGAATAAATTTTCTTCCGATTTTTGTAAAGACGCTCGAAGAACGAAGACGGAATCAACAAGCCGGAATCGTGCTTCGCTTTAGTAACTCTCTTTTCTATTGATTGTTTGATGTTTTTAATACAACTTTTGTTAGTTTTAGATTTAATTATGCAAGGCTAAACACCTTGATTCTTGGTTGAGGGATACTTGCCTTTGGAATAGAAAAACTTGTGAAAATTTTGGTTTGATTGTTGAATTTTAATTCGATTTCAATTTGTTTTTCAGATTATGATTTTTATGATCGTTGTGTTTGATTGGTAGATTGATCACCTAGTAATCACTTACACTTTCTAATGCTAATTGAGAAGCAACTAAGATTGGTAATTACCTGTTGTTGGTGTTATTAAATTCTTAGGAAGAACGATTGGATGATTAATTCTAACGGCTGTAGTTTTTATTGATTAGATTCATCAAACTTACTAGTTTTGAAACGATCATTGATTAAATCTTAACGGCTGTAGTTTTGATTAAAGATTTGATAAGAGTCGAATTGAATGTTGTTTTCTTTTTTACCACGATTTAGGTAAGTAAGGAATTAAAATTTCAATTGATGAATAATTGAATGAATTCTTATGTTTAGTAATTTAATGATCAAGTGAATGATTTTCAAAGGTAAAGTCGACCGAAAACCAAGAATCGCTTCTTAATCTTGATAAACTAGTTAATTGTTTGCTTTCATTTAATTTAGTCATAGTTAAAGAAATTTGACAACCCCCTATTTTGATACTTGTTAGCATAAAAGTATTCACTTCCCTGTGGGATCGATCCCTACTCACGCTACTACATATTTACTGCTATTAACTTGAGAGGGTTAATTTGGGCATACGCGATAAACGCTACCATTGAACCTCAGTCCTGATTACTTTATCCTTTTCAGGGCCAAAGTGCCTCTTCTTTTGTCGAACCTCTCTGAATCCTGGGGTAACCTTTAATTGGTGCTGCGCTACTTCAGGAAAAGGACTCGATGGAATATAGAATATTTATCGCTAGATTCCTTCTTCTGCTCATCCAGGGATGACTTTGTCGAGATCGGCTTGTCCTCGCAGACTCGAAAGGTTATTAATTATCGAGTAAATGTTGAGATCAAGACGGGACATGAAAAAACTTATTTTAAAGAGATTATTAATCTATATAATATTAATTTATGAATATTTTAATATATATATATATATATATATAATCGATTTGGCTCGGTTTTTGCTAAACCCAAAATTCTCGCGGTAGGAAAACTTCCGCTCGTGATAGCTAGTGAGAGCGAATGCCATACGGCTGGAGGCCATCAAACTTTGCTTTTTCTGCCTATTTCACCTTCCCAATCTCACTCGTTCTTTATGTCGTTGTCGAAACCCTCAATTTAGGTGTAAATAATATACGAACGATTTACCACCTCGAGACGACTTCTTATAATATTGTTTTCTTTATTGATGATGTTTGGTAAGAGGATGTATGTACATATATGCATGCATAAGGCCTAAAGGTGGTTTTCAATGAGCCCAATACGATCATATTTCAATTTTCTTCTCTGGTTTAACTTCTTCGGGTCTAGTTTTTGTTTTTGGAATTTGTGGTTTGTTGATTTTTTTTTTTTTTATATCGGGTACCATTATAGTTGGTGTTCAGGTTAAAGGATTTTTTTTTTGGATTCGAGATTTGAGAAGTGATTTGAAACGAAAAGCTGTTAAATGTAATGGGTTTTTCGAATTGCTCTCGTTTATTTGGTTCCTGCAGAGAAAATACTGCAATGGAGGAGGCTCAAGGTGAGTTGGCTGTTTATTTTATGCTTAGACTTTTCCTTGTCAAATGCTTATGGGTTATTTTTGTGGTCTCTGTTTTGCTTTGCCAAGAATTTCTGCTCTGCTCCTTTTACTCATTTACGTCGCCTATACACGCCGGAATCCGGTGATTCAATCCAGTATGATTTGATCCTTGTAATAATATCTGTTAATTTTTCCATTCTGGGCTTCTTCCGAGAATGTTGAAAAAATTTCATTTTTCATGGTCCGGCATGAGAGTACTATGCATTACCTAAATATTGATCCCTCTGTTGCTTTCTAAATATTGGAAAAAACTGCAAGTGTTGCGTTATTCTGTCCATTTGTTTCGTTCATTTCCACTCCGACAGCAGTTTGATTATCTTTCATAAAAGCTTTGATAAAGATGTCAAATGCGCCATGTCATCCTGGAGACCCCAATGAACCGGGTCAGGGCTGACCCATATCGGGTTGTTCTTTTGAATCCTGGCTCAGGACTCAGACCAGGACTGGCCTATGCTGCTATCCTAATGTGATATGCTCTGCTTTTATATTTGCTTACACTTTCGGATGTTTTTTTGCTTTTGTATGGTCAGGAGTTGATGTAAACAACGTTAGGCTGTTTTCTTATAATTCATTGAGATCAGCTACAAGGAACTTTCATCCTTTGAACAAAATTGGTCGCGGCGGTTACGGTGTAGTGTACAAGGTTAGCTTCGAGTTAATTGTTTTTTTAACGGATGACACCTATTTCTCAGTCACCCCATCCATTCTCGGTGGCAAAATCTATTCGAATTTTAGCAAGGAACTTAAATCCCGTTTTTTTTTTCTAAAATATATGTGCTTTCAGGGAGTTTTGAGGGATGGAACCCAAGTTGCAATCAAGACTCTTTCTGCTAATTCTAAGCAAGGGAGCAATGAATTCTTGACAGAGATTAATATGATATCAAATATCCGACACCCAAACCTTGTACATCTCATTGGTTGTTGCATCGAGGGTACTTTTAGAATCTTGGTGTATGAGTATATGGAGAATAACAGTGTTGCCAGTGCCTTACTTGGTAATAATCTGCACTTAGTATTCCTTGAAACTTGGCAAAGTTTATCATAGTGTGTATACATATCAGACTACAGTCATTATATATCTCAGGAGTGAATGCTAAATGGGTTGAACTGGATTGGTCTAAGAGGGCTGAAATCTGTATGGGTACGGCTTCTGGCCTTGCGTTTCTTCACGAGGATGCTGAACCACACATTGTCCATCGAGACATAAAGGCTAGCAACATTCTTCTTGATGAGAATTTCCTCCCTAAAATTGGTGATTTCGGGTTGGCAAAACTGTTTCCGGACAATGTCACCCATGTCAGCACACGAGTAGCTGGAACAATGTAAGAACAAATCTCTATTACATATCTTGGCCCAAATCATGGGAGTTGTGTCAATCCCCAGACTCATAGGCTCGTGCAAGTGAGACTCAAATAATGGGCTCCACTAATAATTATTATGTATTCATCGTTATCATACTAAAACAATTATCACAAGTTACTAGATGAGTCACCTACAAAATTGTTAACAAATGCCCCACAATCTGAAATAAGAGAGGAGTTTTAGAAGATGAGTTTGTGATCCATGCGCATCATGATATTTATTATAGTTTTCTTCAATTTTTTTTGTTATTTTTGTCTCCTATACCACAGGGGTTATCTAGCTCCTGAATATGCCTTGTTACAGCAACTCACGAAGAAGGCAGATGTGTATAGTTTTGGAGTGCTCTTACTCGAAATCTTAAGTGGAAGAAGTAGTAGTCGAGCTGGTTTTGGGGAGGAGTTGTTGCTTCTTCTTGAATGGGTATGGTTAGTTTATTCGTTAAGGCCTATGTTATGAAATTTGTGCAGAAACTATTTGGCATGATCTTCATAAACATATCGATCAAGCCTTTATCCTACTATGTTGGATCGCCAGTATGGATCACGGATCCATACATAAGAAATTTGTCAATGTTTTATGTTGGTTGGTTACCTAACAAAATCGGAGCTGATCTTTATAAACATATGTATCTGATATTTCAATATTGTGGCAGACTTGGAAACTGTTGAATGAAGATAGGCTTGAAGAAATTGTTGATCCAGAATTAGTAGATTATCCGAAGGATGAAATACTACGGTTTGCCAAAGTCGCTCTCTTCTGCACACAGGCAGCTTATCACCGGAGACCGGACATGAAACAAGTGATGACAATGCTGTCAACAGAAGTCAATCTTAACGATAATTTGTTGACTGAACCGGGATTATACAAAACTCGTTCATCTTCCTGGAGATTGAACAATGGTAGTTTGGAGTTATCGTCTTCTAGGACGAAGAAAGGAAAACAATATGCAACTTCTTGCATAACTTATGGTCAACACCCTACTACACAGATTCTTCCCAGATGATGCATATATCATGTTTTTTGTATCATGTTTCTTGTACGAGTCAATGTCAACATTTTCGTTCTTTTTAGCCCGCTTAGATGTATCATTTTGATTGCATCTCTTGGGAATTCTCCATAATTTTTCTTCCCATTTTAAAATTATTTGCGTGGGAGCAACAATGTAAATAGTGCTGTAAAAATTTATCAATTTGCAATATTGTCATATTAAAAAGTATTTTTCTTACCGGCCATTGATACAATTTAGTTATAGAAGATTATCACATGATGTTATATTCATTAATATACATTGGGCATACTCAAATGATACAACTCAGATCGACCTAGGAATTATATCCCAAAGATATGCAATAATAAGGGGGAAAAGGGAATATTTTTATAATCTTATTAAAAAGCAAACGAAAGGTAGCTGTGGTGCTGATAAAAATTAAATTGTTTATAGCAATCCAAATAAGGAAAACAGTGCATGACATAACTAGAAGTCTTGCCTAGGTGAAATAAGATGAGGATTGGAATTCGAAACAAGTGAACTACATATGATATAGAGCTTATCTATAATACCAGAAAGAATAGATAGTGTAGACTGACAGAAACACTATACATCTTTACATTGACCTGCTCATTTTCCCACAAGATATGGTTAGATAATTTAGTCAAATAATAATATTATCTATGAGAAAGTATGGTCAGCTGAGCATAAGCAAATGTTGGTGGTACATTGCTCATCGTTCAGAATTAGGGAAGCTATAGAGTTGTCTTTGGAGTTCCTTTTTAATTATTGTCCAATATTTTCTATGTACAAATGTTACTTTTATCAAAATTTTGGCAAGAAATCGAAATAAACTATCAATATCATAATCTAGAAATTTTAATATTGAGAGCTAATGTAAAATGGAAAAGTTGCTTCGGGCTTAGCTCATTTGTTAAAAACTCACTCTATTTTTGGAAAGACTCGTGTTAGCCCATCCATCTATTAAAAAAAAAAAAATTCGAAAGCACCACTTTATAATTGATGGAGAAATACTGTACTAAATTGCGATTTAATCCACAAAATAAAGATCCCACGTATTTACCATTTTTACCCAAATATACTCCGTACGGACAGAAGCATGGTTATTGGCATATCAGTAATTTATTCAAAAACTAAGTCTGCTTACGTTACTTCTCGCACCCCCTACTTCTATATAAACCTTCCCACCCCCTCACATTAAACAGCTGTTCTTTGAGAGAGGAGAGAGAGAGTACCTGTAGAGAGAGAAATCTTCAGCAACAATCATGCTAAGTCAAAGTTAGAGGGAGTAATTTTCTAGTCATAAATTCCATCTATTGCTCTTAGTACTTGCATTTTTTGGGACATTTTTTGCGTCCATTTTTTCGGTTTTGGGAAAATAATGAGTCGATTAGGGTTTAAATCTTCGGTTTATCATGGAGATGTGTTTTTGGGGGAACTGGACAATGTCCCTGCGAAGGGTGTGAATTTTCAATTTCCTAAGAATGAGATAAGGATTCACCACATCTCTCCTAACAGTGAGAGATGTCATCCGCTAGCCGTTCTGCAAACTATTTCGGTCGCTTCTATACGGTGCAAGCTCGAGCCTGGAGCTAATTCCAGTTTAAGTTCCAATCCGGACGAGTCTCAATTGATCAATCTCCACGCGGCTATGTTTTACGAACTCAAGGTTTCACTTTTCAGCCCGGTCTCCCATTTCAACTGTTGCGAATTTGTATTGTCTCTTGATGTGTAATTGGCTTATTTAGTGGTTAAGAGGATGAATTGATTGAAATTTTCATGCTTTATGGGTTGTTACCTGGTAGGAACGATGTTGAGATTTGTCGTTTATTAGACTTGGTCTGCTAGTTTGATTTAAGCAATCTTAGTTGGTTACGTGCAACCGACTGTGAATGTGTTGATGCTATGAAATTGGTAAGAGTTTACATGTTCATACGCATAATATAATTGGATTTGCTCGTGTTTGTAATTATGAATTCAAAATCTTTTTGCACTTCCTGAAGTCCACACATTGCACTTGAAGGTGGTCTTGTTACTCGTTTTAGTGGTAATGCCCAAAAAGCATATGAAGCTTGCATTCCTGCCAAGCTCACCTTTGATTTTCTTATAAAATCTTATAAAGTGGGTAGGTGGAAGGGTGATTGTTAATTTTAAAATTATTGAAGCATTTCTATTTCTTATGTGAATCATATCGAGTGCGTTTGAAGATGATCAGGTACATTTATTTTCGCCCGGGTTAACAAAAAATCTAAGTAGGTATACACATAGATACTTTATGATGTTTGGAACAACGATTTTTTTCATAGATGGATATACTTGTGCATGCCTTGATTTGGCTTTAAGAAAAGAGTGGAAGCTGTGCCATTGGTTATCCTTGTGTTGATAATAAATATGCTTGAATGATTCATGTTTGTAACTTTTGACTAATTTGTGCAGACATCTGTTGTGTTGCTTGGGAATGAGGAAGTTCATTTGGTGGCAATGCCTAGTAAACAGAAGAAGTTCCCTTGTTTTTGGTGCTACTCATTGCCATGTGGCTTGTACAATTCGTGTTTATGGATGTTGAATATGCGATGTTTAGCAATCGTCTTTGATCTTGATGAAACCCTCATTGTGGCCAACACAATGAAGTCGTTTGATGACAGAATTGAAGTCTTGATGGAATGGATTGCACGTGAGAGTGACCCTATACGGGAATCTGGGATGACGGCTGAGATGAAGAGATATGTTGAGGATCGTGCATTGTTGAAGCAGTATGCAGAGACTGACAATGTTATGGACGGTGGGAAAGTATTCAAGTATCAGTTGGAGGAGGTGCCCCTGCTATCTGATGGACATGTACGTGTTGTTCGTCCTGTAGTAAGGTTGCCTGAGAGAAGTATTGTTCTTACCCGTATTAATCCTGAGGTTAGAAGGCGCTATTGATGCTCTTTACATTGCTCTTCTACTAGTATAGTACATCTTTTGCAGCTTTAATTTTTTAGATATATTTTACGGATGTTGGAATTTTTTTTCATTGAATTTGGTTAAATGCTACAGACTACAGTAATTTTAAAAATTGGCAGGTTTAAGCGGTTTCACTTTTGCTTGCTCTTATGATGCTCGTTCTCATATACAGAATAGGGATACTAGTGTTCTTGTCAGGCTACGACCTGCTTGGCTAGATTTGAAAAATTATTTGACTGCGAAAGGCCGGAAGAGATTTGAAGTTTATGTTTGTACCATGGCTGAAAGAGATTACGCATTGGAAATGTGGAGGCTGCTTGATCCAGAAGCTCACTTAATTAGCTCAAAGCAGCTTCTGGAGCGTGTTGTATGCGTGAAATCAGGTGAGCTTCATTTTCTTTTTAAGAGGAAAGCTCTTGAGTACTATCTTCTGTAAACAGTTTAAGTTCCTATAAACTAGGTTAAGAAGTTATTAAACATTAGGCGTTGGAAATATTATTCTATCCAAAATTTGTCTTTGGATACAAATTTATGCTATTTTTAACTTTTGGATTAAGCAGTTTTGAAAATTTAGCTCTGTGTACCAATCCCTTCAAATTCCTTTAGAATGTTACGGTTGATCTTGTTGGATAATTTTGATGACTTTGATCTCATGAATGTATTCTTTCTAAAACCTTTTTGATTAAAGGGGCTAGGAAATCTTTGCTTAATGTCTTCCAGGATGGCAAGTGCCATCCAAAGATGTCAATGGTAATTGATGATCGTTTAAAGGTTTGGGAAGACAAGGATCATCCACGTGTTCATGTAGTGCCTGCATTTACTCCATACTATGCCCCACAGGCTGAGGTATCATTATTACTAATTTATTTTGGTTGCCTAGCACATGTCTTGCATTATATAATTGAAATTATGTTCTCCAGACTGCAAATGCTGTTCCGGTCCTTTGCGTAGCGAGAAATGTTGCGTGCAATGTTAGAGGTGGTTTTTTCAAGTAAGTTTGTGATTTTCTTGTCTGTTGTTTTAGTATCATTCTAGAAGTTTGTGTAGTCTCTGAAATATGTCAATTTTGAAACATCAGGGAGTTTGATGAACATTTATCACGAAGAATATCAGAAATTTTCTATGAGGATGAGGTTGTAAATTTACCTTGTGCACCGGATGTGAGCAACTACTTGATGTCAGAGGTATGCAAATATATATCTCAATATCCCTCTGAAATTAATTATTATTCACATGAGTAATTTTGTAGGATGCTGGTCCTACAGCAAATGGAAATTCACATGCTCCAATTGCTGAAGGAATTAATGGACCAGAAGTTGTGCAAAACTTGCAGTACTTGGTAAATTCTTCTACCGGCTTAATAATTTTATGAAATATTGTTAGTCTCTACTTGGCCAACCATAAGATATTTTTGTTACCGTGTTTGCTTATCCATCCTTGCATAAATTTCTTATCTTTGTCTGTATCTTTCAATTATATTTGATCAGGATGAGAAAAATGTTACAAATGCTGTTTCTCGTTCAATGGATAGTAATATTCAATTGAAATTTGAAAGCTCCAAGCTCGCTACTGTATCTACTCCAAATGCTATTGCTCAAGTATCCGAGAGAGCTATATCAACTTCTGAAAGTAAGGTTTTGTCTTATACATCTTTGAATATAAATAACTGGACTCATGGTGATAAGCACCTTGCATGACTATTTGCGATAATTTAATTTTGTTTATGGACCTTATTGCCTTGGATATTTGATAAACCAATGCTATTTCAGAACCTACTATGCTTGGTGATCCATTTCGAAGAGATAGCATGTATTCAGGTTCCACCGAACCACCTTTGTTTCCTAGATTGCCTCAGCAGGGACCCCTCCTGCCACCACAAGGAGGCTCAACAGGAGAGAATGCTAACAGAGGACATGTCAGTAGCCAAGCGCCAGGAATTATTCCAGAATCTGATCCACTTGATAGACAAGAAGGTCATCAAAACTCACTCAGTCACTGCACATCGTCTTTTGTTCATGCGGAATTGTCACATGTATCTCAATCAAAGAATGAAGAGGTTCCGAGCACTATATATACTTTTTTTTTTAGCTTTTATATTTTTTAGAATTATTTGCATAATTGACATAATTGAATTATCAGTTGCAGGCTAAGATGGGGTGTGATATTCAGAAACAGAACCTTCTACCACCAACGCAACGTGCAGGTATCTCAATTTAAACTTTGGCTTTTCTATTTAAACTTATGGTTTAGATTACAATGAGATGTAGAAAATGAGCTCTGCCTTCCTGCACTGTGATACAACAAGGTTTCTTTTGATCCAACACCTGGTTTTGAATACAATTATATCATTTTGCAAACACATCTTTTTTACTGCAGTTCTGCCAAAAGATTGATTTTTTTTTTATGCGTTTCTATTTAATGGGTGAGGAAGATGTAAAAAAGTACACGAGTACATCAGATGTTACCTGGAAGCTGGCCTGAATTTGTTTACGCATAAGCTAGTATGTCTTCAATTTCTCATAAGTGCATGCTTTGCCAATCTGCAAGATTATTTGCATAGAAACTACGATCAGATCAGAAGATAAATCTGCAATTTTGTTGATTGAATCTCCCGTCCATGATTTATTAATGAAATTGTTAGAAGCTTCAAGTTGAATGTCTTTTCTTGATTTTATATCTAGTTCTCAATAGTTTAGCCTACCCAATTCATTGGGATTAAAGGCTTAGTTGTTGTTGTTCTACTCTCAATAGTTATCAATGGTGCACGCCTGGCTGCGAGCAGCCATAGGTGCAGGGAAGCCGCCCCTTGCAAAAGGCAAACCTAGGGGCGCCCCTTTTGCAAGTCAAAAGTCACACGCAAAAGTCACACTCGAGGCGCGCTTTTCTCGCCTCTTGAAATTGGCGGCCTTCTCTGTTTTTTTTTTCATCGGTCATTGATCTGGTTTTAAACTAGAGGAAATTGCAAATGAGTGCCAACTCCTAAAACATTTTTCAACTATATCTGGTAAAAAAAATTTCATTCCATAAAAATCCACTTTGCAAGAAAATTTATTCAAATAAGCCCATTTTCTCCCATTTTTATCTTACAAGTCATTTATTCTCCCTAAAATACCCTTATTTTTAAAAAAAATAGGGTTCGCCTTCAATTTCTTCAATATTAAAGATTAAATCCAAACTCTCTCTCCCCTACACCCGCTCTTCCATTTCTTCAATATTACATATGCTCTGCGTAATTCCAGTGCCATGGACGGAGGAGCAGGCAGCGGTCAATACCAATAAACGACCTCCTCGCCCGTCGGCGTGCAGGTACGCCATAGCCGCAGCCTGCCAGACTTTCTTCTGTGCGTCAGTAAGTTCCCAGTCAAATGGTGAGTTCTTCGTCGGCCGACGAATTCCGGAACCCCCCAGCTCCGCATTCTCACGCCTCTGTATATCGGATGCTACCGGTGCACGTGGGGCTATTATGTTCACCGGTAGAAAGGAAATGCTTATACATGTACACCAATAGCGGTGCATGTAAATACCCTACGTGCACCACCTACCGGTGCACATATGTATGAACATTTCCTTTCTACCGGTGCACGTAATACCTCTTGTGCAAAGGTAGGCGGTGCATGTATTAGCCTACCGGTAACGTGCACTGCATACTTGTGCACAACCATCTTAAACAAAAAAGTGTATTTGTTGATGCGTGCTCCTCTTGAGTCTAGCGGTGCACGTGGGATACGTGCACCGCTTGACACAAGAGGTGCACGTGAATGGTGTTATTGCTGATGATCTTGCAATATTGAGTTACAGAATCGACCTTTCGGGGGCTCCGCCCCCGCTATCCTCGTGCACAATGGAGCTTCCCAATTTTTTTAGTATGAGCCATATATTCAACACTAAAATTTCAACTCAAACAATTCATCGAACATCTCAACTGAATGTAGGAAATGCTCATACACATGTGCACCGATAGCGGTGCATGTAAATACCCTACGTGCACCACCTACCGGTGCACATATGTATGAGCATTTCCTTTCCACCGGTGCACGTAATACCCCGTGTGCAAAGGTAGGCGGTGCATGTATTAGCCTACACAACCATCTTAAACAAAAAAGTGTCTTTGTTGATGCGTGCTCCTCTTGAGTCTAGCGGTGCACGTGGGATACGTGCACTGCTTGACACAAGAGGTGCACGTGAATAGTGTTATTGCTGATGATCTTGCAATACTGAGTTTACAGAATCAAAGGTGACAGTGTTTACCTTTCGGGGGCTCCGCTTCCCGACCCCCCCGCACGGGGGTTGCCGCTCCCTTATCCTCGCGCACAATGGAGCTTCCCATTTTTTTAGTATAAGCCATATGTTCAACACTAAAATTTCAACTCAAACAATTCATCGAACATCTCAAATGAATGTAGTTTTGAGCCTGGATTAAATCAAAGCATATAAATCAACCAATTCATTCAAAAAAAAAAACAAAACCCTATGCACTGGTAGGCGGTGCACACAAAACCCTACGTGCACTGGTAGGCAGTGCACACAAAACCCTACCTCCACCGGTAGGCGGTGCACATCTATGTAGGGCTATTTTTATCTTTTCAACATAAAATGGACTTATATGAAAGCAAATTTTTTTGGTAGACTGGGCCGAAAAATGTTTTTTCAACCGGTACCGGCCAGAATTTCTCCAACTATCATGCAAGATAAACCCAATCCCAGTCACTTATTTGAAGCCCAATTAACTTAAGCCCATATCATTTAATTATTAAAAGAGGAAATTATATATATATACCACTTTCTAAAACATCTTTTAACTAAATCTACCAAAAATTCTTTTTTCCAACTAAATACACCTTTTAAAATCTTCTTTCAAATAAGTCCATTTTTTAAAACCATAATCTAAAAAGTCATTTTGTTTTTACTTAAATACCCCTGAATAAGTTCTCCACCAGCTTGAGGTAACTACCTAGACGCCATTGTTTCCATACTTACTGCCGCCGCTAGAAGGCAGACGGAGGGCTGCTACCGCCGCTGCAGATGTGAGTGCCCACGTCGGGATCATCGTTGAATTTTGCATTACGTGTAAATTATTAAGAAACTGTAGATGAATTTCCTTTCATAATTTCACGTCATTCCTCTTTTGTGAAATTATCATGTATGCTCAATAGTGCAACTCATGATATTTAGTCATATTTTAAAGACAACATGGTAAATTGCTACTCTGCACTAATATTTAATTAAATGAAAAAATATAAAATTTTGACTTTTTTGCTGTTTTATGGGATTTTTGTTTTTCTATTAACATTGATTTGTTATTCAATTATGGTGCACATAATCTGTTTGTCAAAAGATCTCTAAGTTAATGAAACATTTTCTAGCAAAATTCGAAATAGATAAGGCTTCAAACGGAGTCGCGACTTCATCGTAAACCTAAGTCCAGTTTTGTCGTCAATAATTACACCATTTGGAATTCAGAGAAAGTTCTGCATTTTCAAATATAAATGTTAAAATAGAGTATGATTATGTATCGATGCATGTGAATTTCATGCACCCGATGAGCCTATCGGTGCATGTAAACGACATGTTCCGATAGACTCATACTGTCTTTAACCAAAACATAGTCATGGAACATCTCAAATACATTGTAATTTTGAGTTTTACATTGAACATCTACAAAAAATCAAGAAGCAGAATATTTTCAAGATTTTAGTAAGTCGGTGCTTGTGAATTACATGCACCCACTGAGTCTATCGGTGCATGTAATTTACATACACCTCTAGAGTCATACATGCACCTCTAGAGTCATACGTTGCATGTGAGTCATGCGGTGCATGTAATTACATGCGCCCATGTGACTAACAGTGCACAACTCATGATGTGCATGTAAATGTAAACATACATGCACCACTAGGTGAAAGCATTTATTTTTGGTGGATTGAGCCGGAAAAACTTTTTCTTATGCGATGCATGTGAATGTAATATGCTTTCAATTGACAAGAAAGAAACCCACTAAATCCAAAGGCAAAATACTCACTTTACAGCATAGAAAAATAATAATAATAATAATAATATGCATGCACCATATGAGTCTATAGGTGCATGTAATCTACATGCACCTCTAGAGTCATACGGTGCATGTGAGTCATGCGGTGAGTCATGCGGTGCATGTAATGCATGCACCACTAGTAAATTACATAAGCAATTAGATTCATCCACGTTATTTCACTTGCACAATATTTTATGCATTTGTCAATGGAGGTGCAAATTGAAAGAAAATTGGAAAATTTGACGAATCTATATGTGCATGTAATTGCAAGCACCTTATGAGTCTATTGGTGCATGTAGTGTTCATGCGAGTCATACGGTGCATGTAATTTACACTCATGAGGTGCATGTAAATGTAATATACATGCACCTTTAGTTGAAAACATTTATTTTTGGTATTGAGCCGAAACAACTTTTTCTTATGCGATTCATGTGAATGTAATATACTTTCAATTGACAAGAAAGAAACCCACTAAATTCAAAGGAAAAATACTCACTTTACAGTATAGAAAACTAAAAATAATATACATGCACCGTATGACTCTAGAGGTGCATGTAAATTACATACACCTATAGACTCATATGATTCATGCGGTGCATGTAATTTACATGCACTTACATGCACCGCATGAGACTAACAATGAATTATCTAGCGGTGTATGTAATTTATATGCACCGCTAGTCTATCGGTGCATGCAAACTACATGCATCGATAGACTCAGGTATTGTCTTTAACCAAAATAGTCTATCGGTGCATGTAAATTACATGCATCGCCTGCCTGTGTCTATCGATGTATGTAAATTACATGCACCGATAGCCCAGGTGCTATATTTAAGAAAAAACATAGACTACTGGTAGCGCTTATTGCGTACGCCCAAATTAGCCCTTCTGAGTTAATTTCAAAATAATATAGTATGTGAGCAAGGATCTCACAAGGACGTGAGTATTTTTATGCTAACAAGAATCGAAACAGGGTGAATTTGTGGATGTTACTTACCTAAATTATTTAGGATGCAAGATTTAAATAAGAGATGAATTAATCAATTAAAGAGAGATCTTGGTTTCGGTCGACTCTACCATTGGAAATCACTATATGTAATTTTTATATATGAATATTCATCATTGAAAATTTAACTTCTACCTCAACTTAAGATTAGTTAAATCGAAAGCAGCATTCAAATTTAATCCTTATCGATTAGTCAATATCAACAACAACAGTTAAGATTTAAACTAGTGATAGCATGCGAACAAATGAGATTGATGAAACTAAATAACATACACAACAACAGTGTATATTTAATCTAGTCAAAAGTTTTCCCTAAGAATTTAATAATCACAACAACAGAGAATTATCAATCCTAGTTGCTTCGCAAATTCGATTAATCAAACAATTACGGATTTGATATCAAATTTATTATTAGATTGTATGAAAAATTGTTAGTTAGCTATTCTAATAACCAAACAACTCAATCATGACAAGAATAATTGAAAAACTCATGATACTCAATAAAATTACCAATTCAAAACAATAATCTCATGAATGAATAAAACTCCATGTTTTTGTCTCCCTCAACCAAAGAATAAAAATTTAGCTACTCATAATTAATGAAAAACAAACAAAATATTGTATAAAAAACATTAACAAAAGTAAGACCAACTATGTGAATCGTCACACGACGAGGTTGTCAATTTGTGTTGAATCTTCAATCCGCCTTCAAAACTTGAGAGAGAATTTTTATTCTAGGTCTAAACTATGATGTAAAAACTAAAGAATTATCAAGAGTAGTCTGATTTTAGTTCCCAATCTCGAGTTATATGGTAGGAGAATGATATGGTAGGTAAAAATCTATCCGACGATGGAGGAAATCGAGTTTCCATATTTTTAAGGAATCTGAGGCGCGATCGATCTGTAGAACAGGCGATCGATCGCCCGTTATTTTTTTTTTCAGATTTTCCGACCCGCCGTTCGATCGCTTCATCTCGCCGATCGATCGCTCAAACGTAATTTTTGTTGCTTGAAAAGTTCTGCCTCGCGCGATAAATCGGTGCATTCAGGGCAATTGTTCTCGCACTTTGGATGAATCATATGCATTTTTCTTGGTTTTCTTTGATTCCTTTTCATCCAATGCATTTCTTGGTTCTTATTCGCCATTGTTAGCTCGATTTCTTCGATTTCACCTACATTCACACAAATATATGACTAGGTAGCATATGCATCAAATTAACCATTAAAATATACCCAATCGTAGACAATTAAACGCACTAGATGTGTCTATTCATAGCCACATCAAACTCCCATGTACTTAATATTTACTCGACCTCGAGTAAATCAGAACAAAACTATAATTTCTTTGTTGCCTCAGAGCATCATAACAAACTAACTTGTCATTACTTTAATGCCTCAACAATTTTAAACATGCATAATAATGAAAAGCGTGAAAAGTTAACAGTGGAACAAGTTCAATCCCCAAACATCTCATATTCCAACATAGCATCGAACGTGTATATGTGTAAGGTCATTTACAAGTGTCATGCACAACTCATAGATCTAACCAACGTAAAACCCCATAATAGCTCAAGTTGTACATTAACACAAGAATAAGCTCACTTGCACACCTTCTCCACTATCTTAGCCACAAGCAAACACAAATCAAGTAGGACTTTATAAGCTTGTAATGTGGCTTGCGTGTTGGCTTATGAACGAAAGGGTATGATATAACAAACAAGAGAGTATAATGGTATGCACAATATAAGCTTCCTCATCTTGTATGCATTTTTTCTTTACCTTGTTCACTTCCTTCTTGATTTTTTTCAAACCTTGAGTGTTGTACTTTGTTTGTACAAGACTTATTCCTCTTTATTTTATGCCTTAGCTCCTTTCGAGTAATGTTTTCTGTTTCACGGCATCTTATTTTATTCTTTTTGACAATAAGCTCAACATATGTAAATCATAATAACTCCAAGTGCATGTGAATGAAACACATTACACTCCCTTAAAAGTTATGGATGAAAATTTAGGCTTATAAGGGAAGTTGATAGGCTAGCCAAAGAATGTCGAATAGGGGTTGCTTTTATGCTTAGCATACAGCCATTCGTTTTTCATTTAAGCTCAAAGGGGACACTAGGGTGATTTTATTTATATGGTAAGCTAAAAAGGCTTGAAGGTCCCAACAATTGTCTATATTATTTTCATGCTTGCAAGTAGTCTAGACATATAACTCAAAAAATGTTAATTATGTTCTAGCATGTATCAGAGACTTCCTAAGACTACCACAAGATTCACACGACCTTCACTAAGTTTCATACACTTCACAAGTTATGACTCTTTTGTGCTCAAAGTATTCAATAACCATATCAAAACAAATTTGCATTAGAGATCAAAGTGTTCCAAGGTTAACAATTCACCTATTTTCAAAATCATACATGCCATCAATTAGGTTTCATCATGGGCTAGCTATTCACAAGTCCATGTCCATCATTTACTATGAGCTCAAAATTTTTCTATTTTTTTGTATTTTCGTAATGAAAGCAATAAAACTACTAATCCCTCCTCCATACTTAAATCTTACATTGTCCCAAATGTAAGACGAAAATACAAGAAAATAGATGATTAACTATGAAAGCAATAAAAGAAGGGAAAAAAAGCAATAAAATTAGAAGGGAAAAAGAACTCCCCTTTGGGTTGCCTCCCAAGCAGTCCTTTGTTTATTGTCGTTGGCCCGACTTCAGTTATTCCTTCATCATGCGACACCAAGTGGGTCGTCGAGGGCATTTTTGACCACTCCATCGCCTTGGATTCCATCATAATAGTGTTTCAGCCGATGGCAATTCACGGTCAATTTCTTTGTTGTGTCCAAGCTTGAATTTCCAGTGCACCATAAGAGGAAACATTTATGACACGAAAAAAGGCCCATTCCATTTAGAACGCAACTTACCCGGGAAGAGTCGAAGGCGGGAGTAATATAGGAGGACTTTTTGACCAACTTCGAATATCCTTCTCGAGATCATCTTATCATGAAATGCCTTCGTCTTCTCCTTATAAATTTTTGAACTTGCATATGCATCATTGCGTATTTCCTCCAATTCTTGCAGCTGCAACTTTCTATGCTCCCCACTTTCATCCATCTTCATGTTAAACTGTTTGATAGCCCAATATGCCATATGCTCCAATTCTACAGGAAGATGACATGGTTTACCAAAAATCAATCGAAAATGAGGCATACCTATGGTGTCTTATATGCTATGCGATATGCCCATAGTGCATCGTCCAGTCGTAGCCTCCAATATTTCCTTGTAGGATTGACAATATTTTCTAAGATGGATTTGACCTCTCTATTGGACACCTCGGCTTGCCCATTTGTTTGGTAGGCGATGGACACCTTATGTGTCATCCTATTGCAAAAATGGGTGCCTCTGTCGATGATGATCGCTCTTGGGATTCCAAACCTAGAGAAAATATTGTGTTTTATGAATCCTGCAACCACTGTAGAGTCATTAATCCGGGTGGCTATAGCTTCCACCCATTTCTAAACTTAATCAACTGCAAGCAAAATATAAATATATCCATAAGAGCTAAGAAAAGGTCCCATGAAGTTGATGCCCCACACATCAAAAATTTCACAAATGAGTATGAGTTGTTGGGGCATCTCTTTGCTTTGAGAAATGTTACCTGTCTTTTGGCACTCGGTGCATGACTTGCAAAAGTTATAAGTATCTCGAAACAGTAATGGCCATAAGAAGCCACATTCAAGTACTTTTCTTGATGTCCTCTTGACTCCAAAGTGCGCGCCACATGCATAAGCATGGCAAAATTTTAGTATCAAGATTACCTCATTATCAAGGATGCATCGTCTAATGGCTTGATCTGCACAGTGCTTCCAAAGATATGGATCATCCATATGTAGTACTTGGCATCACTCTTGATCTTTGCTTTTTGGGCTTCTAGACATAACAACATGAAATTGATTAGTGGCCAAATAATTCACAATATCAGCGTACCATATGGTAACTTGCCATGTGTGGAGAAGTAGTGCCCGTCAGGAAATTCTTCTCGTAAGCATAGTTCATCGTCTATGTGTGGTAGACGACTCAGGTGGTCCACCACTGTCTTCTCAACCCTTTTCTTGTCTTGGATCTCCAAGTCAAACTCGCTCAATAATAAGATCCACCTTATCAGTCTTGCCTTTGCTTCTTTATTTTTCATCAAGTACCTAAGTGCTGCATACTCAGAAACACAACAACTTTATTACCAAGTAAAAATGATCAAAATTTTTCAATAGCAAAGACAACAGCTAAAAACTCCTTTTCAGTTGTGGTATAGTTGAGTTGGGCTTCGTTCAGGGTCTTGGATGCATAATAGATGACATGAGAAGTATTCCCAATTGTTTGACCCAAAATGGCGCCTACGGCATAGTCACTAGCATTGCACATGATCTCAAATGGCTTGCTCCAATCAGGTGGTTGAATTATGGGGGTGGAGATCAATGATTCTTTCAACTTGTCAAACGTCTTCTTGCACCCTTCATCAAAATCAAATGATGTATCCTTTTGTAGTAACTTACATAGTGGAGATGCAATCTTGGCGAAGTCTTTGATGTACCTCCTGTAGAAAACTGCATGGCCAAGAAAAGAATGCACATCCCGCACACAAGTAGGGTAAGCTAGAGATTGTATAATATCAGTTTTTGCTTTATCTACCTCCATACCTTTTGAAGAAATCACATGGCCCAAAACTATAACTTGTTATACCATGAAGTGACATTTCTCAGAATTCAAGACAAGGTTATTATCGATGCAGCTCTTAAGAACAAGTGTAAGGATAACTAAGCTTGCCTCAAATGAATCACCATAGATTGTGAAATCATCCATAAATATCTCTAGGATATGCTCAATGTACTCAGAGAATATACTAACCATACACCGCTGAAAAGTGGCCGGTGCATTGCATAGTCCAAAGGGCATGCGCCTATAAGCGAACGTTCCAAATGGGCATGTGAACGTCTTCTTTTCTTGGTCTTTCGGGGCAATAGCAATATGAAAATAACCGGAATATCCATCAAAAAAGTAGTAATAAGAATGATAGGCTAACCTTTCAAACATTTGATCGATGAAGGGTACAAGGAAGTGGTCCTTGCGAGTCACCGCATTTAGCTTTCGATAATCAATAGAAACTCTCCAACCATTTTGAGTGCGTGTGGGAAACAACTCATCATCCTTATTCTTGATCACCGTGACACCTGTCTTCTTGGGAACAACTTGGACTGGACTCACCTATTGACTATCAGAGATGGGGTAAATGACTCCTACAACAAGGAGCTTAAGTATCTCGTCTTTAACTACTTCCATCATGGGTGGGTTATGCTTCCTTTGTGGTTGGTGTGCAGCCTGTATGTGGAGGAGCTAATACCCTTGATATCAGCAATCGTCCATCCAATGGCGATCTTGTGTTCCTTGAGAACTTGCACTAAATCTTTTTCTTGGCATTCATCCAACTTACTTTATATGATCACTAGTAAGTGTCTCCTTCTCCTAGGAACACATATTTGAGGTGGGATGGCAGTGGCTTCAATTCGATAGAAGGTGCCTGCGAAATCGATGGGAGAGGTCGAGTGTCGGGAACAGTTAAAGAAACATAAAAAACCGTACCTGAAAGTAGCAAAGTAGGCGTGCAATTCAAGGCCTCTATTGTGTCTTCCATATCATCTCCAAGTGTCAACGCATGACCATAAGACTCGAGTGGGTGGTGTGGCTATCTCCAACTCGTCTTTACCTGTAAGATCAAAAACTTATTGGGATAAGTGATCATGAATATCAACAGAGTAAACAGTATCATCCTCATCATATGGATATTTCATGGCATCATGGATATTAAACTTGACTACCTCACCATCAAATTCCATAGAAAGAGTACCACTATGAACATCTATCTTTGTCATTGACGCTTTCAAAAAGGGTCTCCCTAACAGAATAGGGATGTTGTTATCTCCATTTTTCATATCAAGAACATAAAAAACAACAGGAAAGACCAAATGGTTGACTTGTACCATAACATCCTCGATAACACCCCTAAGATATGCATTAGACTTATCCGCAAATTGGACAATCACACCAGTTTTGCTCAAAGGTCCTAAATTTAATGAAGAATATATGGAATATGGCATGACATTATTGATATTCCTAAATCTAGCATGACTTTCTCAAGTCGTGTTGTGCCAATAGTGCAAGGGATAAAACATACGTGGGTCTTTACAATTAGTTGGTATCTTCCTTTGAATCACAGCGGAGATGTTCTCCTCCAACTCAACTTTCTCGCATCCCTTCAACTTTGCTTCCGCTTTGCAGTGCATAACTCCTTTAAGAACTGAGCATAGCGAGGGACTTGCTTGATAGCATCTAACAGTGGAATATTCACCTCGCATCTTCGAAAGGTGTCATAGAGTTCCTTGATGCTCTCATTCTTCCTTTTCTCCTTCAAATCAAGGGGGAAAAGGGGCTTCAATTTTACAATCAAAATATGAAGGAGACGTACCTTGTGGTTCCTCATCTTCATGGACTCTTTGCCTTTGACCTCGATCTCTTTCTCCTCTCCATGTAGAGTATCCATCGGCTTCTCCTCATCGTATGCCTCAAGTTCCTTCCCACTCCTTAGTTTAATCGCACTTGCAGTCCCTCGGATTCACCACTGGTTGTGATGGTAAGTTACTTGATGTTTGAGCTTCTATGCGATTTATTGCGGTGGCCACTTCATTATTCAAGTTTTGGATGCTTGCTCTTTTCTCTTGTTGAAATTTTAAATTGCCACTAGCAAGATCTTTAACAATATTTTCTAGATACTCACCAGAGATTGAGGTTGGAACGGTTTGATGTGGCCTTTGGAATGGTGGTCTATCGGGTGGTGGGTTGGACTGTATTTGTGGTTCAGCTTGATTCACATATCTCAAATTTGGATGATCTCGCCATCCTGAGTTGTATGTGCTAGAAAAGAGATCATATCTTCTCTGTGGCTGTACAGAAATTCGCCCGCTGCATTTGCTTGCTCACTATGTGGTCCTTGAAGTGTGGGACATGTATCAGTAGGATGACCCGGTAGTGCACAGATTCCACATACCTTAGCACTTTGTCCAAATCCATCTGCATGATGTCTCACAATACCGGTTAATGTCAATCAATTGTTGTTCGAGGCTAGAAACATTTACCTCGCTTTGCTTCTTAAGCTTGTGGTCAGGTCGAGCAGTCCCAAATTGTTGAGAGTTGGCGGCCATGTTCGCAATCAAGTTCTTTGCCTCCTCTGGCGCCTTATCCACAAACGCTCATCCACTTGCAGCGTCCACCAAGTTCCTGTCATTTGGCAAAAGACCCTCATAAAAATATTGAATAAGTAAATGCTCACTTATCACATGTTGAGGGCAGCTTGCACAATGCTTTTTGAAGCTCTCCCAATATGAAGTGATTTCTCATGGAGTTGTCTGATGCCATATATTTCTTTGCGAATGTTAGTTGCCCTTGATGCTGGAAAATACTTCTCCAAGAAAATCCTCTTCAGCTCGTTCCATGTAGTGATGGATCCAGATGGTAGGTAGAAGAGCCAATCCTTAGCAGCGTCCTTCAAGGAGAAGGGAAAAGGTCGTAATTTGATTTGCTCATCTGTTATGTCAGTCGGTTTCATAGTAGTGCAAACTACATGGAATTGCATCAAATGTTTATGCGGATCTTTACCTGCTAGACCATGAAAAGAGACCAGATTTCAATGCAAAATTAGTATTAGTAGCAAGAGTAGGGAAAGTGATGCAGAGGGACTGCTTATCCAAGGTAGGATTCGCTAGCTGTCTTAGACTCTGGTTCTCCGCCATGTTATTCTTCTTCTCGCCTCCTACTAATTTCTCCTACGTCGATGTAGGGTTCTTTCGATCTCTGAATCGTATTGATATTCGTCTCCCTCCGAATGATATCATGCGTGCATGAACAAACAAGGAGTAGTATAGGAAGACAAATAGCAATATCTAGTAAACAAAAATTAGCACAAAATAACGCATTCCCGAGAACGGCGTCAAAATTTGGTAGCGCTTATCGCGTACGCTCAAAATAACCCTTCTCACTTTATAGCAAAATAATGTAGTAGTGTAAGTAGAGATCGACCCCACAGGGAAGTGAATATTTTTATGCTAACAAGAATTGAAACAGGGGGGTTTGTAGATGTTACTTATGTAAATTATCTAGGATGTAAGATTTAAATAAGAGATGAATTGATCAATTAAAGAGAGATCTTGGTTTCGGTCTACTCTACCACTGGAATCACTCATTCATTCATCTATTTTCTTATAGATGTAATTTTTATATATCAATATTCACCATTGAAAATTTAACTCCTACCTCACTTTAAGCTTAGTTAAATCGAAAGCAGCATTCAAATTTAACTCTTATCGATTAGTCAATCTCAACAACAGTAGTTAAGATTTAAACTAATGATAGCATGCGAACAAATGTGATTGATGAAGCTAAATAACATACACAACATCAGTTTATATTTAATCTAGCCAAAAGTTTTCCCTAAGAATTTAATAACCTCAACAGCAGAGCATTATCAATCCTAGTTGCTTCGCAAATTCGATTAATCAAACAATTACGGATTTGATATCAACTTTAGCGTTAGATTGTATGAAAAATTATTAGTTAGCTATTCTAATAACCAAACAACACAATCATGCCAAGAATAATTGAAAAACTCATGATACTCAATAAAAATCACCAATTCAAAACAATAACCTCATAAATGAATAAAACTCCAAGGTTTTGTCACCCCTAACTAAAAATAAAAGTTTAGTTACTCATAACTAATAAAAAACAAACAAAATAATGTATAAAAAACATTAACAAAAGTAAGAAACAATGTGAATCGTCACACGTCGAGGTTGTCATTGCCGCCTTTGTGTTGAATCTTCAAGTCGCCTTCAAAACTTGAGAGAGAATTTTTGTTCTAGGTTGTGGTGTAAAAACCGAAGAATTATCAATAGTAGTCTGATTTAATTTCCTAATCTCGAGTAGGAGAATGATAGGATAGGTAAAAATCTATCCAAAGATGGAAGAAATCGAGTTTCCATATTTTTGAGGACTCTGTGGCGCGATCGATCGGTAGAACGGGCGATCGATCGCCCGTTATTTTTTTTTTTCAGATTTTCAGACCCGCCGATCAATCGATCGTTCAAGCGTTATTTTTGTTGCTTGAAAAGTTCTGCCTCGCACCATCGATCTTTGCATTCAGGGCGATTGATCGCGCGCTTTGGATGAATTATATGCATTTTTCTTTGTCTTCTTTGATCCCTTTTCATCTCCAATGCATTTCTTTGTCCTTATTCGCCATTAATAGCCCGATTTCTTCGATTTCACCTATGTTCAACAAGCAATCAATCGCCTGTTATTTTTTTTTTCCAGATTTTCTGACCCGCCGATCGATCGTCCCATCTCGCCGATCGATCGCTCAAACGTTATTTTTGTTGCTTGAAAAGTTCTGCCTCGCGCGATCGATCTTTGCATTCAGGGCGATTGATCGCGCGCTTTGGATGAATTATGTGCATTTTTCTTGGTCTTCTTTGATCCCTATCCCTTTTCATCTCCAATGCATTTCTTTGCCTTTATTCGTCATCGATTTCTTCGATTTCACCTACATTCATACAAATATATGATTACGTAGCATATTCATCAAATTAACCATTAAAATATACCAAATCGTAGACAATTAAACGCACTAGATATCTCTATTTATGGTCAAATCAACTATCGATGCATGTATTTTGGTTTAATTGAATGCGCACTGGTAGAAGATATAGTGAAAAGTGTAGCTCCGAAAAATCGTCTCTCAATAGTAAATATAGTCAATTATACCTTAGCAATGTAAATGAAAAGTCACCCTGTTGTACAAAAGCCGCTTGTCTGCCACAATTATGAATCAGTATGGTGTCCTAAATAATAATGTTTATCACTTGTTAACACTAAAAAATTCAAAATTTGTTAAAATTAAGTTTATCACTTGGTAAAACTAAAAATTCAAAATTTTCATTCAAATAATTCATGAAACATCTCAAATACACAGTAATTAAAGCACAAAACAGTATTCATCATTGTAATATGTGTTGACAAAAAAATATTTTAATACCCAAATTAATGAATTAATGCATTCAGACACATCATCAGTAACACCACAATTTCAAGAAGCTTTGGTCAATCATCACGGTACTTGAACGACATGGGATTCAAAATTTCGTGAAAACTTGATATCACAACTTGGAAATAATAGGAGGAGAGGTGGATCTTGAGTGTTTTGTGTGATGAGTTGGTGGATCTGAAACATGGCAGAAAGTGAAGAACGCGACCAGTCACCATCTTAGTATGTTGTTCGGTGAAATAATGGAGAAATTAGAGGGATTTTTGAGCGTTTGAACTGGGAGGAATGCAGAGATGTACAGACGAATGTGTTGGAGAAGAATTGAAGATGGTAGTTTAGGGTTAGTTTGGTCATTGCATCTAAAACTGGACCTAGTTGAAAGAACTTTTTTTTGGTGGATCTGGTACCGGCCCGAAGTTTACCTTATTAAAAACCCTCATGCATGCGCCGGTCTTTTGTTTCTCGCAGATTTTTTATTTGTTTTGATAAGTCTTACTCTCATATTTTGATCGCAGCACTCTCTGCTTCCTAATCTCAGCGCAGCCCTACTTGTTCATCTTTTTTTGCAATTTCAATTACAGCGCCTCTGCCTTTATCAATTCCAGCAATATATTCTTTCTTATCATAATTTAAAAATCAATCTATCATCCTCTAACGCCTGCTCTTTGCCCTTACCGATATAATTATTGAATTCTGAATTTTTTATTTACATTATTGATTATTATTTAATAGTTTGTGAAATATGTTGTTTATATAATATTTAGCAAAAATTTGCTTTATATATGTAAATTCTAAAATTTATGAAAAGTGTGTTTCACTTCGATAGAGCGCGCCTTAGGCTCGAGGGAACACTTGCGATTTAGTGTGCCTTGCGCCTTAGATAACTATGGTACTCTCGAATGCAATATAAACTTGTTGCAACTGTCCTTTTTCTTTCCTAACTTGGCTATTCTTTACTTTGTAGATTTTGATGCATCTCAAAACCAACCATCCTATAGTAAAGGACTTAAAACAGATGGCGATATTATAAATGTGTTGCCCACGTTGTCAATTAGCGTGCTTCAAGAGATTGGAAAGAGATGCAGGTCAAAGGTACATCATTTTCTTAACAAAGTAATGATTTCAATTTTCCTCTTAGCTCATTGAGCCTCATTCTGTATAACTGCTTAGGTTGAATTCCGGCCTGTTGTCAGTACCAGTGACGATTTGCAGTTCTCAGTTGAGGTTAGTGCTGTCGTTTTCATTATCATGTAGTGGTTTCTTTATATTAGGTATTTTGGGTTTCTCTGTTTAAAATGCTTAAGCCTGTAATTTATAACATGACCAATGGAACTCTTTTATAGTCTTCTTTTTCTAGGCGTACGTGCTTTCTCATGTAGGATGTCCATGTGCGTGTCTTACATAAGTTATGTTATGTGAGTTAATTTGCATATCTCTGCAGTTTTGGGGGGTTGTGAAAAGGGACAAAGTAAATTAGTTCTTCTTGTTGCATATAGTCTCAGGACCGCTTTATGACCAAGTCTCCACATTGCCCTGTTTGAAGCCTTTCCAAACTACTTTCAGTGTTTGTGGAATTTAGCAATCAATGCATAATCAAGTGGACATAGCTATGTTATATCTTCATATATTTTACATTTGTCAGTTAATTAGCTTATTGAACCTAGTCTTTGTCAAATTTGAAAATGGTTAATTATCTTAGTAGTGGCATACTACCTCTGAAAGTGACAGATCCAGGATTACACTTGTATAAGATATGTAGGAGATATAAAAACTTTAACAATTCGGACGAGTTCTATATGGAGAATCAATGTGAATGACAACTGGAAGTGATTAGATTCTTTTGTTGGTTCTAATCAAGCCATCTTGTGCTGAAGCTGTTAATTTTAATTACTTACCCCCCACCCCACAGAATCACCTTATTTGATAGTGGATACTAAAACCAGCCAGCTACCTTTGGGATATATCCGGAACTAACACCATTTGATTCTTTGATGAATCACTGCAGTGCTTCTTTAAGATTTGGAGGCTCAGTTGTTTAAATGTGTAGGTTTTCTTTACTGGTGAGAAAATTGGCACTGGGATGGGCAAAACGAGGAAAGATGCTCAGCAACAGGCTGCAGAGAATGCCCTTCGTAGCTTGGCTGGTAAACCTTTTTTAAGTGATTTTCTTCATATCATAATTTAAAAATGGCACAATTGCCAATCCCATCCTCACAATATAGCCTATATAATTTTCATTTTTATCTTTTCCGTTAACCAGTTCTTGCTTTAAATTATATATCTCTGCATTATCTTCCAATAGAGAACACATCAAATTTCTGATGGAGTTTTTAAGAAAATGCTCAAAAAGGTGTTAGGATTATTCTGTTCTTGATTTCCTTCTAAATCCAGGTTTATCTAGTGAAACCAGATCTACATGATTAAATTATGAGTTTAGAGCAATCTAGGATGAAATATTATATCTAATTAAGCTCATAATGATTTGTTATTGCTTTATGGCTATGATTCTTGTAAACTCATTATGCTATAATCAGCGTAACTAGTACATAATAACAGATTACCTAACCTGTTTGGGAGTGTGGTATTTTTTGGCCTTGTTTGTTTTCATCTCCGGAAACAATTTTAATCACCCCAAGTAAAAACAAACAAAACAATATCGTTACTTTTTACCTAAATTTTTTATCATTTCCGCGACGACTGTATTATTATTATTATTTAAATTTTGTATTTTAAACAAAAATATGCTTTTTTAAGTTTAAAAATAATTTTATTAAACAATTTTTGACATCAGTCGACAGTATTATTTCTGCAATGATAGACATACATTTTATTTTCCGCATTTCTCCTCCCCAAAATATTTCCCCAATACTCCAAAAATCCCAAAACCAAACCAGACAAGACCTTTGTCTTTGGTTTTCTGTTGTATGGAAAGTGACTTCCTAAATTTCCGATATTCATAAATTGACTTTCAGTGTGTTCGAATGTACTGATATTCATCACTGGGTTTAATTCCACTGTTTTATTGAGCAGGCTGCCAATAAGTATGAAAGCTTTCATAAAAACTATCTTTATGAGGAGGGAATAATGGACGTGAGATAGTCTTTTGTAGAGTAGACTACATGACAATGAGATTTCTTGTCATGTCCAGTCTGGATTGTATTTTGAATTTATGGCTTAAAGCTGTTGATTTAACAAATGCCTTGCAGTCATCTGTTGATCGCACGAGTAAAAATGAGTTATAAAGAAGTATCCGACACTTTTCTGTTTTTCTATTTACCTTTTTGTTTTCCTGAAGAGGTCTAACTAGCGTATGAACAGTAATTATACATGGTCTACTATATTCAGTTGCTTATGATGTTTTGCGTAAAATTTACTCTCATTAAAATAACAAAAATTCAGGGACTTGATTAGACATTCCAATGAATAACTTTCAAACTGCCTAGTGCGAGGAAGATTTGTTACCTTGAGATGGATCTGTTAATATTTGTTTCTTTTTTTAGCCGGATCTGTTAAATTTTTTTTTTTTAGCAGTCTGTTAATTTGTTGTATTTATATATGCCAGTCCTTTTCTCTTAATTATCATGCCACATTATTGTTGTTTTTTGTCTCTCGTGCTCTGGACTGTTGTTAATGGTTTTCTTCACTAGTTGCTTTTTCCCATCATGCTCTTCCATTTGTTGCGGGGGTAACACTGATTTTATACACATTTGTATCGCAGATCATTATGTAGCATATGTTGCACCTCATTCCAGATCTCTGGATAACGATTGCGATAGAAATTTTCTTGAGAGTGAAAACGGGTTTCTCTGGGACACTGTGAACGAAGAACAACCCATGAAAAATGGGTTTCCCAAATAAAGTATTTCAGAGGTGGAAAATTTTGACCATGCTTCCCACCATTGATCGAGTGATTTACTCGAGTACATTTGGGATTCTTTGATAAGGATGTGTGGGAATCAAGATGGGGGTCAATGCGTATCTCGATGTGACTTATTCTTTTCTTGCAATCGACTTTCACCAGATTAGGGAGCTGAAACAAAACAAGGTGTAATCTGCTTGATTTTGGAGGTGAGAAATTTGATGGATCCCTACCTAGTTTCAAACCACAATTCCAGACTGCCCGGGAGTTTTAACTCCCATGAAGTATAAAACTGTCATATATTGTTGTCTGAGCGACAAGTTTCTCCTGCTTGTGTTCTTTTAATATATCAAATTTAATCAATTATATGCAATCAATGCATTTTATTTACAGTCAAGGAATACAAATTTCTATTTTATTTCCCTTTATGTGACTTTTCTTCCTGGAAGGCAGCAATGTCTATTCATCTGTAGTCCGCAAATGTTTGCAAAATGGCCTTTGGCAGTTTTGACTGTGTTGATGGCTCTATTTATTTTTCAAAAACTATTTATGTCAAATAATCTATTTTCATTTGATCCCTTTCAATATGGATTTTCCATCAACCTTGTTATTCACCACAACCAGTAATGGGATATTATCCCTTTTGATGCGAATGATTTATCCGTATGTGCACGGATGCTCTTATTTGGACATAGTTTTTGTTGATTTTTTTAGAAATACCAACCTAATTGTTATCCAACAAGTGCTTTCACTAATGTTGTCTTCTCAGATGTGTTGAATAGTCATTACTTTTATTAAGAATATGACAGGTTGCTGATCTGTTAAATCATCAAAGCACAAAAGCATGCCCACTCTGCCAGGTAAAATATTGTTCGTGCTCTTCGCTTGTTTGCCTTTTGGTTCGTGATTGGGGAGAAATATCAAGGGCAGGTCATTTTATATTTAAATTTCGCAAGTTGCATTTTGTAAGAAAGTTTGTCTCTGCTTCTGTTTATTTGTGGGACACGGACAGATCACCAGTTTTGATGCAGAAAAGTTATTTAATATGTTGTACATTGGTGACTGGTCACTAGACAGAGGCATATTCATTATAAGAGACTTTTTTCGTCTTTATAAGAGACTTTATGTGGGCAATGATTCACATCATGAACAAGTTGAGCCTTTCTGTAGCCAAAACAGCCCTAGTCCTTAACAAGACCGAAAGTTTTCTACTTGCTAACGGGCATGGATTCCTTGGATTTTCCTTGTGTTTACAACCTAAGCTTTTTCCTTTAACCGGAAATTCTGTATAATTTCTCGTGTAATATTTTAGGCTCTCACATACCGTTTGAGACGAGCATTCAAAGGAAGAATTTCTCGAGTGTCAACTCCAACATGCCTAGCAAGAATTTCGTGCAAATACACATCGGTAGCTTGTTCTCTCGAGTCTTGACAAGATTGTTCTAATTTCTGTATATACTTTTGGCATCATTTTACCCAGATGCCTCATTTATTTCTTGGTATTATAAAAAAATTTGATTGACGATAATGATTTTATGACTTTTAAAAAGCAAAATGTACATTTTAAAACGAACTGTTCTTGTTCACCTATTACTGGTCCCTGCCTTTGTGGTTATTTATTCCGAAGGGACTTAATGAAGCGTGAAGCGTGAAGCAAATTAGAAAAAATACGAATATTTAGATCCCATACCAATTGCAATTTACCTTCACGGTATTGTCAGCAAAGGTCCCCCAAACTATTGCATAGACCTAAATGTGACGTGTGTTTTGTCGAATTTTAAAATGGCCTGTTATCGTCCAGGTTCATTGTCTGTATCTTTTAAATTGACCGATTGGTATGGATCAATTTATTACTTCAAAATACTAGCCTTATTGACGTTTATTCGTGAGCTTCTGCTACTGATTCTCAATTCACACAATCACCTTACTAGCATTTGGTTCGACCATGACCCAATTTTCAAGGATCAAAACCATTGAACCTCTTTCCGAAATAATCGGAGCGATTGAAATTGTTATCACTAATCTTTACTGAAATAATCAAAATAGCAAAATTATGTGATTTATTGAAGCAAAAATATTATAGGAGTTTAAATAAAATCTTATTTAAAATTTGTAGAATTAATCAAAAGACTATAGAGTTCGTGGTTTAAACACCATACAAATCTTCATATTCTGAAAAGTGTTCTAAGAAAATTGTGTCGAGGAAATTAACGAGAAATTTTCCAACAGAAGTCTCGAAAATTTCTCCAAATCACAGATTCTGTTATGTACGCATGTGAATCTGGTAACCATTGGCATTGATAACGATATCAACAAATTGTTGGGATATGCCCTAAGACAATTTATTAGATGATTGATTTTGACATACAATGTAATAAATTTTATTAATGGCAATTCATTGTTATATATTATTCCAGTATCTGTGTAATATAAATAAATATATACTAATGTCCTTAGAATAAAATTGTATTATTCTTAAAGATAGTCTCTGGTCAAGTATTATCATGTATTAGGATAATGATAATGCATTGGGACTAGTATGTATTGATTGGTGAATTTGTTCATGGATATGAGATATCGAATCAACACATAGGTACATGTTAGAGAACTATGTATTAGACAGACCCACCACGAGAATGCTACATGGATAGTTATATGAATGTCATAAGCAATTCTCTTAGTGATAATAATGTATGTAATCCTTACGACTTGAGATCACCAGAGATCCCAACACAAGAAGTGTATCTTGGTATTGGCAAACGATACTTGTCACATGGTAAACTATAAAGACAATCATTGGATACACTACGAATTATATAGAGGGATGTTGAGTGATCAAGATAGGATTTGTCCCTCCTATATAACAGGAGAAGTGTTTGGGCCCTTGATCAAGTGAGGACTCAAGAGCAACTGGAGTTGTTTGATAATTGGGTGAAGACTCGCATGAAGATACGACTGAATGATTTCAACAGGATCCTGAAGCAAGCCCAAAAAGATGAGAATCAGATCCTTGAATTCCTACGGACCCATGATGTTGAAGAGGGTCTGCGACAACGAGAGGTCTACCGCCTAATGCATTACATCAGCGGTCTAGACACTCTAGTGAAATCAAGGCAGAAGGAATTTGATCTGGTCTCCGGCACCGCTACTCATGAAATCGCGGCCCTCCATTCGTTGCAGGCTCGCCTTACTCTGGCTGAGAAGACTCTACATGATCTCAAGGTTACATTGGATTGCACTCTTGCTCTCGTCAGTTGGGTGTAGCTCCAGTGGAGGTTACTGAACAAAGGATGGTTACTGTAGCTTCGACAGAGGTCTCCATGCCCACTGCAGTGTCAGTTGATGAATCATCCTCTGCTGCAGAACCTCTACTGAACCCCTCTCTATATCCAGTCAACATCCAACCCTATAGGATGTTGATAATTTAAACGTAGACACCGTCATTGAGCCAGTCGTTCATCAAGTCAACCTCACATCAGAGGATGATGAATCTATTGACTACATGACTTCCTCAACCAATGTCTTAGCCCTCATTCAATCTCCTCCTTCTCAACCCGTACAACCTCAATATATTGTTGTAATGCCTCGATATGAATCATACATGTTTGCTATGAGTATTGCGTAATTATGTGATAATTACGGTATGACGTGGACTCGAGTTTGAGTTGAACTGAGTATGAACATATAATGAAAACAATGGTTAGTACATGATTAAGGTATTGTAATGAGGAACAATTAGTGATACATGTGCATTTGAGTTTGGCATGTACATGTGCATGGAATTTCATGTGAATAAGAGAGTCATTTTGCTTAGCTTTTAATGTGAATTTGAGTTGAATTTTACATGTTTAATAGAGGTATATATGAGGTCATTTCAGATTTGCACACTCGTAGTAACACCTTTTCTCACTCACAAATCTCTACATCTCTTGAAACACCTTGGAGCTTTGTCTTGGAAGTGAGCTTGCAAGGAACTTTGTAGACAAAGAGGAAATGAATTAATTGGTAAGGATAGTAAGAATTCAATGGTTTATCATGCTAGATAGTGTATTTCTTTGGTTTTGTTGAGTTATGAAGAATTAAAGCATGTTATGTTGATATGTTGAAACAAGTGAGGTTTAATCAACAAAACAAGTTGTAATGTGATGCAAACATGTTCATCTGTGGTCATAGTATGAATTTATCACATTTTGATACTAGGAGAAGCACCAAGAAGAGAGACATGAAATCGCCATATTATAAATTTTTCAGAGTCGGGAGATCGATCGCGATCTATGTGGCGATTGATCTCCGCGACAGGGAAAATCATAAGGTGATTTAACACATGGGCGATCGATCTCGTGATCACGACCGATCGATCGCTAGGAGGCGATCGATCGCATAAAACATAGAGATCGATCGCTGATGGCCAGAATGTTTTGGCGATTGATCGCGTAAAAGTGGAGTTTGATCGCTAGGGTTGAACTTTTGAAAAATGTTATATTTTTTTGGAATTTGATATTGAAGCTTATTTTGACATGATACATTGTTGGTATTCATGTGGCATCGTCACAGGGGACATGATAAAGAGACAGTTAACTATTGACACCTGAACTTATATATTTTGTATCGCACGATAGGTACCTGTTGACGTACGAGTATTGAGTTTGATTATGTGATGTTGCTTATCTATATTGAGATTGAGCTATATGATTGTTGGAATCATATTGGTATACATCCATGTTGGTATACATTCATGTTGTTGAAGTTGATGCCATTATAGGTATGCTACTGTTGAGCATATGTTTTGACATGAGAAGTATGCCATGAGAGGTATGCTACCGTTGAGCATATGCTTTGGCATGAGAGGTATGCTCTTGTTGAACATATGTTTTGGCTGTTATAATGTATGAGGACGGAAATATGACATGTGCTGCTAATATGGGACGTGAAGGCTGAGCCACTGACATATTGAGCTGATAGGCATATCATATATGTCCCGTTATAACAGGATGATGGATGAGACATGTCATGACATATTTGCATTTTATGATGCATGATACAGAACAATCATAGTTGGGATTTTACGATGGTGATTTATCGTACTATGTTTTCTTATTGATATAAAACTGAGATGGTTGTCTATCAATACTCATGTTGTGTGATTGTTTCTATAGGAACTCATAGACGGGGGAGGACGAGATTGTGAGTCGACTTCTGCTGTGAGCTGAACCACTGATTAGGAGTTGAACTTATTTAGGTTGTTCATATGTACATGTGATGTATATTATGTCTGGTTTTTGTAATGTTTTACTAAATGACATAGTAAAAATCTTAATCAGTGTGTGTTATTACTTAATTATTACTCAAATGTATAATGATTAGATACATAACGGATTAAGTAGCAAGGACCCCACATTAGTGGTATCAGAGCAGTGGTTTGAGAACTGGGTGAACAAGGGTAGCGGAAGTGACTTAGGGAGATGCCTAGACACTTGAAAGCATGTTATATCCTTAATGTCATATAGGATGTTATGTTAACATGCTTTATCTGTTTCTATCTATATTGTTGTTAACCCTGAGTGTAACTGTGGTTGTAAATCCCGTTTGAGTGCTACCATTCTTAGTGGGCCAAGGGCCAGGGGGAAAATATATGCTTAGCTGGGGACTTGCCAGTAATTCAGTTCTTGAACTATATGTGTGTTGATATGAAGGAACTGAATCTGGGGAGCAAGTTGAGGAGCGGTTGGAGCGTGGTGACCAAATCTTGGTGTCAGCTCCATTTCCAAAGTCAGTGTGATTGAGACTGTGAATGGTGATGGATGGGGGACTAGGATATCTTCAGATTGTGATTCTGAGTTACTAATTGTTCTGTTGTTATCAAATAGCTATACGAAGATGAGTTTCTGATTATGAAACAGGATATGAAAATGGTATGTGAGGTTATTTTTCAGTTTTCGTTCTTGATGAACTGTATGTGTGAAGGGCTTGCGTCTTCGGTGGTATGTTAGGGTTATTGTGAGTAACCCTATGCCAGTTTATGGATGTGGTGATGACAGCCAAGCTGGTACATGTTGGAGATGATGCACACCATATGAGACTTCTGGTGACGACCGACAATGGGCACTTTGTGCTGCCAGTTTCGTATGTACTGCCTATTGTATGATAGGCGATGGGTATTGATACCATCGGTATGATGTGTGATGAGAAAGACATATATGGATGTCTCTATGGTATTCTGTGAAAGGAATGTCATGGGTTGACATATGATTGTGTCCTAGATTGACGCTAGAGTATGAAGTCGAAGTCTGTTTGTAAGGACCCCAAGCCCTTAACCCTTAATTAGTGTATTAACCACTATGTAAGGCACATGCTTTCAATAAAAAGTCAATCGGGAAGCTCAGATGATACTTTACCATTGAATGACAATTACAAAATTTCTTTAATATTCAACATTAAGATCATCTCTACCCACAATTAGACTCACATGTTCGCCCTTTACCATCCCCTTGGTGCCACTTTTCACATGGTAAACTTTTATAAAAATTTGGGCAGAGTCTCCCCATAAATAGAGCCATCCCGAAATAAAAGCGCATCACAATATATAGTTCCCGGCCAGGGAAAACACATTACTCAACAGAATACAGAACACAAAGTAAATTCCCAGCCAGGGAAGACACCACACATAAGACGACATAAATGGGTTTCAACACCCACATAATACACCCATGACTCTCATATCATTAGCAATTCTACTCTTAATTGCATGCAACATAGAATGAAAGAGAGAAAGGCTCATGCCTTTATATACAACCCATATACAAGCATAACCGTGCTCACATGCGAGCATCATAAATATGTATATACCTTCGGGTATATATTAGTACTCTATACGATACCGTGCTCCATCAAGCCCTGGTACCACGATCCTGGGAGTACATCCAATCAACAGCTCGAGCTCAGCTCCACAGCCATCGATGTACCTGTTCACCTGCCCCAACAGAGACATCCCCCAACGGGGTGAGCATACCAATACACAAAATCCCATAATCACAATAATGAAATTCATGATTTACAACACAAGTAAATACTAATGAATTTTAAATGATACTCCCTGGATGGCAACGTCCTCATCCGGGATTCCGTGTACTGTCCCTGTTCTCACAATCATCAAACTCATCAAATCTCATAAATCAGTAAATCAACACATTGATTTAACTCATAGCATGCCTGATTCTCAAGTATCAATAATTAATGATTCCAAATTCATTATACACACAAATATAGATATCTCGATATCTAATATTGATTTTCAACTTTGCTACCAATCACAGATAGCTCAAATGCCTAGCATTTATTTTACAAATTCTCGTTTATACTTAGACATCTCACATGTCTTATAATGAATACATGATTCCACGATCATTCTCAGGCATCTCAAATGCCTAGCATTTATTTTACGAATTCTCATTTATACTTAGACATCTCACATGTCTTATATGTCTTATAATGAATACACGATTCCACGATCATTCTCAGGCACCTCAAATGCCCTACAATAGTCATATAGACCCAGTACCTCATATCTATTATAAGGTCATACTACTCTAGTATTACGCACACTTGTGGCAGCGATATCAAGACTAGGTCGTTCCATAGTCATATCGACACATATATATATAACCATACCCACAACCATCTGATGCACTTAAAACACATTATGCATTTCACAAATGCTTTCATATAAAGTAATGCTCGTACGTCACACGTACCTTAATCTCCGAAGTCCGAGCCAAACCTTGCTCGAGTTCCATGCTCCGAGGAACGATGTGCTAACACGATAAATAATTCATAATTATTTACGAACATGCAACCCATGCTCAAGCACACCCATAACCCTCAAAAATATTGTCAACACACGACAATTAACCATTATCGAAAATTGCTCAAGAACACCCCACAAATTTTCGAACCTTCACAACACAAATCGAACCCAAACTAAACACCACAAATCATCTAAAACATGAATTAATCGATTACTAACAAGAATCATCACCCTTGCCAAAAATCCCCAAAATTCGAACATAAACCCCTAAAATCGAGCCCTAACCTCACGCAAGCAACACTGAAATTCGAACCATTAAGCAACAAAAATTTTGAACTTTAAAGTCTGAAATTATCGACTCAATATCAGCTCAAAAACGCCCCAAAAACACCAGAATAATCGTACCAAAATCGTACCAAAATCGAGCCCCAAAATCGGACAGAAATCCAGTTCGAGCCCTAGCGCTTTCTGCAGAAATCCGAGCTCAATTCGCGACCAAACTTTGAATTGATGGTATGGATAGGAGCGCCTGGAAGAGACGAAGCTGGCGGCGGGTCGGACGCGCCGAACGGCGGCCGGACGGCGGCGGGCGAAGCACTTTTGTGCGCGGGGGTCAAAGGGGATCGGGAATGGGGCGCGCGCGAGGAGAGAGAAACGAGGTGCTGAAATGGTTCCGATAATTAAAATCTCGGGTTCAACTGGTATTATAGCAAAAATACCCCGAAATACTAATTGCCCCACAAATACATCATGATTCATTAAAAATCATCTGTTTTCAAAAATTCTCTCTCTAACTCAAAACCCCCTACCGGTGCCCACACAAGCACCCGAGATTCCGAGACACTTCAACAACCCAACTCTTAGGTTTTTCACCGTAATGAGAATACAATCTCAACCTCGGAATCCAACGATCCCAACTACTCAAATAAACGAGCCCAGAAGGCCCAACACCGCGATTAAACTCCAAGTCGCCACGTAAAACAACTTTAGGGGTTATTAACACTCCGGGATTAACATCCCTAATCTCAGGTCATCACAATATCCCCCACTAAAAGAATTTCGTCCTCGAAATTAGCACCGGTGTATCACGTAACACCCAGGCTACCCAACAACATGAAGCTATAACCTCGATCCTTGACCATATTAGGATCGTCTTAATAAACGCGAGGATACTTACCTCACATCAAACTCTGAAACAGAGCGACATACCAAACCAACATATCGCCCAAGAGGCAAAACGTACCTCGATGCGGTTCATCCCAAAAGTCAGTCCCTCATGACTGCAAAACAACCAATACTTACGACCGTAGATCGGACAGTCATCCTTAGTTCTAATACAACTAGTAAGAACGCATCCTGAATGACACCTCAACCGTGAGAACGTTGACCTCGTGTCAATCTCTAGAGTGGAATAGACTTCCAAATCCATCATAACGTCAAAGAGCGTCAGCACGACTCAACGCTAACAACCCAAAAGCAGTTAGTCAACTGAAACTGCAATGATTCGAATCGCTTCCGATTCTATCGTAGATATCATCCAATGACATCTCTATTATAACTCACGATGTCTAATACACATCATTACGAGGAAAACACTAGTATACCACGATGTACACATACCAAACCTGGTCTCCACTTCCAAACCTCCTCCATCGAATGAGCAGTCGCATCATTGCAACTCAATTTGGGCAACTCACGGCCACAGATTCACACAAAAGACATCTCACAAGATGTCCACCTCCGGATATTCCAAGGATCACATCCTGATCATAAATAAACCATCGAGACTCCACAGAGTTCAAATTCTGAAAGGACATGCAATAAACCCATTGCATCCTCAACGCTTGTGTCGACAACGACACCCAATAAATCTGAATTCCTGCCATCCCTTGATAATCCTAGGATTTAACAATCCAAACTTGGGAAGGCTATCGCATAACTCGAAGGAAAACACCAACAAGGAAACACCTCAACCCACACAAGATAATCCCTCCTCAAAGGGAGTCAACTAACTCCACGATTGTTTCTCATAATTATAGTGCCATGGAGATTCCCAATCTCAAGGTGTTCCATATCTCTCATCAGAGATTTAGCCATCCAAAATAGCATAACTCTATGCTTGTCAAAAGGAAATCAATAACTGGCATCCGTACACTCACCGATATACCTGCCTAAGCACTGACATCACATGCATACTCAATGTACTTGGCTCGGGTATCTACAACATGCCCCTAAGCCCCAAACACAACTGTCAATTCTGAGTCACTCCCTACTCAGTGGAGGATGATAATCGACGATCAACAACACGACGTGATTCCCAAAATCAACACCATACGTACCAACTTACCGAATCTTTCAAAGATTCCCAAATAGGTATAATACAACCTCCTTCCCCACAAGGGAAGTGCTATCGAACTCGAGATCCACTAGTCTCGAACCACCGTTCAAAAAAACTGGATACAATAACACCCATTGCATCCCAAATACACGGATTCCCCAGATCGAGTCAACAACGACTTGATGACTCTCTTGTTGGTACTTCAACATTATGAGCTGTCCCAGACAAGTCTCACCAAGATTTAACATCAACGTATACACGTTTCAGTGAGGCATGCACAACCTCAACCTCAAATGACGTGGTGACTACTAGAGTCCACCACAATCCACATCGTATCACTTTACGATTTGCCAAACTTGATTCCAACGAGCAGTATCATGGCCCCAACAAGCATACTATATCATCACTACGATATCTGGCTAGCAAAGCGCTGTCTCCATAGGCTCATATCAAGCCCACCAACAAGCCATATGTTCCATCTCGGTATGCCATACCGTACAAACCGTTAGAGTAATGGGTCATCGCCCAACATATCTCTAAAATACCAAGCACAATGGACAACCCGGTGTCCTTACTCACTTATGATGCAATCATAATCCGTTAAGACTTATCCCACACCCTCAGGGTGGGTGTAACCATGTCTACCCTATATCACAACACAAGCGAGTAGTTTCCTCAATGACTACTCTTACCACCAATCACTTGGCCCTAGCCAAACCAACGAGCATACCCAATGGTATCATTGCTCGACAAATATTTACCTCTATAACATGATGTGGTATATTTACCGGTACAATACATCCAATACTCCACCGAGCAAACCTGCTTGGCAAAAGGTCTCGTCATCTAGTGACCCAGACTCTATCATGTGCTCACCATTGGCACTCAAACCATACAACTAAATACACAATATAAATGTATTAATCATCAAAACGACGCTACACGTCTACATAGAACATCAACTATGTCATCGTCATCCCGTGACGGCATATGTCAACACATGACATTCAATTAACATTGACAAACATACGACGGTACATGTCAATACACGACACCCATAATCTCATCGTCAAATACATGACATATATAACAACATATAGTATCCACAATAATGCTAACACAAGTAATATGCCATACCTCGCCGCTATCAAGATAGCGGAATACCTGTATCCATCGTCCACCAGCGGTATACAAGTAGCATCCATCGCTCGTAGGCGACATAATCCAGCGCTACGCACATAGCGGTATAACCCATCGCTATAGAATCAGTGGCATGATCTCTCGTCATAGAGTCAACGGCATAAGACATCGCTATAGATATCCGGCGGTATGAACCATCGCCATAGGTGTAGCGGAATGACCCGTCGCTATGTAATATCCGGTGGCACGAATCATCGTCAATAGAATACCCGGCGGCATGAACCATCGCCAATAGAATAGCGGAATGAGACATCGCTATCAATATATCCGGCGGCAAGAACCATCGCCAATCAATATAGCGGAATGGACCATCGCTATCAATATATCTGGCGGCATGAACCATCGCCAATCAATATAGCGGAATGAACCGTCGCTATCAATATATCTGGCGGCATGAACCATCGCCAATCAATATAGCGGAATGAACCGTCGCTATCAATATATCTGGCGGCATGAACCATCGCCAATCAATATAGCGGAATGAGACATCGCTATCAATATCGATAATGTGGTTGTTCCGGTCTTGTTATAGCAGCGGAATTTTAGGACCCCTCGCTTCGACATATAGCGGCATCATATGATATCCCTCGCTTCGACAATGACAGCGGCATGTTACTTCGCTTAGACATGACAGCGGCAAATATCATACTACCATCGCTTCATATGACAGCGGCAAGTACCTCCCTCGCTCGAATATAACAACTACCGGAACTTCCACTAGCTCCATGTACCTGCATCCAGGTTAATACCACAGTTCACAATATAATGATCGATATCACTTTTCAGTTATAACTACAATATTCCACAATAATCACAATATTCCACTTTAATCACAATATTCCACATTAATCACTAGAATTGTGACTGTTCCGGTCCCAATACAACAGCGGAATTTTTAGGACCCTCGCTTCGACAATGACAGCGGCATGTTACCTCGCTCAGTCATGACAGCGGCAAGTACCTCCCTCGCTCGGAGATAAAGGCTACCGGAACATTCATCAATTCTACCACAATAATCAAGCACAACAGTTGATTCCATTATCACAATATATATCACTATCATTTCACATATACCATCACATGTAAGGGTTCACTACCCACGATATACATAATCAAAGGTGTAACACGTTTTACCGTCCGAAGCCCGTACGTCTCACCTTTCCTGATTTTCCCACAAAATCAGATCCCTTAACACATAATACATGAAGGGCCAGACATCATCATTAATGCCATCCCATCTCATGCTACACGATTCCTGCAATCACATGATTAGCAACACCACTTTTCATATCATAAAAAGCACATAAACAACTAGTTGTGTCATACAACATTAATGCCATCATGCATAAGTATGTGCTATCAATAAGTTCCTAGGCCCTTAACAGCCCCAAAGAGCTAACAACTGCTCTGATACCACTAATGTAAGGACCCCAAGCCCTTAACCCTTAATTAGTGTATTAACCACTATGTGTGGCACATGCTTTCAATAAAAAGTCAATCGGGAAGCTCAGATGATACATTACCATTGAATGACAATTACAAAATTTCTTTAATATTCAACATTAAGATCATCTCTACCCACAATTAGACTCACATGTTCGCCCTTTACCATCCCCTTGGTGCCACTTTTCACATGGTAAACTTTTATAAAAATTTGGGCAGAGTCTCCCCATAAATAGAGCCATCCCGAAATAAAAGCGCACCACAATATATAGTTCCCGGCCAGGGAAAACACATTACTCAACAGAATACAGAACACAAAGTAAATTCCCAGCCAGGGAAGACACCACACATAAGACGACATAAATGGGTTTCAACACCCACATAATACACCCATGACTCTCATATCATTAGCAATTCTACTCTTAATTGCATGCAACATAGAATGAAAGAGAGAAAGGCTCATGCCTTTATATACAACCCATATACAAGCATAACCGTGCTCACATGCGAGCATCATAAATATGTATATAACCTTCGGGTGTATACCGTACAAACCGTTAGAGTAATGGGTCATCGCCCGACATATCTCTAAAATACCAAGCACAATGGACAACCCGGTGTCCTTGCTCACTTATGATGCAGTTCCGTTAAGACTTATCCCACACCCTCAGGGTGGGTGCAACCATGTCTACCCTACATCACAACACAAGCGAGTAGTTTCCTCAATGACTACTCTTACCACCAATCACTTGGCCCTAGCCAAACCAACGAGCATACCCAAGGGTATCATTGCTCGACAAATATATACTTCGAATATGTGCTGCGGTATAATTCCTATACGGCGCACCCAATAGTTCCTCGAGCAACTTGCTCGGCATAATGGTCTCGTCAACTAGTGACTCAGACACTACCATGTGCCCACCAAGGCACTCAAACCATATAACCAAATACATAACATAAATGTATTAATCATTAAAACCACGCCACACGTCTACATAGAACATCAACTATGTCATCGTCATCCCGTGACGGCATATGTCAACATATGACATCCGACTAACATCGTCAAACATACGACGGTACATGGCAATACACGACATCCATAATCTCATCGTCAAACACATGGCATATATATAGCAACGCATAGTATCCACAATAATGCTAACACAAGTAATATGCCATACCTCATCGCTATCAATATAGCGGCATACCTGTCTCCGTCGCTCGATATAGTACGTAGTCAGCACCCATCGCTCGAAGGCGGCAAAATCCTGTGCTGAACACATAGCGGCACAATCCATCGCTATAGAATCGACGGCATGATACCTCGTCATATAACTAAGTGGCATGAAACCTCGCTATACACCTGAGCATGAAGCATCGTCCACATAATAGCGGAAAGAGGCATCGCTAGCAATATATCCGGCGGCAAGAACCATCACCAATCAATATAGCGGAATGAACCATCGCTATCCATATACATGGCGGCAAGAACCATCGCCAGTCAATATAGCGGAATAAACCATCGCTATCAATATCCATGGCGGCAAGAACCATCGCCAGTCAATATAGCGGCATGAACCATCGCTATCAATATACATGGCGGCAAGAACCATCGCCAGTCAATATAGCGGCATGAACCATCGCTATCAATATACATGGTGGCAAGAACCATCGCCAGTCAATATAGCCGATCCCTAGTCATTGTCACGGTAGTGTATTTTAATGCCCCTCGCTCAAGTAAAAACATGCGGTACTCCCACCCCTCGCTTCACATATAGGCGGCATAGAATAACCTCGCTTAAATGGACATGCGGTACTCCCACCCCTCGCCTCACATTTTAGCGGCAAATATTCTTTCCTCGCCTCATATGCTAACCACGCTTCAATGTGACATGCGGCGCTCCCACCCCTCGCTTCACATTTTAGCGGCACAAAATAACTCATGGGATATTCACCAAGTATTTCATCCATACCTGCATCACAAAGCATAATCCATATACCAACATACATCATCATGAGTGTATTTTAATGCACCTCGCTCAAATGCGACATGCGGTACTCCCACCCCTCGCTTCAACATTTGGCGGCAAAGCATTAAAATCATCACTACATGTATACATGCAACCACAATGCATAATTCCAGGATGTATATAATATGCAGGTTACCGTTTCGTGTCTTTTCAACCATGGCCTTAGCCTTTCCACGTCATAGTGTCCCTACAGGAACAATTCCAAACCATGAGCATACGATAATCCATATTCCACACAATATGATTATAATGAGTAAATGCATAAACTATGAGTACAAAGTACTTCCTGTATCCCAATGCATTTCAAAATGCTCCACTTGGTTGTCCCTGTGTCACAACTCACAATCATAATCAACAAGTTATATTATGATTCTATAGATGTCATGACATATAATCGTTTCACTATGATCACATATCACACATGCACATAAGTAAAATAGTTGTGTCACACCACACTAACTACTATCATGCATAAATATGTGCTACTCATCCCTATCAGCATGTTCCAGGCCCTCAACAGCCCCAAAGAGCTAACCACTGCTCTGATACCACTAATGTAAGGACCCCAAGCCCTTAACCCTTAATTAGTGTATTAACCATTATGCGTGGCACATGCTTTCAATAAAAAGTCAATCGGGAAGCTCAAATGATGCTTACAAAATTCCTTTAATATTCAACGTTATAAGATCATCTCTACTAACATATAGACTCATAGAGTTGCCCATTACCAACCCCATTTTGCCACTTTTTACATTGTGGACTTTTATAAAAATTTGGGCAGAGTCTCCCCGTAAATTGAGCTATCCCGAAATAAAAGCACAACACATAATATAATTCCCGGCCAGGGAAAACATAATACTCATCAGAATGCAGCAATACCAAGTAAATTCCCAGCCAGGGAAGACACCACACACAAGACGACAAAAGTGGGTTTCAACCCCCACATAATACACCATCGACTCTCATATCATTAGCAATTCTACCCTTAATTGCATGCAACATAGAATGAAAGAGAGAAAGGCTCATGCCTTTATATACAACACATATACAAGTATAATCGTGCTCACATGCGAGCATCATGAATATGTATATAATCCTCAGGTGTATATATGTACTCTATACGATACCGTGCTCCATCAAGCCCTGGTACCACGATCCTGGGAGTACATCCAATCAACAGCTCGAGCTCAGCTCCACAGCCATCGATGCACCTGTTCACCTGCCCCAACAGAGACAGCCCCCAACGGGGTGAGCATACCAATACACAAAATCTCATAATCACAATAATGAAATTCATAATTTACAACTCAAGTAAATATTAATGAATTTTAAATGATACTCCCTGGATGGCAACATCCTCATCCGGGATTCCGTGTACTGTCCCTGTTCTCACAATCATCAAACTCATCAAATCTCATAAATCAGTAAATCAACACATTGATTTAACTCATAGCATGCCTGATTCTCAAGTATCAATAATCAATGATTCCAAGTTCATTATACATACAAATATAGATATCTCAATATCTAGTACTGATTTCTCAATTTCGCTATCAATCATAGATAGCTCAAATGCCTAGCATTTATTTTACCAATTTTCCATTATACCTAGACATCTCACATGTCTTATAATGAGTACATGATCCCACGATCATTCTCAGGCATCTCAAATGCCGTACAATAGTCATATAGGCCCAACCCCATATATATCAACACATAAATATAGCCATGCGCACAACCACCGATGAAGTCAATATACATCATGCATTTCACAAATGCTCTCATATAAAGTAATGCTCGTACGTCGCACGTACCTTAAATTTCCGAAGTCCGAGCCAAACCTTGCTCGAGTTCCATGCTCCGAGGAACGATGTGCTAACACGATAAATTAATTCACAATTAATTACGATCATGCAACCCATGCTCAAGCACACCCATAACCCACAAAAATATTGCCAACACACGACAATAAACCATTATCGAAAATTGCTCAAGAATTCCCCACAAATTTTCGAACCTTCACAACATAAATCGAACCCAATTAAACACCATAATTCATCTAAAATATGAATTAATCAATCAACAACACGAATAATCGCCCCACATGCCAAAACCCCCAAAATCCGAATTCAAAGCCCTAAATTCGATTCCAATTCCTCAATTTCGAACACAATCAAGCATCATAATGCATCTAAACATGAATTAATCAATCACTAACAAGAATCATCACTCCTTGTCAAAAGCCCCAATTTTTCGAACCCTAACTCACGAAATTAGAGCTGAAATTCGAACCAAATGCAATAAATATTTCGAACCACAAAAGTCTGAAATCATCGACTCAAAAACAGCTCACAAACGCCCCAAAAACACCAGAAAAATCGTACCAAAACATACCAAAATCGAGCCCCAAAAATCGAACAGAATCCAGTGACGAACCCTAGCGCTTTCTGCAGAAATCCGAGCTCAAATCGCGACCAAACTTCGAATTGATTGTACGGGAAGGAGCGCCTGGACGAGACGAAGCCGGCGGCGGGTCAGACGCGCCGAACGGCGGGACGGCGGCGGGCGGAGGCCTTTTGTGCGCGGTGGTCAAAAGGGGATCGGGAAAAATCATGTACGCGGGGGAGAGAAAAGAAGGTGGGAAAATGGTTCCGGTAATTAAAATCTCGGGTTCAACTGGTATTTATAGCAAAAATACCCCGAAATACTAATAGTCCCACAAATACATCATGATTCATTAAAAATCATCTGTTTTCAAAAACTCTCTCTCTAACTCAAAAACCCCCTACCGGTGCCCACACCAAGCACCCGAGATTCTGAGTCACACTAAAAACCCAACTCACAGGTTTTCACCGAAATGAGAATACGATCTCAACCTCGGGATCCAACGATCCCAACTACTCAAATAGACGAGCCCGGAGGGCCCAACACCTCGATTAAACTCCAATTTGCCACGTAAAACAACTTACGGGTTATTAACACTCCGGGATTAACATCCCTAATCTCTGGTCATAACATTGTCATCCCGTGTAAGGACCCTAGTTCCTTAAGTGCGGATTAAAGGCATAATTAGAGCTAATATAAATGATCAGAGTAAATTAATCGTGTTGAGTCTATGAGCTTTAAGAATTACATGCCAAAAATAAGGACTATCAATGGATTAATTACATTCCCCAACAAATGAATGTTATCAACTATAGTTTTACACTACTCCTAGAGTAGATACTATACAAAATTAATCCTGTCCTTCCTTCCTCAAAAGAGTTCTTCACAAGCTCACCACCTCAACCCGTCTAGCCCTTCTTATCATGCCAAAAATGTACCTACAAGGACAACCCCCAAACATGAGCAATGATATCATTCATATACAACACAATATGAATATAAAGTGTAAATGCATAACCATAATAAGACACTTCCTGTTTTTCCCATGCATTTCAAACGCTTCCCGTTTGGTTGTCCATGTACCATAACTCATGAGTATAATCAATAGATTATTTTTAATGGTCTACACATGTCATGACACAATACCATCTCATCAAAACCAAATACCAATCACCAATCCCTAGTCTGTCCATCACAATGTATTTAAATGCCCCTCGCTTATTTACATATAGGCGGCATAGAATAACCTCGCTTCAATGGACATGCGGTACTCCCACCCCTCGCCTCACATTGAGCGGCAAATATCCTTTCCTCGCCCTATATGATAACCACGCTCAAATGTGACATGCGGCGCTCCCACCCCTCGCTTCACATTTAGCGGAACCAAGACAAATAGCGGCAAGCATTAAAATCATCAAGGGATGACCACGACTCATGGGATGTGCACCAATAATCATATGCATCTACAATCATCATGCATAATTCAACATGTATTTGCATCCACAATGCATAATCACATATATACTCGCATCCACAATGCATAAACAATGAGTATATTAGATACATGTACCGTTGGGTGCCCGTACGTCCTCTACGTACCTTTCCAAAAGTGGAATTGATATGGCTTCAGTTCCTTGGTTGCGTTGCTACCTGGGATGGTTCTACACAATCACACAACCCCATATTAGAAGCCAAATAATAGTCAAATACCAAAAATTCGACAAAAGAAATCATTTCTCAAAATTCCACAGTTGGCGATCGATCGCTTGGCTGAGGCGATTGATCGCCTCAATTTTTCCTTCGCGGCGATCGATCGCGCCAAACATGGCGATCGATCGCCTAACCCTTGGATTGGCTACTGCCTCTCGGCGATCGGTCGCCTCATTTCAGGCGATCGATCGCCTGTCCTGAAATTTTGGTACTGCCCTTCGGCGATCGATCGCCCCATTTCAGGCGGTCGATCGCCTCGCACAGACTCGCGATTTTTCACCATTTTTGCATACCAAAACCTTCCAATCCATACCAACACTTAAACCATCAAACCAACAATATAAATAACAACATAAACCTTCAAAATACACCTCAAACAAACATAAATCCAACCCTCAACCAAAACCACAACAACCCAACACAAACCCATTTTAAAACCCTTCAAAACCATACCAAACTTAAATAAAACCTTACAAAATCAACAATGAGGTATCCATACCTCTTGGGGACTTCAAATCTCCCAATAAACTCCACAAAACAAGATTTTTGGAAGGGTTTCTCTCCACCTTTTTGCTCCAACTCGAAAATAGGGGGAAAGGGTTTGTGGGAAGTGATTTGGGGAAAGTGAGGTAAAGGTAGGGTGGGGTTGGGGTATAAAGGGGTTTGGTGAATTAATTAAAATGCATTCCACAATCTCATGGTGTATAAAACACCCCAACATGATATTTTCAAAAGCATTAATCCAAAATGCACCAAAATATCAATTAAACTCATGATTTCCAATTAGTTGCTAACCATGGCAAATAAATCATGCTAATAACAAATTCCCAACATGCACAACGTGCATCCTGAAATGCACTCCCAGGTCACCCCTTTCCATATGACCATGCATTTCCATAAGATAAATAAATCCAACACAATATTTATTACCCCATAATTAATCATATAAACACAATTAATGCTCAAATTGCAATTAATCATTTTGGGGATATCACAATACTCCCCTACTTATAAGATTTCGTCCTCGAAATCACATGCACTTACCCCCAAAAGAGACTAAACATAATCACATACCAAAGAATAGTTCCGGGTAGTGCTGCACCATATGCCGCTCCGTCTCCCACGTAGCCTCCTCGACACCCCTGCGATCCCACTGAACCTTGATCATAGGTATCACTTTGTTCCGAAGTCTGCGGTCTGCTCGATCCAGAATTCTAACAGGCCGTTCCACATAAGACACATCGGACTCTAACTGAACCTCGGAAGGCTGTAACACATGAGATGGATCCGGCTCATACTTCCGCAACATCGATACATGAAACACGTCATGTATACCAGATAAAGAAGGCGGCAAAGCCAGTCGGTAAGCTAAGGTGCCAATGCGCTGCAAAATCTCGTACGGTCCAACATACCTCGGAGACAGTTTCCCGCGCATCCCAAATCGCACAACGCCTCTGAAAGGCGAGATCTTCAAAAAGACCTTATCTCCCAACTGAAATTCCAACGGTCTCCGCCGTTTGTTCGCGTAAGCTGCCTGTCTGTCCTGGGCTGCTTTCATTTTCTGCCTTATCATCTTTATCTTCTCTTCCATTTCCCGAACCAACTCCGGTCCTCCGACCGATTTGCGGTCCAAATCATCCCAACACAAGGGTGATCTACACCGTCTGCCATAAAGAGCTTCCAAAGGAGCCATCTGAATACTCGCCTGGTAGCTACTATTATAAGAGAACTCCACCAAGGGTACCGAATCTTGCCAATAAACATCGAACTCCAAAACACAAGCTCTCAACATGTCCTCGAGCGTCTGGATGGTACGTTCGTTCTGGCCATCCGTCTGAGGATGATATGCAGTGCTCAATCTAACTTCAGTTCTCACGGCTGACTGAAGGCCCTCCCAAAAATGAGATGTAAATCGGGGATCTTGATCCGACACTATGGAAATGGGGATCCCATGCAATCTCACCACATCTTGGATATACAGTTGAGCCATCCTCAAAAAGGTGAAAGTCATGCTATAGGGGATAAAATGAGCTACCTTAGTCAATCGATCCACAATCACCCAAATAGCATCAAAGCCTGAAGTACTCCTCGGCAGGAGTCACGAAGTCCATGGAAATGTGTTCCCACTTCCACTTCGGTATCTCCAAGCTTCTCAACTCGCCGCCAGGTCTCTGTCTCTCTGCCTTAACCTGCTGGCAGATCAAACACCTCTTAACAAAAGCGACGACATCACTCTTCATTCTCTTCCACCAAAACTGACCACGTAGATCTTTATACATCTTCTTTCCGCCTGGGTGGATGCTAAGTCTGCTACTGTGAGCTAGCTCCAAGATCCCTTTACGCAAATCCGGCGTACTCGGAACAACCCAACGGTTACCCAACCTCAAAGATCCGTCATCGGCCACACTGAATTTCGTTGGCTGACCAAGATGTACTAAAGATAACCACCTCTGAACCTCATCATCAGACCTCTGAGCTCTCCTGATGTTCTCGTAGATATCTGGCTCAGCTAACAAGGTCGATACATACACAGGTGATGCATCTATGTCAAAATCATAGCCCATATGGCAATAGGAGGTCATCATAGCCGACAAATGGATGACGTCCTCAGCAGAACTCCTCACTTTCCGGCTCAAGGCGTCTGCTGTCAAATTAGCTTTCCCGGGATGGTACTCAATCTCACAATCATAGTCCTTGAGTAAGTCCATCCACCTTCTCTGCCTCATGTTCAGCTCCGCCTGAGTGAATAAAAACTTTAGGCTCTTGTGATCCGTGTAAATGGTAAATGAAGTACCGTACAAGTAATGTCTCCAAATCTTCAGGGCGAAGATGATAGCCGCCAGTTCCAAGTCATGGACTGGGTATCTAGTCTCATGCGGCTTCAACTGCCTCGATGCATAAGCTACCACATGCTTATCTTGCATCAGTACACACCCAAGGCCCTGGAGTGATGCATCGGTATACAAAACAAATCTGGAGTTTTCCGTAGGGATCACTAACACTGGCGCCGTCGTCATACGGTGCTTCAATTCCTGGAAGCTCTCCTCACAAGCTTCTGACCAAAAGAAAGGTACTCCTTTCTGGGTCAACTGTGTCAACGGCTTGGCAATCTTCGAAAAGCCCTCGACGAAGCGTCGATAATAACCGGCCAAACCAAGGAAGCTCCGTATTTCAGGCACAGAAGTGGGGGCAGCCCACTCCATCACACCTTCAATCTTCCTGGGGTCCACTGATATCCCGCTGCTAGAAATGACATGCCCCAAATACTACACTGCTCAACCAAAACTCACACTTACTGAGCTTGGCATACAACTGGTGATCTCGGAGGATCTGGAGCACTGTCCTCAAGTGCTTCACGTGCTCTTCCTCGCTCCGGGAATATATGAGAATGTCGTCGATGAACACGATGACGAACTGATCAAGATACGGCTGAAACACTCTGTTCATCAGACTCATAAAGACCGCTGGAGCATTCGTCACGCCGAACGGCATCACTAGGAACTCGTAATGTCCATATCGAGTCCGGAATGCTGTCTTCTGTACATCTTCCTCCCTGACTCGAATCTGGTGAAACCCGGATCTCAAATCGATTTTGCTATAAAGTCTGGTACCTTGCAACTGATCAAACAAGTCATCAATCCTTGGGAGATGATATTTGTTCTTTACCATGGCTTTATTCAATTGCCGGTAATCGATGCACAACCGCATCGAACCGTCCTTCTTCTTCACAAAGAGAACCGGTGCGCCCCATGGCGATACGCTCGGGCGTATATATCCCTTGTCCAGAAGGTCCTGCAATTGTTCCTTCAATTCTCTCAACTCCGCCGGTGCCATCCTGTACGGTGCACGAGAGATAGCGGATGTCTCGGGTAACAACTCGATCCCAAACTCAACTTCTCTAGCCGGTGGAAATCCTGGAATCTCTTCTGGGAATACATCAGCAAACTCTGCTACCACTGGTACATCCTCAACTCTCAATTCCTTATTCTTCCCAGACGTGTCCACGGCATAGATGAGATAGCCCGTGTGGCCACGTTCCAACAGCTGAGTCATCTTGATTGCTGAAATCAACGGAATATTCGCACGAGAACCGTTGCCATAGAAAGTCCACTGACTACCCAAATCAGGTCTGAACTTCACTGTTTTCTGCCGGCAATCTACCACTAACTGATATCTGTTCAGAATATCAATACCCACAATGCAGTCGAAGTCTGACATGCCCAACACGATCAAGTCTGCCTTCAACTCGTTACCCTCAAAATAAATGAGGCAATCTGCCATAAACTGATCAGCAATGACATTTCTTCCAGTGGGTGTCGAGACCAAGAGAGGCGTGGGTAAAGAAGACGCGCGCATATGGTGTCTTTCCACAAAGCCAACAGATACAAAAGAGTGGGAGGCACCTGTATCTATCAAAATAAAAGCAGGGTACGTAAATAAATGACATGTACCGGCGATCACCTCCTCTGGGGCTGCCTGAGCCTGCTCTCTGGTCAGCGCATACACCTGTCCCTGGGACGGTCCCACTGTCTGACCTCCCGATGGTCGAGGCACAAACTGCTGCCTCTGGTGTACTGTCCTATCATCAAATCTCGGCCTGTTGCCCTGAAACTCTGACTGTCCTCCCCGGGTGGGGCAATATCGAGAGATGTGGCCCATCTTGCCACAGCTATAACAGGCAGGGCACTTGTTCGAAGAATGTGGTCCTCCACAATTGTCGTACCTTGGCTCCCCCGATCTATTCCCTTGTGAAGACCCTCGATTGGCCGACCAATTCTTCTTGTTCTCCTGTTTCTGACCAAAGAACTTCTTTCCACCAAACCGTGAAGACGAAGAGGCACCACGAGGTTTAAATGGCTCTCCCCGGGGCCTCAAGCTGTCATTAGTTTGCCTCTGTTGTTGTGGGGTCTTTCCACCTTAACAGTGATTACTAAACATAAAAAGGATTAATCATGCATTGATAACGTCTTAAGGATTCGGTTGTTACATGAGCTAACAGGATTACAGGCCAAAAAGTTACAAAACTTCAAAATAATTCATTACATTCCAAAAGAATGTCATTTAGATTTACACTACTCCTAGAGTAGATACTAATCATAACTTGAAATCCTAAACGTTCCTGAGTCCCTCGTAGCTCACTGCCTCAACCCGACCCTTAGTCCTTTCATCCAAAAGCGTACCTACAGGGACAACACATCATGAGCATATACAATTTCACTTAACAACATATAAACATTATAGTAAATGCATGAAATCTTAGTTAAGTAAATATGCTGGTTATTCATTAACTTCTTATTGTTGTCCCTGATTCATAATCATGCATATGGGGCACCTTACCCCGTGGCACCTTACCACAATAACATCGCATGGCCTCTTACCATGTGGGGCACCTTACCCCGTGGCATCTTACCACAATAACATCGCATGGCTACTTACCATGTGGGGCACCTTACCCCGTGGCACCTTACCACAATAACATCGCATGGCTACTTACCATGTGGGGCACCTTACCCCGTGGCACCTTACCACAATAACATCGCATGGCTACTTACCATGTGGGGCACCTTACCCCGTGGCACCTTACCACAATAACATCGTCATATAGACATCGTTTACACATCATCATATAAACATTGTATACACATTATCATATAAACATCGCATAAACATCATGATTTCATCGTATACATATTCATGCTATAAATGCATAGTCATAGTGTAAGGATGTATTTTACCGTCCGATGCCCGTACGTCTCTTACGTACCTTTTCAAAAAGAGGAGGAGTCAACAGACTTATCTCCTTGATTGTGCCAGTACCTGGGGTGGCTCTACACAATCACATAATACATTATTAGGCACCTCATATTAATCCGGAAACAAAACTTAAATTAAAACCACATAAATCCTTAAACATCATCTCGCGATCGATCGTCCAAGAGCCCCGATCGATCGCGAGATGCTACTGCCTCGCATACCAAAAAATTTTAATCCGCGATCGATCGCCTCGAAATTGGCGATCGATCGCCACAACTCACTGGAACGTCGCGATCGATCTTGCCTCCTTGGCGATCGATCGCCAACCCTGTTCCTTGGAGCGATTTTCCAGAATTACTTGGCACCGTTAATCATACCCTTAAAACTAACATGTAAGACATAATACATGCCAAAGCCATCATGCTAGTAGTTGCACTACACTACCCTGAGTGTATCCAATTCAAATTTACGCCTTAAACATAAGTCCACATGCATAAACGTCGACCACTTATACAAGCACCGGGTCAACTTTTCTGGAAACAGGGCATCACAACTTCTACCCAGATTTTCGAGCATTACTTTTTATAGCAACGATTCTCACATATAAACCATGCAACATGTTCCAACATATATGCTAGGGGCTTCATAAAACATCTATGTAAGCACGTAAATTCAAGTTTGCATAAAACTTAAGCTAGCATGCATCCTAACATCCTCATAAACTTTGAGCTCATCCAACTTACAGAAAAACAGGGCATCCCATCATTACCCAGATTTTCGAACACCTAGTTTCCAAGTCGGACATCTAACACATAAAGCATGCAAGTTACTTAACAAGACATGCTAGAAGCTTCATAAACATCATATAAAAGTACTCATAACAAGAGTTCATCAAACCCTACACTATCCTACCGAATCTACTACAAAGAAAACATGTGCTTGAACCCTGAAATCTGGGAAAAGAATGACTCCTCACCACTTTTTGGCACGACTTTCCTTCAAGAAAAAGAACAATAAAACGTGATCCTCTTCTTCCTACTTGCTGTCTGAGTGTTTTTAGAGGGTTTGGAGAGAAGGAGGAGAGTTTGGAGGAGATGGAGTGAGTAAAGAAGATGGACCAAAAGTCCTCCCTGGCCACTCTGCTTTTCCGAAAATAAGGGTAGGGGTATGGGTTGTGGCCAAGTGGGGGGAAAGGGTGGTTGCATGTAGGGTGCTTTTGTGGTGTTTAATTGTATCCCGGTATTTCTTATGATGTATAAAAATAATTTCCCTTGATATTTCACAATTGCACTACATCATCACAACAATTAAAAACCCGTAACATGCAACCTAAACCATATCATCATATCATAATTTTAACCCCCAATTAAAATACCATGACCCTCTTAAATACATCATAATTCATCATCGTAGCACATAATCATATAACATTTCGGGGGTATTACATTACTCCCCTACTTATAAGATTTCGTCCTCGAAATCCACATGCATCATCATAACGGAACTAAACATAAATACATACCAGAGAATAGTTCCGGGTAGTGCTGCACCATATGCCGTTCCGTCTCCCATGTAGCCTCCTCGACACCCCGACGATCCCACTGAACTTTGACCATCGGTATAACTTTGCTCCGTAGTCTGCGATCCTTTCGATCCAGAATTCTGATTGGTCGTTCTTCGTAGGACATATCTGAGTCTAACTGAACTTCTGTAGGCTGTAAGACATGAGACGGATCTGGCTCATACTTCCGTAACATAGAGACATGGAAAACATCGTGTATGCCAGATAAAGATGGCGGTAGAGCCAAACGATATGCCAAAGTACCGATACGCTGCAAAATTTCATATGGCCCAACATACCTCGGAGATAACTTTCCCCGCATCCCAAAACGAACCACGCCCCTGAAGGGCGAGATCTTTAAGAAGACCCTGTCTCCTAACTGGAATTCTAGTGGTCGTCGCCGCTTATTGGCATAGGCCGCTTGCCTATCTTGGGCCGCTTTCATCTTCTGGCGTATCAACTTTATCTTACCTTCCATATCTCTGATCATATCCGGTCCTCCGACCGCTTTGCTGGTCAAGTCCTCCCAATACAGTGGTGATCTACATCGTCGTCCATAGAGAGCTTCAAAAGGGGCCATTTGAATGCTCGCCTGATAACTGTTATTATAGGAGAACTCCACCAGCGGTACTGAATCCTGCCACGGAGTATCAAACTCCATAATGCACGCCCTCAACATGTCTTCGAGCGTCTGAATGGTACGCTCTGTTTGGCCGTCTGTCTGAGGGTGATAGGCCGTACTCAGTCTCACCTCTGTACCCAAAGCTGTCTGGAGACCCTCCCAGAAATGTGAAGTGAACCTCGGGTCCCTGTCAGACACTACCGAGACTGGAATACCATGCAACCTTACCACATCCCTTATATACATCTGGGCCATCTTCAAGTACGTATATGACATACTGTAAGGGATGAAATGAGCCGTCTTCGTCAGCCTATCCACGATCACCCAGATCGCATCAAATCCTGAGGCCGTCCTCGGCAAGTGGGTCACGAAATCCATAGATATATGCTCCCACTTCCATTCAGGCACCTCTAAGCTCTTCAGCTCTCCACCAGGCCTCTGCCTCTCTGCCTTTACCTGCTGGCAGATCAAACATTTTTTAACAAAAATGATTACCTCACGCTTCATGCGTCTCCACCAGAATTGATCGCATAGATCTTTGTACATCTTCTTTCCCCCTGGGTGGATACTGAACCGACTACTGTGAGCTCGCTCCAATATTCCTCTACGTAGTTCTGGTGTATCTGGGACTACCCATCGGTTGCCCAGTCTCAAAGAATCATCCTCAGCCACTCTGAACTTGGATGGCTGACCCTGATGTACCAATGACGTCCACCTCTGAACCTCACTATTCGACTTCTGGGCCTTCCTGATTGCCTCAAATATGTCTGGCTCTGCCAAAAGGGTCGACACTCGCACAGGCGACGTGTCTACATCGAAATCATAGCCCAGATGGCAATAAGAAGTCATCAAGGCCGACAAACACATGACATCCTCTGCAGTACTCTTCACCTTCCGACTTAAGGCGTCTGCTATCAAGTTTGCTTTACCTGGATGGTACTCAATTTCACAATCGTAGTCTTTGAGTAAGTCCATCCACCTTCTTTGCCTCATATTCAACTCTGCCTGAGTAAATAAGAACTTCAGGCTCTTATGGTCCGTATATATAGTGAAGGACGTGCCATACAAGTAATGCCTCCAGATCTTCAAGGCAAATATGATGGCCGCCAGTTCCAAATCATGCACTGGATACCTAGCCTCGTGTGGCTTCAGCTGCCTCGATGCATAAGCCACTACATGCTTATCTTGCATTAACACACAGCCCAAACCCTGCAGTGACGCATCCGTATACAAGGCAAATCTCTTATTCTCAGTCGGAATCACTAAAACAGGTGCTGTAGTCAAGCGACGCTTCAGCTCTTGAAAACCTTCTTCACAAGCCTCAGACCAATAGAAGGGGACTCCTTTCTGAGTCAGCTGTGTCAAGGGTTTGGCAATTTTTGAGAAACCTTCGACGAAACGTCGGTAATAACCTGCCAAACCAAGGAAGCTCCGTATTTCTGGTACAGAAGTGGGTGCAACCCACTCCATCACAGCTTCGATCTTCCTGGGATCCACAGATATCCCCTGGCTAGATATGACATGGCCTAAGAATACCACGCTGTCCAACCAGAACTCGCACTTACTAAGCTTTGCATACAACTGATGATCCCTAAGGATCTGAAGTACCGTCCTCAAGTGCCTTACGTGCTCTTCTTCAGTCCGTGAGTAAATAAGTATGTCGTCAATGAAGACTATGACGAACTGATCCAAATACGGATGGAATACCCTGTTCATCAAACTCATGAAGACAGCTGGGGCATTCGTCACTCCAAAAGGCATAACCAGGAATTCATAGTGCCCATATCTTGTCCTGAAAGCCGTCTTTTGAACATCGTCTTCTCTTACTCGAATCTGATGGTACCCCGACCTCAGATCGATCTTACTGTAGAGCCTCGTACCCTGCAACTGATCAAACAAGTCATCGATTCTCGGAAGTGGATACTTGTTCTTGACTGTGGCCTTATTCAGTTGCCTATAGTCAATGCATAGGCGCATCGATCCATCTTTCTTCTTAACAAATAAGACAGGCGCACCCCATGGCGATACGCTAGGGCGTATGTAGCCCTTGTCAAGGAGCTCCTGCAACTGCATCTTTAACTCCCTTAACTCAGCTGGTGCCATCCTATATGGGGCACGAGAAATTGCAGACGTCCCTGGTAGTAGCTCAATCCCAAACTCGACCTCTCTCGTCGGTGGGAATCCGGGAATCTCCTCCGGAAAGACATCAGCAAACTCTGCCACTACGGGCACATCCTCAACCTTTAACTCCTTCTTCTTTTCCGTCACATCAATAGCATAAATAAGATATCCTGAATGACCTTGTTCCAATAATTGTGCCATCTTGACAGCCGATACCAACGGAATCTTTGGGCGAGAACCATCCCCAAAGAATGTCCACTGGACTCCCATATCAGATCTGAATCGGACAGTCCTTTGCCTGCAGTTAACGACCGCCTGATACTTGTTCAGAACATCGATGCCCACAATGCAATCGAAGTCCGTCATTCCTAGCACAATCAAATCTGATCTTAACTCATTATCCTCAAAATAAATGAGGCCATCATAGATAATCTGATCCGTAGCCAAACTTCTTCCTGCGGGGGTCGAGACTAAAAGAGGCATGGGCGACGGAGAAGTGCATATGTGGTGCCTTTCAACAAAACTCGTCGACACAAAAGAGTGTGACGCACCTGTGTCTATCAATATAAGAGCAGGGTGCGTAAATAAAAGACACGTACCCGCTATCACCTCCTCTGGAGCCGCTGTAGCCTGCTCCCTTGTCAAAGCATACACCTGACCCTGAGGTGGCCCCGTGGGCTGACCTCCATACTGCCTCGGTGCGAAAGGTGGTCTGTGCGGTGCTGCTCTGTCCGCAGGTCTCCCCGCAGAGTTCTGTTGTCTTCCCCTGTTGGGACACTGTCGAGCGAAGTGGCCTCTGTCGCCACAGACATAGCAGCCAACGCAGTCCTTTGCCAAATGTGATAGTCCACATATAGTGCACTGAGCTCTTCCAGATCTATCTCCCTGAGGCTGTCCTCTCCCAGATGGAGTGTCATTCCTACCCTTCCCTTTCCATCGATTCTCGGGCCTCTTGCCACTGAATCTCGATGCTGACGTGTTCCCCCTAGGCTTAAACTGATCACCCCTGGGCTTCAAGTGGTCAGAAGTAGATTTCGGAGGGGGTGCTGGAGGTGGCACTGCATCAGGATATGCACCAACTCCCAACTCAGCTAACTCAGCTCGTGAGAGTGCATCATCAAAACAAGCAGGGCCATAAGTGATCACCCTGTCATACAGTTCAGGCCTCAAGCCCTTCATGAAGTTCCGCATCTTCGCTTGAGTGCTTGCAGCAATGTGTGGCACATAACGTAGCAAGGAGCAGTAATGCAAAGCATAATCAGATACAGGCATGGTACCTTGTCTTAAACTGGTAAACTCATCCTCTTTGGCCTGTCTTGCAGCGGCTGAAAAATAGCGGTTCAGAAACCGCGTTCGGAACATCTTCCAATTCACCTCTTGTCCCTGAGCCTCTTTGCTCAATCACTGTGGTTTTCCACCACATCAGTGCTTTCTTGGATAGCTGAAATTCTGCTAACCGGATCCAGGCCGTCTTTGCACAGGGCGCTGCCACAAATATCTGTTCGATCCTCTCTATCCATTCCTCTGCTTTCTCCCCTGATTCAGTTCCCTCGAACATCGGAGGCCGATACATCATAAACTGAGCCAAGCTCAATTCCCCAGGTAGCAACTGCTGTTCAGAGGGTTCCTCACCCAAGGCTGGGGGTGGCAATGGATTCGTACGCCCAGCACTTGCGTTTACACTAATGGCGTCTCCCACTTCTATATTTGCTGCCATGCTGCAACACAAGGGTTAATAACAACACCAAAAGCAGTTCATAAAGCACATCGTTAGATAATTAAACATGTTAGCATAACTTAGAAACTTCATATGCAACATACATATAAAACATGTTCAAAAGTAAGCACCTAGCCAACTTATCGCTAAGGCTACCCTTCACTCATTCCCGAGTTATCTAACCACTACTCTGATACCACTAATGTGGGGTCTTTCCACCTTAACAGTGATTACTAAACATAAAAAGGATTAATCATGCATTGATAACGTCTTAAGGATTCGGTTGTTACATGAGCTAACAGGATTACAGGCCAAAAAGTTACAAAACTTCAAAATAATTCATTACATTCCAAAAGAATGTCATTTAGATTTACACTACTCCTAGAGTAGATACTAATCATAACTTGAAATCCTAAACGTTCCTGAGTCCCTCGTAGCTCACTGCCTCAACCCGACCCTTAGTCCTTTCATCCAAAAGCGTACCTACAGGGACAACACATCATGAGCATATACAATTTCACTTAACAACATATAAACATTATAGTAAATGCATGAAATCTTAGTTAAGTAAATATGCTGGTTATTCATTAACTTCTTATTGTTGTCCCTGATTCATAATCATGCATATGGGGCACCTTACCCCGTGGCACCTTACCACAATAACATCGCATGGCCTCTTACCATGTGCCCTTACCCCGTGGCATCTTACCACAATAACATCGCATGGCTACTTACCATGTGGGGCACCTTACCCCGTGGCACCTTACCACAATAACATCGCATGGCTACTTACCATGTGGGGCACCTTACCCCGTGGCACCTTACCACAATAACATCGTCATATAGACATCGTTTACACTTCATCATATAAACATTGTATACACATTATCATATAAACATCGCATAAACATCATGATTTCATCGTATACATATTCATGCTATAAATGCATAGTCATAGTGTAAGGATGTATTTTACCGTCCGATGCCCGTACGTCTCTTACGTACCTTTTCAAAAAGAGGAGGAGTCAACAGACTTATCTCCTTGATTGTGCCGGTACCTGGGGTGGCTCTACACAATCACATAATACATTATTAGGCACCTCATATTAATCCGGAAACAAAACTTAAATTAAAACCACATAAATCCTTAAACATCATCTCGCGATCGATCGTCCAAGAGCCCCGATCGATCGCGAGATGCTACTGCCTCGCATACCAAAAAATTTTAATCCGCGATCGATCGCCTCGAAATTGGCGATCGATCGCCACAACTCACTGGAACGTCGCGATCGATCTTGCCTCCTTGGCGATCGATCGCCAACCCTGTTCCTTGGAGCGATTTTCCAGAATTACTTGGCACCGTTAATCATACCCTTAAAACTAACATGTAAGACATAATACATGCCAAAGCCATCATGCTAGTAGTTGCACTACACTACCCTGAGTGTATCCAATTCAAATTTACGCCTTAAACATAAGTCCACATGCATAAACGTCGACCACTTATACAAGCACCGGGTCAACTTTTCTGGAAACAGGGCATCACAACTTCTACCCAGATTTTCGAGCATTACTTTTTATAGCAACGATTCTCACATATAAACCATGCAACATGTTCCAACATATATGCTAGGGGCTTCATAAAACATCTATGTAAGCACGTAAATTCAAGTTTGCATAAAACTTAAGCTAGCATGCATCCTAACATCCTCATAAACTTTGAGCTCATCCAACTTACAGAAAAACAGGGCATCCCATCATTACCCAGATTTTCGAACACCTAGTTTCCAAGTCGGACATCTAACACATAAAGCATGCAAGTTACTTAACAAGACATGCTAGAAGCTTCATAAACATCATATAAAAGTACTCATAACAAGAGTTCATCAAACCCTACACTATCCTACCGAATCTACTACAAAGAAAACTGTGCTTGAACCCTGAAATCTGGGAAAAGAATGACTCCTCACCACTTTTTGGCACGACTTTCCTTCAAGAAAAAGAACAATAAAACGTGATCCTCTTCTTCCTACTTGCTGTCTGAGTGTTTTTAGAGGGTTTGGAGAGAAGGAGGAGAGTTTGGAGGAGATGGAGTGAGTAAAGAAGATGGACCAAAAGTCCTCCCTGGCCACTCTGCTTTTCCGAAAATAAGGGTAGGGGTATGGGTTGTGGCCAAGTGGGGGGAAAGGGTGGTTGCATGTAGGGTGCTTTTGTGGTGTTTAATTGTATCCCGGTATTTCTTATGATGTATAAAAATAATTTCCCTTGATATTTCACAATTGCACTACATCATCACAACAATTAAAAACCCGTAACATGCAACCTAAACCATATCATCATATCATAATTTTAACCCCCAATTAAAATACCATGACCCTCTTAAATACATCATAATTCATCATCGTAGCACATAATCATATAACATTTCGGGGGTATTACAGTTGTGGTACTTGTGGTGGCACAGCACTAGGATAAGCTCCTACTCCAATCTCGGCAAGCTCCGCTCTTGTGAGCATCATCAAAAGAAGTTGGGTTATTGATGATAACCCGGTCAAAGAGCTCCGGTCGCAACCCCTTCATAAAATTCCTCATCTTTGCGTGCCCATTGGTGGCAATGTGGGGAACATACCTCAGCAACGAAGAGTACCGCATGGCATAGTCTGACACTGTCATGTTCCCCTATTTCAAACTTGTAAACTCGTCCTCCTTCATCTGTCTCGCCGCTGCGGAGAAGTACCGGTTAAGAAACCGGGTCCTGAAGAGTGTCCAATCAATCACAGTACCCAGTGCTCTCAGTTCCATTACAGTGCTCCTCCACCACATTAGAGGTTTCTTTGCCAACTGGAACTCTGCCAGCCTCAGCCAAGCTGTAACAGCACAAGGAGCCGATACAAATATCTGCTCAAGTCTTTCCAGCCACTCCTCAGCTTCCTCCCCTGATTCTGTTCCCTCAAACCGGGGAGGGTGGTAAGACAGAAACTGAGTCAAGCTAATCTCACCGGGTAGCAATAACTGAGCCACTGGTTCCATGCCTACTGCTGGTGGAGGTAGAGGGTTCACCTGACCAATGCTAGCCTTAACACTGCCCACATCGCCAATTTCTTCATTAAGGTTCCCCGCATTCATAGCAGCCATGCTGTAACACAAAGGTTAACAATAATTCCAAAACAAATATACATGTTACACCGTTAGATAACAGGAATGATAATAAGCATGTTAGTATAACAGGATATACATCAATATGCACCACATGCATAATCATGCTTCAAATGTAAGCACCTAGCCAATCATGCTAAGGCTACCCTTCACTCGTTCCCGGGTTCTCTAACCACTGCTCTGATACCACTAATGTAAGGACCCTAGTTCCTTAAGTGCGGATTAAAGGCATAATTAGAGCTAATATAAATGATCAGAGTAAATTAATCGTGTTGAGTCTATGAGCTTTAAGAATTACATGCCAAAAATAAGGACTATCAATGGATTAATTACATTCCCCAACAAATGAATGTTATCAACTATAGTTTTACACTACTCCTAGAGTAGATACTATACAAAATTAATCCTGTCCTTCCTTCCTCAAAAGAGTTCTTCACAAGCTCACCACCTCAACCCGTCTAGCCCTTCTTATCATGCCAAAAATGTACCTACAAGGACAACCCCCAAACATGAGCAATGATATCATTCATATACAACACAATATGAATATAAAGCGTAAATGCATAACCATAATAAGACACTTCCTGTTTTTCCCATGCATTTCAAACGCTTCCCGTTTGGTTGTCCCTGTACCATAACTCATGAGTATAATCAATAGATTATTTTTAATGGTCTACACATGTCATGACACAATACCATCTCATCAAAACCAAATACCAATCACCAATCCCTAGTCTGTCCATCACAATGTATTTTAATGCCCCTCGCTTATTTACATATAGGCGGCATAGAATAACCTCGCTTCAATGGACATGCGGTACTCCCACCCCTCGCCTCACATTGAGCGGCAAATATCCTTTCCTCGCCCTATATGATAACCACGCTCAAATGTGACATGCGGCGCTCCCACCCCTCGCTTCACATTTAGCGGAACCAAGACAAATAGCGGCAAGCATTAAAATCATCAAGGGATGACCACGACTCATGGGATGTGCACCAATAATCATATGCATCTACAATCATCATGCATAATTCAACATGTATTTGCATCCACAATGCATAATCACATATATACTCGCATCCACAATGCATAAACAATGAGTATATTAGATACATGTACCGTTGGGTGCCCGTACGTCCTCTACGTACCTTTCCAAAAGTGGAATTGATATGGCTTCAGTTCCTTGGTTGCGTTGCTACCTGGGATGGTTCTACACAATCACACAACCCCATATTAGAAGCCAAATAATAGTCAAATACCAAAAATTCGACAAAAGAAATCATTTCTCAAAATTCCACAGTTGGCGATCGATCGCTTGGCTGAGGCGATCGATCGCCTCAATTTTTCCTTCGCGGCGATCGATCGCGCCAAACATGGCGATCGATCGCCTAACCCTTGGATTGGCTACTGCCTCTCGGCGATCGGTCGCCTCATTTCAGGCGATCGATCGCCTGTCCTGAAATTTTGGTACTGCCCTTCGGCGATCGATCGCCCCATTTCAGGCGGTCGATCGCCTCGCACAGACTCGCGATTTTTCACCATTTTTGCATACCAAAACCTTCCAATCCATACCAACACTTAAACCATCAAACCAACAACATAAATAACAACATAAACCTTCAAAATACACCTCAAAACAAACATAAATCCAACCCTCAACCAAAACCACAACAACCCAACACAAACCCATTTTAAAACCCTTCAAAACCATACCAAACTTAAATAAAACCTTACAAAATCAACCATGAGGTATCCATATCTCTTGGGGACTTCAAATCTCCCAATAAACTCCACAAAACAAGATTTTTGGAAGGGTTTCTCTCCACCTTTTTGCTCCAACTCGAAAATAGGGGGAAAGGGTTTGTGGGAAGTGATTTGGGGAAAGTGAGGTAAAGGTAGGGTGGGGTTGGGGTATAAAGGGGTTGGGTGAATTAATTAAAATGCATTCCACAATCTCATGGTGTATAAAACACCCCAACATGATATTTTCAAAAGCATTAATCCAAAATGCACCAAAATATCAATTAAACTCATGATTTCCAATTAGTTGCTAACCATGGCAAATAAATCATGCTAATAACAAATTCCCAACATGCACAACGTGCATCCTGAAATGTACTCCCGGGTCACCCCTTTCCATATGACCATGCATTTACATAAGATAAATAAATCCAACACAATATTAATTACCCCATAATTAATCATATAAACACAATTAATGCTCAAATTGCAATTAATCATTTCGGGGATATCACATCCCGTGACGGTACCTGTCAACATATGACTTTGAAATAATATAATAATATTGTCGACTCGTGACTGTATATCGATACACGACGTCTATAACCTCATCGTCAAACACATGACAGCATAAGTAAATCAACACATGATATCCACAATAGTGCTAAATAAACAGTAATATGCCGTACCTCATTGCTAACAATATAGCGGCATACCTGTCTCCGTCATCCAACAGTGGTACGCAATCAGCACCCATCGCTCGTAGGTGGCGTAATCCAGCGTCATGTACATAGCGGCATAACTCGTCGCTATAGAATCAGGGGCATAATCCCTCGTCATAGAGTCAGCGGCATAAAACATCGCTATAGACATCTGGCGGCATGAACCATCGCCATAGATGTAGCGGAATGTACGATCGCTATGAACACCAGGCGGCATAAGTCATCGCCAATCGATATAGCGGAATGAGACATCGCTATCAATACCCGGCGGCATAAACCATCGCCAATAGAATAGCGGATGAGACATCGCTATCAATATATCCGGCGGCAAGAACCATCGCCAATCAATATAGCGGAATGAGACATCGCTATCAATATATCCGGCGACAAGAACCATCGCTAATCAATATAGCAGAATGAGACATCGCTATCAATACACTTGGCGGCATGAACCATCGCCAACCAACATAGCGGAATGAGACATCGCTATCAATATCGATAATGTGGTTGTTCCGGTCCTGTTATAGCAGCGGAATTTTAGGACCCCTCGCTTCGACATATAGCGGCATCATATGATATCCCTCGCTTCGACAATGACAGCGGCATGTTACCTCGCTTAGACATGACTGCGGCAAATATCATATTACCATCGCTTCATATGACAGCGGCAAGTACCTCCCTCGCTCGAATATAACAACTACCGAAACTTCCACTAGCTCCCTGTACCTGCATCCAGGTTAATACCACAGTTCACAATATAATGATCGATATCACGTTCCAGCTATAACCACAATATTCCACATTAATCACTAGAATTGTGACTGTTCCGGTCCCAATACAACAGCGGAATTTTAGGACCCCTCGCTTCGACAATGACAGCGGCATGTTACCTCGCTTAGTCATGACAGCGGCAAGTACCTCCCTCGCTCGGAGATAAAGGCTACCGGAACATTCATCAATTCTACCACAATAATCAAGCACAACAGTTGATTCCATTATAACAATATATATCACTATCATTTCACATATACCATCACAGGTAAGGGTTCACTATCCATGATATACATAATCAAAGGTGTAACACGTTTTACCGTCCGAAGCCCGTACATCTCACCTTTCCTGATTTTCCTACAAAATCAGATCCCTTAACACATAATACATGAAGGGCTAGACATCACCATTAATGCCATCCCATCACATTCTACACGATTCCTGCAACTACAATGATTAGCAGCACCACTTTTCATATCATAAAAACACATAAACAACTAGTTGTGTCATACAACATTAAAGCCATCATGCATAAGTGCTATCAATAACTTCCTAGGCCCTTAACAGCCCCAAAGAGCTAACCACTGCTCTGATACCACTAATGTAAGGACCCCAAGCCCTTAACCCTTGATTAGTGTATTAATCATTATGTGTGGTACATGCTTTCAATATATCCAATCAGGAAACACAGATGATACTTTACCATTGAATGGCAATTACAAAATTTCTTTAATATTCAACATTAAGATCATCTCTACCCACAATTAGACTCATAGATTCCGCCCATTTCCATCCCCATTACACCACTTTTCACATGGTAGACTTTTAAAAAAATTTGGGCAGAGTCTCCCCATAAATAGAGCCATCCCGAAATAAAAGCGCATCACAATATATAGTTCCCGACCAGGGAAAACACATACTCAACAGAATACAGCAACGCTAAGTAAATTCCCAGCCAGGGAAGACACCACACATAAGACAACATAAATGGGTTTCAACACCCACATAATACCCCCATGACTCTCATATCATTAGCAATTCTACTCTTAATTGCATGCAACATAGAATGAAAGAGAGAAAGGCTCATGCCTTTATATACAACCCATATACAAGCATAACCGTGCTCACATGCGAGCATCATAAATATGTATATAACCTTCGGGTGTATATAAGTACTCTATACGATACCGTGCTCCATCAAGCCCTGGTACCACGATCCTGGGAGTACATCCAATCAACAGCTCGAGCTCAGCTCCACAGCCATCGATGTACCTGTTCACCTGCCCCAACAGAGACAGCCCCCAACGGGGTGAGCATACCAATACACAAAATCCCATAATCACAATAATGAAATTCATAATTTACAACAAAAGTAAATACTAATGAATTTTAAATGATACTCCCTGGATGGCAACGTCCTCATCCGGGATTCCGTGTACTGTCCCTGTTCTCACAATCATCAAACTCATCAAATCTCAAAGATCAGTAAGTCAACACATTGATTTAACTCATAGCATGCCTGATTCTCAAGTATCGATAATTAATGATTCCAAATTCATTATACATACAAATATAGATATCTCGATATCTAATACTGATTTTCAACTTTGCTACCAATCACAGATAGCTCAAATGCCTAGCATTTATTTTACAAATTCTCCATTATACTTAGACATCTCACATGTCTTATAATGAATACATGATTCCAAGATCATTCTTAGGCATCTCAAATGCCCTACAATAGTCATATAAACCCAGTACCCCATATCTCTTATAAGGTCATACTACTCTAGTATCACGCACGCTTGTGGCGGCGATGTCAAGGTCGGGTCGTTCCATAACTATATCAACACATATATATAATCATACGCACAACCCTCAATGCAATCAAAATACATTATGCATTTCACAAATGCTCTCATATAAAGTAATGCTCGTACGTCGCACGTACCTTAAATTTCCGAAGTCCGAGCCAAACCTTTCTCGAGTTCCATGCCCCGAGGAACGATGTGCTAACACGATAAATAATTCACAATTATTTACGAACATGCAACCCATGCTCAAGCACACCCATAAACCCTCAAAAATATTGTCAACACACGACAATTATCATTATCAAAAATTGCTCAAGAACTCCCCACAAATTTTCGAACCTTCACAACACAAATCTAACTCAAAACTAAGCACCATAATACATCTAAAGCATGAATTAATCGATCAATAGCAAGAATCATCACTCCTTGCCAAAAACCCCCAAAATTCGAACATAACCCCACGCACACAGCATGAAATTCGAACCATTAAGCAACAATTTTTCGAACCATTAAAGTCTGAAATTTTCGACCCAAATCAAAGCACGAAACGCCCCAAAATCGCCTGAAAAAAAGCCCCAAAAACGTACCAAAAATCGAGCTCCAAAATCGGACAGAATTCCAGTTTCGAACCCTAGCGCTTTCTGAAGAAATCCGAACTCAAATCGCGACCAAACTTCGAATTGATGGTATGGAGAGGTGCGCCTGGACGAGACGAAGCTAGCGGCGGGTCGGACGCGCCGAACGGCGGCCGGACGGCGGTGGGCGCATGCCTGGAAGCGGCGAGGGTCAAAGGGGATCGGGAATGGCGCGCGCGAAGAGAGAGAGGGAAGGTGGGGAAAATGGTTCCAATAATTAAAATCTCGGGTTCAACTGGTATTTATAGCAAAAATACCCCGAAATACTAATAGCCCCACAAATACATCATGATTCATTAAAAATCATCTGTTTTCAAAAATTCTCTCTCTAACTCCAAAACCCCCTACCGGTGCCCACACAAAGCACCCGAGGTTCCGAGTCACACTAAAAACCCAACTCATAGGTTTTCACCGAAATGAGAATAGGATCTCAACCTCGGGATCCAACGATCCGAACTACTCAAATAGACGAGCCCGGAAGGCCCAACACTTCGATTAAACTCCAAATCGCCACATAAAACAACTTTAGGGGTTATTAACACTACGGGATTAACATCTTTAATCCCGGGTCATCACACGCACCCTTGCGGCTATGCGGTCGCCCGCCTCAAGCGCTCGGTCGCGCGCACGCATGCATCGTATACATATAATTCGTTAATTATATCATATATAATTTTACGATAATTTTCGTAAACTTGATTATAACATATCATATATGTTGTTGTTACAGTTTTAAATAGCATGCAAAAATGACTCAAAACATGATTAAACAATTAATCACAAAGCCCCGATATGAGCTTCGAACCTGGCTCTGATACCACTGTAAGGAATCCAACAAGCAAATACGTAGCGGAAATAAAATAATTTTGGATTCCCAACCAGCGACCTATACGGAGTTAATCATATCGGGGTATAAAGAGAATCATACCCTTGTAGCGTGTTTGAGCCGAATCCCACGAAGTAGCACGTCCAACGCGGCCTCGAGTCAGTAGCAAAACTTTTCAAGTTATGCCTCTACGGTATCCACACGATTATGTCGATGAAGGGATGTTGAAGAACAAGTTGCTAGACTTGTTATTCAACTATGAAAGGAACGAACGAAAGTGGACGAGTGAACAAGACAACTGCGCCTCACTGATCGTCTGCTAGGGTTTTTAAGTTAATCTCATTAACCTCTCCTTATAACCTAATATGCATGTATATATATAGACATAATATCAGACAGCTTTATAAATGGGTTTTCGAAAAACCCTATGGCCCATAATAATATTATATCAGTCTATATATATCCAGCATATTTAATATATATATCTTTATATATATAATCGGTCCCCTTTAATTAATGTTTAGGACTCTTCCTAATAATCTTAATTCATCCAATGAATTAAACTCCCTTTATCGATTTAATCTTTTGTGCGACCCGTTAGGATCTTGCAATGTTGGCAGTGACATAAAATCTAATTTTATGTCACAAGCAATGAGCGGTATCTAGCAACACATCAAGGCTACCCAAGTTACAAGAATGTCATTGACTAGACATAACATATGGCCTGTGATAATATTAACCATGTAACTTAATCCCTTTGTCCATGTGTTTAGATTGAACACGAGTCATGGAATAGTCATACTCGTATATTCAATCTCTATTTCTTGATCCCCAAGTAGAACTAGAATAAACCAATAAGCTCGATATCACATATCGACTCATTCGAGCACGGCCATGCATTTTAGTCTTACTTGATCAAGGGCCGAAACACTTCTCTTGTTATATAGGAGGGACAAATCCTATCTTGATCAATCAACATCCCTCTACATAATTCGTAGTGTATCCAATAGTTGCTTTTATAGTTTACCCTGTTACAGGTAACGTTTGACAATATCAAGATACATAACTCCTTATGTTGGGATCTCTGATGATCTCAAGTCGTAAGGATTACATATGTAAGGCCTCTCTACCTTAACCGCGTAATTAACAAGTAAATAGGGCCAACATGCATTAAAAGATAAGTTATGGTTCCGGTTGTAGCCGTGAGCTAACGGGATTACAGGCCAAAATAAAATTTCAAGAGCTAATTAGTTACATTCCCAAAAATGAATATTAATGCTATAGATTTACACTACTCCTAGAGTAGAGACTATCCAAAAATCCTGTATCCTAATTCTTTAATTCTCCTCGTAGCTCACTGCCTCAACCCGGCCCATAGCCCTCCAATCCAAAAGGTGTACCTACAGGAACAACTCACCATGAGCATACACATCACTATTCAACAAAATCTAAGCACAATAACATAAATAATTGCATGAGATGTGTTTGTATGAATGCTCCCTGAATTACCACATTATCACATTTTCATTGTTGTTCTTGTTTCATAAACTCATGCAAAAAATCATTAGTTCACAATATATTGATCGATATCACGTTCCAGTTATAATCACAATTTTCCACATTAATCACTAGAAATGTGACTGTTCCGGTCCTGATACAACAGCGGAATTACCCATCGCTTTGACATAGAGCGGCATCATATGATATCCCTGGCTTCGACAATGACAGCGGCATGTACATCGCTTCGACATGACAGCGGCAAATATCATATTACCATCGCTTCATATGACAGCGGCAAGTACCTCCCTCGCTTGGAGATAACAGCTACCGGAACATTCATCAATTATCACACAATAATCAAACACAATAGTTGATTCCATTATCATGATATAACACTATCATTTCACATATTCCATCACATGTAAGAACTCACTATCCATGATATACATAATCAAAAGCGTAACACGTTTTATCGTCCGATGCCCGTACGTCTCACTACGTACCTTAGTCTCAAAAGTGGAGAAGTTGAATAACTTTATCTCCTTGACGTTGTTAGTACCTGGGATGGTTCTACACAACCACACAAATCAATATTAGAAGCCAATTATAGCCAAAAACCAAAAATTCATCAAAATTCATCATTTTCCAACTTTTAAACAGTGGCGATCGATCGCTTAAAGCATGGCGATCGATCGCCTGATTGTTCGCTTCGCGGCGATCGATCGCTTCATTTGAGGCGATCGATCGCCTGCTGTGCAAATCGTTACTGGCCATCGGCGATCGATCGCGCCATTTGAGGCGATCGATCGCCCACACTCGTTTTGCCCCATCTTGGCGATCGATCGCTGCTTTTGTAGCGATCGATCGCCACAACCAGTGGCCGCGATTTTCACCATTTTTGCACATTAAATCCTTCACCAACCTCAACAACACTTAAACCAACAACTCAAAAACATAAAATGTGATGTCCGGGGATTAATGGTGTTAATCCCGGTGTTGTATTGATGGATTTTTTTTAATTGTGGCAATTAAGAATTAATTGCGGTTTTGGGTCTCCCGAAGTTGTTTAATCGGGCATTTGGGATCGTTGGATCCAAAGGTTGAGATTGTATTCTCATTTCGGTGGAAAACCTTTGAGTTGGGTTTTTAGTGGGACTTGGTGTCCGGGGTGCCTTGTGTTGGGGTCAGTCTAGGGATTTGCTGTTGGAGAGAGAGTTTTTGGCAACAGATGATTTTTAATGAAACATGATGTTTTGGTGAAGGTATTGGTATTTTGGGGCATTTTTGCTATATATACCAGTTGGACTCGGGATTCCGTCATTTGGAATCCATTTCTCTCCCTCTCTCTCGCCTCTCTCACCCCAAACCCTTCCCCTTTTTCCTTTGATGAGCAAATCGATGGAGGCTCGTCCTAGGAGCCGGATTTCTCGAAGATAAGTTGGTAAGTTTCTTCCCCTCGACTTTGTCTTCGATTTGATAGTAATCTTGTTGGTTTTTCGTTATGTTTTGGTGGGTTTCGAATTTGGGGATTTTTGGGTTAAAATCTAAAATGTTGATTTCAGTGTTTTCATGGAGTTTAATTGTTGTATTTGAAGTGTTGAGGTTGTATGGGGTGTTGGTTTGGAGTTTGGGTGTGAAAAACACCATTAAAGCTCGAGTTTTCGGAAAATTGCAGTCCGCGATCGATCTTGGCGAGGCGCCGATCGATCGCGACATGCTACTGGATTTGGGAAGGCGATAAGCAGTAGCGGCGATCGATCGCGAGAAGTGGGCGATTGATCACGAGGGCCTTGGCAATCGATCGCGAGATGTGGCGATCGATCGCGGCTTGTTTATTTTCGGACAGTAGGGTATGGCGATCGATCGCGGCTTGGCGCCAATCGATCGCGGCCCTGTTCCCTTTGTTTTTTTCAAAATTTTGGAAAATGTCGGGATTTTGGAATCGGGGTTTTAAGGGGCCGTTTCCGGGGCAATGTCTACATTCCAATGGGAATTCTATACTTTTAAAATGGATTGGTTGAGGCCAAAGTTTAAGAAAACGGAATTCCCGGTTGAATTCTTGGTTATCTTTTAAACTTGTTAATGGTATATTTTGGGTATTATGCATGCTTAGCCGGGGGGGGGGGGGGGGTGGTGCTTTTATTTTGGTAATCGTCATGGATTGACGAAATGATTGGGAGTCTTGAACGTGCTTGGACACGTGATCGCATGCTTATTCTTGATTGTGAGTTGTTTATTTGTTTTAGCACATATTTCTCGAGGCATGGAACTCAAGCAAGGTTTGGCTTGGACTACGGAGACTTAAGGTACGTAGGACGTACGAGCATAGCCTATTTTAGCATTGCAACTGTAAATGCATGGTGTGTGGTAATTGTACTAAATGGGTATTGGAACACATGGTGTATGATGATTGCGTCATATGGACATTGAAATATGTGGCACGTGGTAATTGCATCGGATAGGTATTGAAATGCATGGTGCATGATATTTGCTATAAATGGATAACAATATGCATGGTAAATAGTATTTACGTCAAATGGTTATACATTGGGAATCGTACGGTGCCGTTATTGAGCGAGCAATGATTTGGGATGCGATCGCTGTTGAGCGACCATCGGTTATGACGCCGCTATTGTTGAGCGTGCGCGAGGTTTAGTATGCCGCCATTGTGGAGCGAGCAATGAAACGGGAATATGGAATTATTGGTTAGATATATGTGATATCTATGGTCTCTTACATTATGTTTTTACCATATTGATCACGGAACTGGCATAATAGAACAGTATTAGTTAATCTATGTGACGATTAGCTGGTTTTGGAAATTTGATGAGTTTGGTTGTTTTGAGAACAGGGACAATACAGGGGATCCCGGATGAGGGTGTTACCATCCAGGGAGTATCATTTAAATTATAGCATTTACATTCTGTATTTGAATTACAATGTTATGCTTATTGGATTGGTGGTATTGGTATGCTCACCCCGTGTGGGGGCTGTCTCTGTTGGGGCAGGTAACACAGGTGCAGCAGCAGTAGCTTTGGAGTTGAGCTCGGGCTGATGATAGAGGTACTTCCAGGATCGAGGTACCAGAGCTGGTTGAATAAGTACATAGATCCAGTGTTGAGATCGAGCTGTGCTTGGGAGGTGCTTCCAGGATTGAAGTACCAGTAACGGTATCCGGTAGAGTCTTTTATACATCAGATACACGCTCATTCATTGGGTGCTCTTATGTGAGTACATTTTACGTGTATATGGAATGTATAAATGGACTACGGTTTTTCTCTGTTCATTTATGGGTTGCATGCAATTAAATGTGGAATTGCTAAATGAACTAAGAGCATGTTAGTGTATTATGAGGGTGCATGTCATATATGTAATCTTGGTTGGGGGATTTGCATATTATATGGGATGAATGCAAGAAATTTTATGGATCACTAATGTGGTGTCGCACTTGCACAGGGCTTTTCCCCATGGTTATATGATTATATGCACTAATGGTATGGATTAATACACTAATAACGGGTTAAGGGCACGGGGGTCCTTACATTAGTGGTATCAGAGCAGTGGTTAGCTCTTTGGGGCTGTTGAGGGCCTAGGAACATGTTAATGGGAATGAGAAGCACATACTTATGCATGATGATAGTTAGGGTGCGCGGCACAACTATATTGCTTATGTGCGTTTATGATATGTGTTCATAATTGGAATATGTGTTGCTAACCATGGTGGGTGCAGGGTCTTATGAGACATGGATTATGCATTGCGGTTGCATATACATCGGAGTGATGATTCTAATGCTTTGCCGCTAAATGTTGGAGCGAGGTGCATTAAAATACACTCATGGCGATGTTTATTGGAATTCAGGTTATGCATTACGGTTGCATGCACGTCGAAGCGATGATGCCGCTGTCGTGTCGAAGCGATGATGCCGCTGTCGTGCCGAAACAATTATTGGAATACGGATTATGCATTACGGTTGCATGCATGGCGTAGCGATGTGAATACTTGCCGCTGTCATATTATAGCGATGAAGAATTTTTTGCCGCAAATATGTCAAAGCGAAGGATAATGCCGCTGTCATATTACTATTGCGAGGGATATTATGCTGCTAATATGTCGAAGCGAGGGGTATTTCCACTGTCATGCCGGAACAATGGTAAATGCCGCTGTCGTGTCGAAGCGATGGTAAATGCCGCTGTCACGTCGAAGCGATGGTATCACCGTCATGTCAAAGCGATGATGCCGCTGTCGTGTTGAAGCGATGATACATGCCGCTGTCGTGTCGAAGCGATGATGCCGCTGTCATGACGTAGCGATGCGATCGGGAACAAAGTACTACATGGGTGTGAGTACCTCTTGAGTCCGCGATTATTCCGCTATTCTATTGGCGATGGTACATTCCGTCGGGTATTCTATTGGCGATGGTTCATACCGCCGGGTATTCTATTGGCGATGGTTCATGCCGCCAGGTATTCTATTGGCGATGGTACATTCCGCCGGGTATTCTATTGGCGATGGTTCATGCCGCCAGGTATTCTATTGGCGATGGTTCATACCGCCAGGTATTTATAGCGATGTTTTATGCCGCTGACTTTATGGCGAGGGATCATGCCGCCGATTTTATAGCGATGGATTATACCGCTATGTGTGTAGCACTGAATTATGCCACCTACGAGCGATGGATGCTGCTTATGTACCGCTGGTGGACGATGGATACATGTATTCCGCTATCTTGATAGTGATGAGGTATGGCAAATTACTTTTGATATCATTATTGTGAATTCCATGTGTTGTTTGATACCGTCATGTGTTTGACGATGAGATTATGGATGTCGTATATCGACATGTGCCGTCATGTGTTTGACGATGAGATTATGGATGTCGTATATCGACATGTGCCGTCATGTGTTTGACGATGAGATTATGGATGTCGTGTATCGACATGTGCCGTCATGTGTTTGACGATGAGATTATGAGTGTCGTGTATCGACAGGTACCGTCATATGTTTGACGATGTTATTTGGGATGTCTATGTGGACGCGTGGCATCGTTTTGGTGAATAATGCATTCATGTTTATGTATTTGGTTGTATGGTTCGAGTGCCGATGGTGGGCACATGGTAGAGTCTGGGTCACTAGTTGACGAGACCTTTTTCCGAGCAGGTTTGCTCGATGGAGCATTGGATGCATTGTACCGGTGAGTGTACCGCATCATGTTATGGAGGTAAATGTTTGTCGAGCAATGATACCCTTGGGTATGCTCGTTGGGATGGCTAAGGCCAAGTGATTGGTGGTAAGAGTAATCATTGAGGAAACTACTCGCTTGTTGTTGTGATGTGTGGTAGGCATAGGCACACCCACCGTGAGGGTGTGGAATAAATCCTAATGGATTAGGATTGCATGGTAATTAAGTATGGACGCCGGGTTGTCCATTGTGCTTTGGTGTTTTAGAGATATGTTGGGAGATGACCCACAACTCTAATGGTTTGTACGGTATGGTATACCGGGTTAGAACGTGTGTAGCATTGATAGGTTGGTATGAGCCTATGGGGCCAGCGAATCGCTAGCCAAGTATTATTGCAGTACTTTAGCGTGCTTGTGTTAACCATTATAATGCTCGTTGGATTCGAGTTTGGTGAATCGTATGGTGATACGATGAGGGTTATGGTAGACTCTTGTAGTCTCTATGTGGCATGGTGATTGAGGTAGGGAATACCTCACGGGGATGTTTATACGCCATTGTTTTGAGGGACTTGTACTGGGACAGCTCAATTTTGTTGGTATTACCAACGTGAGTGTCAACAAGTCGTTGTTAGCTCTAGTTGAGCATCCTTGCATATGGCATGCAATGGGAGTCACAATGGTTTGTGAGATATAGTTAGTGGGGTAACACTACTATATTGATTTTGTCTCTTGGAGAGATTTGAGTTGTACTGTCTTGGAGATAGCTTGCATTGGTCATGGATTGATTGTAAATCAGCCATGGTAAGCATTACTGGTGTTGGACCGAGTAATGAATTTCTTATCTCGGTGAGACGTTTGAGGAGACGTCTCTGGGGAGATGCTCGTTTGTGGAGTACTATGGCATTAGTGCAGAACATCGTTGGGATGTGTATAAATGGCGTATACGGATTTTGAGTCGGGTAATGGTGGTATTGATGCACTACTCTAACCAGTTGTGTATTTCTGGGTTCCAGGATATGTTTTGGTATAAATATATCCAGGTCTTCCGAACGGTGGTTCGAGGATTGGAGGATCATGGATTCATGACTTTTTCCCTTGAGAGAAAGGCGGTACTGATATACCTACCGGTTGAATCCTTTGGGAGATTCGTTGCTTTGGTTGTGTGGTGTTGATGTTGAAATCACACCCTTTGGTTTTGGTTGGTCAACCATCATTCTCCGTGGGGTGAGAATAATCCAGGTTTGTCAGTTGGTTTTGGGATTTGGGTATGATTGGAGATACCCGAGTCTATTGCATTGTGTATGCATGTTGTGATTGGTTGTTGGGCATGTATGCCTTGTGAGTATACGAATGCCAACTTTATTTTGTTCCTTGTTGAACGTCGAGTTTGTATGCTTGGTTTGGTAAATCTCCGGTGTGAGATTGCGGGACCTCGAGAGCGGTAATCTCGATGGCACGATGTATTCTGAGGAATGATCGTGAGGTACGATTGACTCCCTCTGAGGAGGGATTGTTGTGTTTTGAGACCATGGTAGTTCTTGCTGGTTAATTCGATAGCCTCCCTGTTTTAGGATTGTTAAATCCCAAGATAGACAAGGGGTGGCCAGGACTCGGATTTGTTTGGTGTCGTGGTTGACACGCGTGGCGGGGATGCAATTGATTGTTTTACGTGACCTCTGTGGAACTTGCGACTTTGTGGAGTCTTGATGGTGTGTCGGGACCAAGATATGATTTCTTGGAACACACCGGTGTAAACATCTTTGGTGATGTGTTTTGTGTGGATCAGTGACCGTGGGTAACCCGGTCCGGGTTGCAAGTGGTGCAACTACTCCTTTGGAGGAGATGGGCTGGGAAGCAAAACCGGATTTTCTGTGAGTATACTGTTGTATACTAGTGGTCCCCATCATGACGATGCGTGTCAAGCATCGTGGGCAAGTGATGGATGTCACGGGATGATATCTATGTCAGAACCAATGGAGATTTGGTTGGTTTGCAGTCGTGGTGTGACTTCTGGGACGTTTCACGTCGAGGTATGTTGTTATCTTTCGGATTTGTATTGGTTTCAGCGTTTGCTCTATTTTAGAGCTTGGTGCGAGATGGGTATTCTCGCGATTGTTAATTCGATTCTAATATGGTCCAGAATCGGGGTTGTGGCTTTGTTTTGTTGGTGTGGTCCTAGTGTTACGTGGGGTACACAGGTGCAATTTCGAGGACGAAATTTTATTAGTGGGGGATAGTTGTGATGTCCGGGGATTAATGGTGTTAATCCCGGTGTGGTATTAATCCTTGATGGATTTTTTTAATTGTGGCAATTAAGAATTAATTGCGGTTTTGGGTCTCCCGAGGTTGTTTAATCGGGCATTTGGGATCGCTGGATCCAAAGGTTGAGATTGTATTCTCATTTCGGTGGAAAACCTTTGAGTAGGGTTTTTAGTGGGACTTGGTGTCCGGGGTGCCTTATGTTGGGGCCAGTCTGGGGATTTGCTGTTGGAGAGAGAGTTTTTGGTAAGAGATGATTTTTAATGAATCATGATGTTTTGGTGAAGGTATTGGTATTTTGGGGCATTTTTGCTATATATACCAGTTGGACTCGGGATTCGGTCATTTGGAATCCATTTCTCTCCCTCTCTCTCGCCTCTCTCACCCCAAACCCTTCCCCTTTTTCCTTTGATGAGCAAATCGATGGAGGATCGTCCTAGGAGCCGGATTTCTTGAAGATAAGTTGGTAAGTTTCTTCCCCTCGACTTTGTCTTCGATTTGATAGTGATCTTGTTGGTTTTTCGTTAAGTTTTGGTGGGTTTCGAATTTGGGAATTTTTAGGTTAAAATCTAAAATGTTGATTTCAGTGTTTTCATGGAGTTTAATTGTTGTATTTGAAGTGTTGAGGTTGTATGGGGTGTTGGTTTGGAGTTTGGGTGTGAAAAACACCATTAAAGCTCGAGTTTTCGGAAAATTGCAGTCCGCGATCGATCTTGGCGAGGCGCCGATCGATCGCGACATGCTACTGGATTTGGGAAGGCGATGAGCAGTAGCGGCGATCGATCGCGAGAAGTGGGCGATCGATCGCGAGGGCCTTGGCGATCGATCGCGAGATGTGGCAATCGATCGCGGCTTGTTTATTTTCGGACAGTAGGGTATGGCGATCGATCGCGGCTTGGCGCCAATCGATCGCGGCCCTGTTCCCTTTGTTTTTTTCAAAATTTTGGAAAATGTCGGGATTTTGGAATCGGGGTTTTAAGGGGCCGTTTCCGGGGCAATGTCTACATTCCAATGGGAATGCTATACTTTTAAAATGGATTGGTTGAGGCCAAAGTTTAATAAAACGGAATTCCCGGTTGAATTCTTGGTTATCTTTTAAACTTGTTAATGGTATATTTTGGGTATTATGCATGCTTAGCCGGGGGGGGGGGGGGGGGTTTATTTTGGTAATCGTCATGGATTGACGATATGATTGGGAGTCTTGAACGTGCTTGGACACGTGATCGCATGCTTATTCTTGATTGTGAGTTGTTTATGTGTTTTAGCACATATTTCTCGAGGCATGGAACTCAAGCAAGGTTTGGCTTGGACTACGGAGACTTAAGGTACGTAGGACGTACGAGCATAGCCTATTTTAGCATTGCAACTGTAAAATGCATGGTGTGTGGTAATTGTACTAAATGGGTATTGGAACACATGGTGTATGATAATTGCGTCATATGGACATTGAAATATGTGGCACGTGGTAATTGCATCGGATAGGTATTGAAATGCATGGTGCATGATATTTGCTATAAATGGATAACAATATGCATGGTAAATAGTATTTACGTCAAATGGTTATACATTGGGAACCATACGGTGCCGCTATTGAGCGAGCAATGATTTGGGATGCGATCGCTGTTGAGCGACCATCGGTTATGACGCCGCTATTGTTGAGCGTGCGCGAGGTTTAGTATGCCGCCATTGTGGAGCGAGCAATGAAACGGGAATATGGAATTATTGGTTAGATATATGTGATATCTATGGTCTCTTACATTATGTTTTTACCATATTGATCACGGAACTGGCATAATAGAACAGTATTAGTTAATCTATGTGACGATTAGCTGGTTTTGGAAATTTGATGAGTTTGGTTGTTTTGAGAACAGGGACAATACAGGGGATCCCGGATGAGGGTGTTACCATCCAGGGAGTATCATTTAAATTATAGCATTTACATTCTGTATTTGAATTGCAATGTTATGCTTATTTGATTGGTGGTATTGGTATGCTCACCCCGTGTGGGGGCTGTCTCTGTTGGGGCAGGTAACACAGGTGCAGCAGCAGTAGCTTTGGAGTTGAGCTCGGGCTGATGATAGAGGTACTTCCAGGATCGAGGTACCAGAGCTGGTTGAATAAGTACATAGATCCAGTGTTGAGATCGAGCTGTGCTTGGGAGGTGCTTCCAGGATTGAAGTACCAGTAACGGTATCCGGTAGAGTCTTTTATACATCAGATACACGCTCATTCATTGGGTGCTCTTATGTGAGTACATTTTACATGTATATGGAATGTATAAATGGACTACGGTTTTTCTCTGTTCATTTATGGGTTGCATGCAATTAAATGTGGAATTGCTAAATGAACTAAGAGCATGTTAGTGTATTATGAGGGTGCATGTCATATATGTAATCTTGGTTGGGGGATTTGCATATTATATGGGATGAATGCAAGAAATTTTATGGATCACTAATGTGGTGTCGCACTTGCACAGGGCTTTTCCCCATGGTTATATGATTATATGCACTAATGGTATGGATTAATACACTAATAACGGGTTAAGGGCACGGGGGGTCCTTACATAAAAACACTATAAATCTTCAATTCACATCATTAAATAACCCAAAAATCTAACATCCAACCAAAAATCATACTAACCCAAACAAACCCATTTCAAAACCATTTCAAATCTGTCCAGTACATTGTTCTCTAACATGTACCCATATGTTGATTTGATATCTCATATCCATGAACAATTCATCAATCAAAACATACTAATCTCTATGTGTGGGGTCTTCCCACCTTAACAGTGATTACTAAACATAAGAAGGACTAATCATGCATAATAACGTCTTAAGGAATCGGTTGTTACACGAGCTAACAGGATTACAGGCCAAAATACAAAACTTCAAAAATAATTCATTACATTTCAAAAGAATGTCATTTAGATTTACACTACTCCTAGAGTAGATACTAATCAGAACTTGAAACCCTATACGTTCCTGTATCCCTCGTAGCTCACTGCCTCAACCCGCCCCTTAGTCCTTTCGTCCCAAAGGCGTACCTACAGGAACAACACATCATGAGCATATACAATTTTACTTAACAACATATAAACATTATAGTAAATGCATGAAATCTTGGTTAAGTAAATATGCTGGATATTCATTAACTTCTTATTGTTGTCCCTGGGTCATAATCATGCATATGGGGCACCTTACCCCGTGGCACCTTACCACAATAACATCGCATGGCTACTTACCATGTGGGGCACCTTACCCCGTGGCACCTTACCACAATAACATCGCATGGCTACTTACCATGTGGGGCACCTTACCCCGTGGCACCTTACCACAATAACATCGCGTGGCTACTTACCATGTGGGGCACCTTACCCCGTGGCACCTTACCACAATATCATCATGTAAACATTATCATATAAGCATCGTATAAACATCATCGTATAAACATCATCATTTCATCATGAACACTCATGCAATAAAAGCTTAGTTGTAGTATAAAGATGTGTGTTACCGTCCGATGCCCGTACGCCTCTTACGTACCTTTTCAAAAGGAGGAGGAGTCACAGACTTTATCTCCTCGATGGTGCCGGTGCCTGGGATGGTTCTACAAGACCGCATAATACCATATTAGATGCCTCAAAACCATCTCACATCATAAACTTAACAAAATAAAACATCATTATATTTTTCAACTTACTGCCTCTCTCGATCGATCGGCCCAAGATCTCGATCGATCGAGACACTGTGCACTAACAGTGCCTTAGCTTCCTGCCTCGCTCGATCGATCAAAGTATTTTACCGATCGATCGAGAAGCTTCACCGATCGATCGAGAAATTCTTCGATCGATCGGCATCAAAATTTTAAAACATACATTAGACCTACTGACTTGCTCGATCGATCGGGACTAAATCTCGATCGATCGAGAACTCTGAATGTTCGGGATTTCCCCAGATTTTTGAGCACCCCATTTCAAACCATCAATACTACTTCATATCACACATAAAGTGCTTAAACAAGAATATCAATAACTTCCACATACTTTCATGCATGTATTAAAATTAAAGGTTCACTTATAACTGAAACCTACATGCATTAAATCTACCCCTTTTTATCAATACTCAATCAACATTTCTGAAAAACAGGGCATAATTTCCTAGCCCAGAATTATTGAACATACATATTCATAGCCTCGAAAATACCATAAAGCCCATAGTTCATGCTCAAACAAATATGCTGGCATATTCACCAAACTTCCATGTATGCATTTACGTCAAAAGTTTTCCCATAACCTAAGTTAGCATGCTTCAATTCTTCATAACAAAAGCCCTACTCAACATACAAACAGGGCACCTCCCCTGCTCCTATGTTCGAGGAACCCTTTTTCCAACTAGAAATCTAACACATAACGCATGCAAGTTACTTAACAAGACATGCTAGGGGCTTCTTAAACATCATATAAAAGTACTCAAAACAAGGTTTCATCGAACCCTACACTAGCATGCCAAATCTGTTACAAAGAAAACACATGCATAAAACGAAAAAGCTGGTGAACCAGCATGATTCCTCACCACTTTTGCACTCCGATTTTTTTGACAAGAAAGGATTAATAAAATCCGATCACTTTCTTCCTGGAACAGAACAAGTTGCAGACAAAATGAAGAGAAAAAGAAGGAAGCTTTTTGGAAGAGACAAGGTGAAAATATCTTAATGCCAACATGCCCACTTAGTCAAATATTTCCCAGAAAACAGGGGAGGGGGGCGTGGGTTGCTGCAAGTGGGGGGTGGGTGGTTGCATGTAGGGTGGTTTTGTGGTGTTTAATTGTATCCCGGTATTTCATATGATGTATAAAAAACATCTTCCCTTGATATTTTGTACTTGTACTACATCAATACAACAATTAAAAACACGTAACATACCCCCTAAATCATATCATCATATCATAAATATAACCGCCACTTAAAATACCACAACCCTCTTAAACACATCGAAATTCGTTATTGTAGCACATAATCGTATAACATTTCATCATCGTAGCATATAATCATTTAACCTTTCGGGGGTATTACATTACTCCACTACTTATAAGATTTCGTCCTCGAAATCCACATGCATCATCATAACGGAACTAAACATAAATACATACCAAAGAATAGTCCCGGATAGTGCTGCACCATATGCCGTTCCGTCTCCCATGTAGCCTCCTCGACACCCCGACGATCCCACTGAACCTTGACCATCGGTATAACTTTGCTCCGTAGTCTGCGATCCTCACGATCCAGAATTCTGATCGGTCGTTCTTCGTAGGACATATCTGAGTCTAACTTAACTTCTGTAGGCTGTAAGACATGCGACGGGTCTGGCTCATACTTCCTCAACATAGAGACATGGAAAACATCGTGTATGCCAGACAAGGATGGCGGTAGAGCCAAACGATATGCCAAAGTACCGATACGCTGTAAAACTTCATATGGCCCAACATACCTCGGAGATAACTTTCCCCGCATCCCAAAACGAACCACGCCCCTGAAGGGCGAGATCTTTAAGAAGACCCTGTCTCCTAACTGGAATTCTAGCGGTCGTCGCCGCTTATTGGCATAGGCCGCTTGCCTGTCCTGGGCCGCTTTCATCTTCTGGCGTATCAACTTTATCTTACCTTCCATATCCCTGATCATATCCGGTCCTCCGACCGCTTTGCTAGTCAAGTCCTCCCAATACAGCGGTGATCTACATCGTCGTCCATACAGAGCTTCAAAAGGGGCCATTTGAATGCTCGCTTGATAACTGTTGTTATAGGAGAACTCCACCAGCGGCACTGAATCCTGCCACGGAGTATCAAACTCCAAAATACATGCCCTCAACATGTCTTCGAGCGTCTGAATGGTACGCTCTGTTTGTCCGTCTGTCTGGGGGTGATAGGCCGTACTCAGTCTCACCTCTGTGCCCAAAGCTGCCTGGAGACCTTCCCAGAAATGTGAAGTGAACCTCAGGTCCCTGTCAGACACTATCGAGACTGGAATACCATGCAATCTCACAACATCCCGTATATACATTTGAGCCATCTTTAAGTATGTATAAGACATACTGTAAGGGATGAAATGAGCCGTCTTCGTCAGCCTATCTACGATCACCCAGATCGCATCAAATCCTGAGGTCGTTCTTGGCAAGTGGGTTACGAAGTCCATAGATATATGCTCCCACTTCCATTCAGACACCTCTAAGCTCTTCAGCTCACCACCAGGCCTCTGCCTCTCTGCCTTTACCTGTTGGCAGATCAAACATCTTTTAACGAAAACGATTACCTCACGCTTCATGCGTCTCCACCAGAATTGATCGCATAGATCTTTGTACATCTTCTTTCCCCCTGGGTGGATACTGAATCGACTACTGTGAGCTCGCTCCAATATTCCTCTTCGCAGTTTTGGTGTATCTGGGACTACCCATCGGTTGCCCAGTCTCAAGGAATCATCCTCGGCCACTCTGAACATGGATGGTTGACCTTGAAGGATCAATGATGTCCACCTCTGAACCTCACTATCCGACTTCTGGGCCTTCCTGATCGCCTCAAATATGTCTGGCTCCGCCAATAGGGTCGACACTCGTACAGGCGACATGTCTACATCGAAATCATAGCCCAGTTGGCAAAAAGACGTCATCAAGGCTGACAAACACATAACATCCTCTGCAGTACTCTTTACCTTCCGACTTAAGGCGTCTGCTATCAAGTTTGCTTTACCCGGATGGTACTCAATTTCACAATCATATCTTTGAGCAAATCCATCCACCTTCTTTGCCTCATATTCAACTCTGCTTGAGTGAATAAGAACTTTAGGCTCTTATGGTCCGTATATATAGTGAAAGACGTGCCATACAAGTAATGCCTCCAGATCTTCAAGGCGAATATGATGGCCGCCAATTCTAAATCATGCACTGGATACCTAGCCTCGTGTGGCTTCAGTTGCCTCGATGCATAAGCCACCACATGCTTATCTTGCATCAACACACAGCCCAAGCCCTGTAATGACGCATCCGTATATAAGGCGAACCTCTTATCCTCAGACGGAATCACCAGTACAGGCGCTGTAGTCAAACGACGCTTCAGCTCTTGGAAGCTTTCCTCACAAGCCTTAGACCAAAAAAAGGGGACTCCTTTCTGAGTCAGCTGTGTCAGGGGTTTGGCAATCTTCGAGAAACCTTCGACGAAACGTCGGTAATAACCTGCCAAACCGAGGAAACTCCGTATTTCCGGTACAGAAGTGGGTGCAGCCCACTCCATCACAGCTTCAATCTTCCTTGGATCCACAGATATCCCATGGCTAGATATGACATGGCCTAAAAATACCACGCTGTCCAACCAGAACTCGCACTTACTAAGCTTTGCATACAGCTGATGATCCCTAAGGATCTGAAGTACTATCCTCAAGTGCCTTACATGCTCTTCTTCAGTCCGAGAGTAAATAAGTATGTCGTCAATGAAGACTATGACGAACTGATCCAAATATGGCTGGAATACCCTGTTTATCAAACTCATGAAGACAGCTGGGGCATTCGTCACCCCAAAAGGCATGACCAGGAATTCATAGTGCCCATATCTTGTCCTGAAAGCCGTCTTCTGAACATCATCTTCTCTTACTCGAATCTGATGGTACCCCGACCTCAGATCGATCTTACTGTAGAGCCTCGTTCCCTGCAACTGATCAAACAAGTCATCAATCCTCGGAAGTGGATACTTGTTCTTGACTGTGGCCTTATTCAGTTGCCTATAGTCAATGCATAGGCGCATCGATCCATCTTTCTTCTTAACAAATAAGACAGGCGCACCCCATGGCGATACGCTAGGGCGTATGTAGCCCTTGTCAAGGAGTTCCTGCAACTGTATCTTTAACTCCCTTAACTCTGCTGGTGCCATCCTATACGGGGCGCGAGAAATTGCAGACGTCCCTGGTAGCAGCTCAATCCCAAACTCGACCTCTCTCGTCGGTGGGAATCCGGGAATCTCCTCCGGAAAGACATCAGGAAACTCCGCCACTACGGGCACATCCTCAACCTTCCACTCCTTCCTCTTTTCCGTCATATCAATGGCATAGATAAGATATCCTGTATGGCCTCGTTCTAATAACTGTGCCATCTTGACAGCCGATACCAACGGAATCTTTGGGCAAGAACCATCCCCAAAGAATGTCCACTGGACTCCCATATCAGATCTGAATCGGACAGTTGTAAGGACCCCAAGCCCTTAACCCTTGATTAGTGTATTAACCACTATGTGTGGTACATGCTTTTAATAAGATTGTTCGGGAAACTCAGATGATACTTTACCATTGAATGACAATTACAAAATTTTCTTTAACATACAGCGTTATAAGCTCGTCTTCCTAACAATAATAGACTCATAGAGCTCGCCCATTACACCACTTTTTACTTGTGGACTTTTATAAAAATTTGGGCAGAGTCTCCCCATAAATAGAGCTATCCCGAAATAAAAGCACAGCACATACCATAATTCCCGGCCAGGGAAAACATAATACTCATCAGAAAGCAGTAATACAAGTAAATTCCCAGCCAGGGAAGACACCACACATATGACATCAAAAGTGGGTTTCAACACCCACATAATACACTAATGACTCTCTTATCATTAAGCAATTCTACCTCTAATTGCATGCAACATGGAATGAAAGAGAGAGAAAGGCTCATGCCTTTACATACAACCCATATACAAGTATAATCGTGCTCACATGCGAGCATCATGAACATGTATATAATCATCATGGGTATATAGGTACTCTATACGATACCGTGCTTCATCAAGCCCTGGTACCACGATCCTGGGAGTACATCCAATCAACAGCTTGAGCTCATCTCCAAAGCCATCGATGTACCTGTTCACCTGCCCCAACAGAGACAGCCCCCAACGGGGTGAGCATACCAATTCCACAATTTCATAATCATAATGACATAATACATAATTTACGAAAATGTAAATATTGTGGAACATATGTGATACTTCCTGGATAGTATCATCCTCATCATAGCGTACCCCTGTAATAACCCTGTTCTCAAAACAGATAAATCATCAAATCCTGAATATGCAGTTAATCATCACATTGGTTAACCCTAGCCAGTTTCAAATTAACAACATTTCCTAACATCTTACTTTAACTAGCAATGATTTGCAACATTCCATAACATCTTACTTTACCTAGCAATGATTAGCAACATTTCATAACATCTTACTTTATCTAGCAATGATTAGCAACATTTCATAACATCATTTCATAACATCGTTTCATAACATCTTTTCATAACATCGTTTCATAACATCTTTTCATAACATCGTTTCATAACATCTTTTCATAACATCGTTTCATAACATCTTACTTAATCTAGTAATGATTAGCAACATTTCATGACATCATTTCATAACATCGTTTCATAACATCTTTTCATAACATCTTACTTAATCTAGCAATTATCATAATTCTAGATATCATGTTGGTATTTCCTTAACTTCCGATACTGGTTAATCACTTCTCTGATTAACTACGTCTCTGTTCCTATTATTACCAATAAGGAATAAAATACAGATATCCTAGATATCTAATCAAATACCACATTTTCATTTCTTACTTCAAAGTAACGTCATACTATGGGTGTTTGCTCCGTAGCAACCACACCTCATCATTGGCTCGCTTCATAGCGGCACTGAACATTCCACTATGTGAATCAACATATCGTAACCGAGTCCCGATACCATCATAGTAAAACATTTCATATATCTTAAATCATGCATCATACTTGTAAAACATCATTTAAACTATGCTCGTACGTTAAACGTACCTTAAATCCTCGAAGTTCGAGCCAAACCTTGCTCGAGATTCCATGCCCCGAGAGACGATGTGCTAAAACGATAAATAATTCATAATTATTTACGAACATGTAACCCATGCTCAAGCACATTCATAACCTTCAAAATATTGTCAACACTCGACAATAAATCATTTAAAAGACCCGGGGCAGGGTACATGCAGGGAGGGAAAATGAATGCGACATATCGAAAAATTGCCCAAGAACACCTTCAATAATTCGAACCCTAGCATCACAATTCGAACCCAACCAAGCGTCATAAATCATTTAAAACATGTAATGAACGATCCTTAACATGAATCATCAACCCATAGTCAAAATCCCCAAATTCGAAATCAACCCTCACCAATTAGGGCAAAATCGAACCATAACATCTTAATTCAATCCCACTTAAGCATTATAATTCATTTAAACATGAATAAATCGAATCCTAACAAGAATTATCATCCTCATGCCAACAATCCCCAAAATCGAACATAAATCCCCCACACATCATGAAATTCGAACCAACCTCCACAAATTCGAACTCAATCCTCAAAATTCGAACACAATAATTCACCATAGGTAGGGAAAATACATCATAAGCATGGAAAAGGGGTAAGGAACGTTACCCAACGAAATCGGAAGCAAAATCGGACGAAATCCGATGAACCCTAGAAATTGGGGATCGCCGCTCTTTCTCAAAATTCGACCTCAAATCGCGATGAAACTTTCAATTGCCGGAGGGGAAATGAGCGCCTGGACGAGACGAAGCCGTGGGTAGGTCGGACGCGCCGATCGGCGGCGGGACGGCGGCGGCCGAAGCGCTTTTGCGCGCGGGCAGGGGCTGGCAGCGGGAGAGGGTCGCGGGAGAGGAGAGAGGAAATGAAGGGGTTGAAATGAAATTTCCTTTAAAATTTTGGGTTCAATTGGTATTTATAGCAAAAATACCCCTAAAAATTAATAACCCCACAAATACATCGTGATTCCTTAAAAATCATCTGTTTTCAAAAACTCTCTCTCTAACTCCAAAACCCTCTACCGGTGCTCACATAGCACCCGAGATTCCGAGACACATCAAAAACCCAACTCTTAGGTTTTACACCGTAATGTGAATACAATCTCAACCTCTGGATCCAACGATCCCAACTACCCAAATAAAAGAGCCCAGAAGGCCCAACACCTCGATTAAACTCCAAATCGTCCCGTAAAACCACTTTAGGGATTATTAACACTACGGGATTAACACCTATAATCCCTGGTCATCACAATATCCCCCACTAAAAGAATTTCGTCCTCGAAATTAGCACTGGTGTATCACGTAACACCCAGGCTACACAACAACATGAAGCCATAACCTCGATTCCTGACCATATCAGAATCGTATTAATAAACGCGAGGATGCTTACCTATCATCAAACTCTGAAACAGAGCGACTTACCAAAACCAACATATCACCTAAGAGGCAAAACGTACCTCGATGCGGGTCATCCTAAAAGTCAGTCCCTCATGACTGCAAAACAACCGATACTTACGACTGTAGATCGGACAGTCATCCTGAATGACACCTCAACCATGAGAACGTTGACCTCGTGTCAAACTCTGGAGTGGAATAGACTTCCAAATCCATCATAACGTCAAAGAGCGTCAGCACAGCTCAACGCTAATAATCCAAAAGCAGTTAGTCAACTGAAACTGTAAGGATTCGAATCGTTCCTGATTCCATCGTAGATTTCATTCCTTGACATCTCTTATCATGACTCACGATGTCCAACATACATCGTTACGAGGGAAACACTAGTATTCCACGGTGTACACATACCAAACCTGGTTTCCACTTTCAAACCTCCTCTATCGAAGGAGCAGTCGCATCATTGCAACTCAAATACATGGATTCTCAGATCGAATCAACGACGACTTGACGACTCTCTCGTTGGTACTTCACATCATGAGCTGTCCCAGACAAGTCTCCCCAAGATTAAACATAAACATATATACGTTTCAGTGAGGCATACTCAACCTCAACTTCAAATGACGTGGTGACTACCAGAGTTCACCACAATCCACTTCGTATCACCTTACGATTTGCCAAACTTGGTTCCAACGAGTAGTATAACGGCTCTAGCAAGCCCATCATGGTGCTGCACACACGCGGCAGACAAACTAATCGCTGTCTCACTAGGTTCACCTCAAACCTACCAATCAGATGGACGTTTCCACACGGCATACCATACCATGGGAAGAACAATCAATAGAGTAGTGGGTCTTTACCCAACATTCCTCCAATGCTGACATACCTTGGACACTTCAATGTCCCCATGTACCTAACATAACCTGATCCTATTCCCTTAGGACCCATCTTACACCCTCATGGGTGGTGTGACCATGTCTACCACATGTCATATCAATGGAAGCGAGAAATTCCTCCACGATTACTCCTGTCGTCAAAAACATGGCCAAAAAGCCAATCCAACGAGCATACCTCAAGGGTATCACCACTCGTAATATGATTGCCTCAAACAATATCTGCGGTACAATCACATGTACAACGCGTCCATCCATTCCTCGAGCAACCCGCTCGGTATAAGGGTCACGTCAATCGGTGACGCACACGCCACCTTGTGCCCGACACTGGCACCCAAGGCATACAACTGAAAACGTATACTCAACGCACCGATCATCGTAACGATGATGCGTGTCTAATAAGACATCTCCTGTACTATCGTCATCGCCATCCCGTGACGACACATGCCCACTCATGACATCTAAGGTATCGTCAACTAGTGACGATACAAGTCAACAATGACATCTAAATAACCTAGTCAACTCATGACGGTCCATGTATATCAACATATGTCATCCATCATCATGCTAGTAAATAGTCATAATAAAACATGCATATCAACGCATACCAGCAATAATAATGCTAATAAAATAGCAATATCTCATACCTCATCGCTAACAAGATAGCGGCATACCTATCTCCGTCGCTCCATAATAATACGTAATCAGCACCCATCGCTCGAAGGCGGCCAAAATCCTGTGCTGAATATATAGCGGTACAGTGCATCGCTATAGAATCGACGGCATGATACCTCGTCATATAATAGGTGGCATGAAACCTCGCTATACACCTGAGTATGAATCATCGTCACATAATAGCGAAAAGAGGCATCGTCATCAATACATCTGGCGGAAAGAACCATCGCCCATCAATATAGCGGAATGAGGCATCGCTATCATACATCTGGCGGAAAGAACCATCGCCCATCAATATAGCGGAATGAAGCATCGCTATCATACATCTGGCGGAAAGAACCATCGCCCATCAATATAGCGGAATGAGGCATCGCTATCATACATCTGGCGGAAAGAACCATCGCCCATCAATATAGCGGAATGAAGCATCGCTATCATACATCTGGCGGAAAGAACCATCGCCCATCAATATAGCGGAATGAGGCATCGCTATCATACATCTGGCGGAAAGAACCATCGCCAATCAATATAGCGGAATGAGGCATCGCTATCATACATCTGGCGGAAAGAACCATCGCCAATCAATATAGCGGAATGAGGCATCGCTATCATACATCTGGCGGAAAGAACCATCGCCAATCATCATAAAAGAATGAGTCATCGTATGGGGCACCTTACCCCGTGGCACCTTACCACAATAACATCGCATGGCTACTTACCATGTGGGGCACCTTACCCCGTGGCACCTTACCACAATAACATCGCATGGCTACTTACCATGTGGGGCACCTTACCCCGTGGCACCTTACCACAATAACATCGCATGGCTACTTACCATGTGGGGCACCTTACCCCGTGGCACCTTACCACAATAACATCATGTAAACATTATCATATAAGCATCGTATAATCATCATCATATAAACATCTTATGCACATCATCATATAAACATCTTATGCACATCATCATATAAACATCGTATGCACATCATCATATAAACATCTTATGCACATCATCATATAAACATCGTATAAACA